>JAFEMH010002783.1:0-312898 GCA_022495995.1 Adenophora triphylla var. japonica
GCGGCTATCCCAGTCAGACGGTACTTTTTCTTTGTCCTTGTCGAGGATGGCGATTCCCAAAACCCGAGTTCACGAAACCTTCAATCGGGTTCCCTCCCATGGCAACTTACGGGATGCCTTCCGGCCAAAGGAAGCAATGCGGCCTGAGGCTCCAGTGTTGCCCACCTCTCGAGGGCTGATTTGTCAATTTTGGTCGGCCCGGTGCTACGCCGTCACTTTCGAGTATCACCCGGGCGCACCGTGGACCATCTCGAGGATGCCAATATCCCTCGATACCCTCTCCCAGGTTCGTCCGGGTGCCTATCCCCACCCAGAATCCCACTAACACAGGGGACAAACCCGTACTGATTCGAGAAAAAGAGCTCCCGTATATTCATGCGAAGCCTTCCACCTCCAATCATTACCGCTCACGCGTGGCTGCATGCTGGTAGCACACCAGTGTGTGGAAAGCACTCACGGATCCACAGCTTGGACCCGACCTTAGCTTTGGATGGTCGGCGAGATGAAAGACACGAAAGCCGCCATGAGCGGCTCCAGCGAGAAAGCGCTCAAATCCACAGATCAGGGAATGGTCACGCCTCTCCCTGCCCAAGTTGAGAATGCGGAGATGGACCGATTGATGGAAGAATGTCCTCAGACGCACGTCGACACTTACGTTCTCGGCATGAGAGCAAAGGAGCAACCCTCCGGCAAATGGCCGACCACTTCCGGCATACGCTCGGAAGTTCCCGGCGTTACGATGGTTTACGAGGTCGAGCACTGCGGATCGCCGCACACAGGAACGGATCGGTAACATCTTCTGGGCAGTACGAGATCCAACTTAGAGTGGGAAACAAGTCGCGAGGACTTAATCACCCGCGAGCGGATGAAAGTGTTAGGGGAATTCTACAAGAGATGGAAGTGGAAACTCTCAGAAATCATGGAGCCACTCTCCCGAGACGAGCAGAATGCGGATCTTGAGTCTTGCTTGAGACCGTCCATCGGGAACTCTCATCGGTCACAATTTCTTCCCGGATCTCGGGCCATGGTCAATGCGGCTCACGGTTCGAGAAGGATCTCAAGGAAAAGTTGGCTCTTGCACGGCCATCTGAATCTGCTCAAGCAGTGCATTCAATCTGCACCGGCCCCGGCAAAGGAAAGATCGTGCATCGACTACGTCCATCGGGGACAACGGTCGGGTAACGAAACCCGGTCCTTGGCAAGCAATTCTACTCGGAAGCGGCTGTCGTACACTTCGACAAGTTGGACATGCCCGGAGCAAGATCTTTGGAAGGGTTAATCGAGAGGGTCTCCTTAAGCCGTGGCCAATTACAAACCCCAAAGTTCCCGTAGCCAATGCGGACAAGAGCAAATCTTGCGCCTTCCATCGGTATCACGGCCATACCACGACAGCTTGTTTGGGGTTACGATACGAAATCCGAACTTGATAGAAGAAGGCAAGTTAGAGCGCCCGTGGGCCCGATACGATCGGGAATCCCTTTCCAGAACAATAACGGCGTGAATTCCATTGAGTGGGTGCCCGAAGCGTGCCACAGAGAACCAGTTTCTCCGCCTCTTTCATTTGGATCCTCCTCTAATGTCCACATCGGCTACGATGTTTGTGGTACTCACTTTGCACAGGTACGAGTCTCGAAAGCTGTCAGGAGCAATCCTCAGAAAACGAAGAAGAAATCCTCTCAACGGCAAGCGAGAGAAAGATACGAAGCCGGAGATACCGGTGTAGGTACACTTGGAGAACCCTCAGGGAGGTTCGACTACTACGTCTTGTACTCCGGCCGATCCTCTTTGCCTCCGAGGCCGTGCGGCTCTAGAGCGAGACGGGGGTGGGAAGCCGAAAAGCCCAGTGAAACCGAAGTCGAGACCACTGGAACAGGAATACCTCGAGATCTTGGTAGTCTTGCCCGGTCGAAGCCTAACCCTCAGCGGGATCGGCCAAGATTCAACTTGTCCGGCTTAGAGCCGGACCAGGTAAAGGAAGATCAAGGTCGGCTTGGCAATCGCACTCGATCAATGTGCTAACCAAGGCGGCAAGCGCCACGGGCGGCCTCAGCATACTCACGAGGTTCCAGTGAGGCTTTACCTCGCGAGGAAGACGAGGAAACGGATGGGTGGATGACTCTCCTTCTACGGATAGAGACGAGATCTACGACTCCGCTTTGTATGGCGGCATGATCACGTTACGTGATGAAGACTTGCAGAGAGACGCCTCGGGGCGCAGCGAAGCTCGTGCATCACTCTCAGGCTCGACACCATATCACTCCCCGGAGTATTGGTAGATAACGGGTCAGCCGTTAATGTCCTCCCTCTCGGCATGATGCGAGCTCTCCGCATCCATGAAAGCCATTTGATACAGTCTGCTCGGACTATCGAGGCCTACGACAACTCGTCTCGTCCCATCACAGGGACGGTGACTCTGGAACTTTGGTTGAAACCCCGAAATGGTGCCGGCAAAATTCCACGTGATGGACATTCCATCCGAGTTCACGGCTCTTTTGGGACGCCCTTGGCTACACCACATGAAAGCCATAGCTTCCACTCTCCATCGGTGCGTCAAGTTCATTAGCAGGCGAGGGAGATCTCGAAGTCATCAGGACGGTTTCCTCATAGGAAACGAAGCGAGGAACGATGGCAGCGTGTCGCACTCGAGCGCGGGGTTACCTCCTTCGAATCAACCGAGGGACTACGGGGCAAATCTCGTGAGAATCCCTCGAGTCGGAGATGCTAACTATGTAAACGTACTCGAGCGGGCGGACCACAGCGATCAGATACATCAAGTTCAGCTGTCGTTTCCAACATTTGGAGCGGGTGGAAGGAAACGGCGAACATCGCCATGATGCGGGCACATAAACCCCGATCTCCAATCGGAGGATTCGTCGGCATTCTCCAAACAAACTCTACGGCCCCGCAGTGAGGAGATCTTTGTGATAAAGGTCAGCAAGCACCGTCATTCTCGGGATGAATGCATGGAAGTTGTATGGGATGTCCTCACGAGGAACTACCCATTGCACCCCTCTTCTCCAACGAAGAGCATGATGTTTTCCTAGGCTGCTCGGCAACGCGCAACCGGTGCAATACGTCCCTACACAGATTGAGCGATCGAGATGACGATGAATCTGGACTCTCACGGAGTCGAGGACGCGCGGACCCGCAAGCGGACCTCTGCATTCACATGCTCGGTTTTGAGGACGGAACTCCTTCGTCGGGTCACTTACGACCAAGGTTCCAATACCATGGAAATTGTCAAGCTTCAGCGTCCGGTCTGAGACGGCTATCCAGATAATTGGAAGCACGTGATTCACGCAGCGAGGAATCCCTCGATCAAGTGAATGGCGGCGACTTCGTCAATATCATCTATTCCGGGTATCTGATGAAGCGAGATCCCGTCCTTGTTATCGGTTACGCAACACCAAGGTCACCCTCGATGGCCCTTTGCTCATGGTAAGCGAGGCCACGGCCAAGCGAGCTCGAGCTCATCACTACTTAAGTACCGGCCCAGCGGCAGGCCCGTGCCGTCGATCAAGCTTATACCCTCAGCGCCGCGAGACGAGAGGGCAATGAAGGAGACCAAGCTCCTCACCTGCTACAAGTCGAGATCAACCTCGGGAACGCTTCCACCGGCCGCCCGAAAACATACGTGAAAGTCTTCCCCGCATGGCGAGTCGGCTTCCAGGCACGGGAAATGACCACCTCGGCATCAACATGCTTCGGTTCGATTCTACTCCCGGTCGTCGCGGCCCGGATTCGAGACATCACGCGATCATTGCTAGCTTTGATAGACTTGGCGATCGAGCGAGATCACGAGACCGTCGACATTGCGAGAATTCAATACCCCGTGGGGTCAATCAACAGATATGGGCAAACTTCTTGGTGATCGAGATTAAGGAAGGACGCATGGAATGTCGGTCAGGCTTCCTTCGTCAATGTAATCCAAGTGTTCCCGCCATTCGGCGATTTGAATGTAATCACGGTTACGGACACTAGCCGGACGATGCGCACCTACGGAGGCTGCCTAGGTCTCGCAGGAAAGCTCTCGTGGAACTAGCCGCTCAAGAAAGTCGTCTTTGGGACGAAGACCAAGCTCGAAAGACCTACGGGGACCGAAGCCCTTAAAGTGTCACGGGCGGCTTCGGACGAGAAAGCTAGAGGCCACTCTAGACCGGTTCGACCTCGGGAGTTTTGCCCATGGCAACTTCCGGACTACCGTCTGTTCTCATCCAGCCCCTGCCGAGCGAGGTGGTCAGCGGTCCCAGATGACCTAGGAGATGGAACGACACGGCGGAACGAATCCCGGCGCTTACCTTCCCGAGGAAAGCAAGTTCTGCAATGAAAGCGACAATGAAGACGATGAAACCATTCTCTTCCAAGCCGGGCATGAAGTCAACAAAACCGGACTCCCGAGGTCTGGGAGGATGGGAACGGATCATTACCGCACTCAATTGAAAGGCCAACTCGGGGAGGAAGGTCTATTTAAAAACGAGGAGGAGGATGGAAATTCGTCTCGAGCAACTACTCGGGGAAATTCCACGGTCTACGGCCTTCATTTACGAAACGATCAGCTGGGACGGCAACCGGTCCACATGGGCGAGATGTTCGGGAAGCCGTGTACTCACCTTCCGACATACCCGCCACTCGAGATAAAGCGAGAGAAGAAAACTCTCCCGATGGAGGTTTACCTAGGCTGCCGCACGCGGTTGAAAAGAAGCGGCTATTCTCACGTGGGAAGAAACGCGAGGCATTAACTCTCGACGCGAGGCTCATTGCAAGAAGGTTGATCTGGGCCCGAGTGGAGGAAAACTAGCCAACCACGAGTATCGCCGGACCCAACTCCAGGCCCTTGAGTATGCTCGGCAAGAAGGAAAGGAACGCGATATACCGTGAAGAGATCAAGGAGACCGATTCGTTTGAGCCGAGAACTCTCAGCCTCCCGGAGGGTCGGCAACGCACGATTCGATTCGAGGCAATCAGCATTTGTGCACGACATTCGAACGGCTACGTCAAGCGCAGGCTACCTCCCCTTGAGAGGCACCTAAGCCGGTATCACGGGACGAGAATCCGTCAAGTGCCGAAGCTCAGGAATTCATCCACAATCAATGAGTTGAGGAAGACATATGGCCCTATCTACGAGGAATCCTCCTCTAACTATGGCTCAACTCGGAAGCGGCTGTTCGAAGGGACCAAACACGATGTCGGCGTTCTAACCCGATCGGGTCAAATCCATGCATTACCACCTAAGGCCACCAAAAGCCGACGGGCGGAAGCTGCGATCCGGCCGGCCCGAAGACACAAGTTCCTTGAAAGAGGACCCGATCCTCACTCGGCTCAAGCGGACTCGAGGCAAACATTTCCCTTTGGTCTCTGCTCACCTCCTCTTATCCTCACAAGCTCAAGCTAGAGGAAAGCTGGCCCGTACCATGGTCCCGTGGGCCATGACCCCGGATGAAGTCATTCGAGATGATTGGTAACATCCACTATGGCAACATTATCACCTTCACAGATTTGGACCTTCCAAAATTTGGGGCGATCACAAATGAGCCGCTCTACATCACGATCAGTGGACGAGCGTCGCCTTCCGCGTGTTGGTAGACGGAGGTTCCGGAATGAATGTCTTGCCGGCCAAGATGATGGACACTGCTTGACATCAAGCCCGCGAGATCTTAAGCCTTCGATCCCACCTTTGTCGAGGCCTATGACTCTACTTCCCGTACGGTTCTCGGGGTTGCTACTCTTAACATGCGGTTCGGCAAGCGGGTGATCCCCAGCCGAATTCCAAGTGTTGGACATTCCAATCACTTTCACGGCCATCTGGGGCGTCCTGGCTGCATCATCGAATCAATGGCGTGGCATCCGCCTTCACCGGTGCCTCGAGTTCATGCAAGGCGGCAGGCTAACCACGGTCTACGGCGACGGCGTCACCGCAGGGGACCCGGCACCAACGACATTCCGGTATTGGAAATCAAGCATAATGATGACATGCCATTAGCTGGATTCACTCACGGAGACCTCCAAGATCCAAATATGCAACGTGGACCTTCCCTTTGTCTCACGATCGAATTCCTCCCGCCATGAGGATGATGAAACTCATGAACTTCATCCCGGGGCGGGGCTCGGCAAAAAGGCTGCAAGGCCGGCACCAAGTTATTGAAGTCGAGGACCACACCACGGTCCGGGGCTTGGCTACGTGCAGCCGGCGGCGACATCAAGGAAGGCAAAGGGCTCGCCCGCACAGCGGCGGCCCGTAAAGGGAACCTCAGACGGCACACCCAATCTCAGGCCTTACGGCTTTGACCTCGCTCATTACTTCACGAGGAACCGACGGCGGGCGAGGGACCGACAAAGGGAACCGGCGAGGGCCAAGCGGGGCCAGAGCAGCGGCGGGCGATGGGACCGACGGTGGAGCTGATGAAGATGAGAAAGAAGCGAGGAATAGTCAACACCAAGACTACGAAAGAATGGAACGGCTAGCACGGGACCTCAGCGTTTGAGAGGACTCAAAGCTAATCCGATAAGGGGAGCGTTCCTCGACATCACGGCTCTACTGGACCAGCGCCACCACGGTCCGGCATGAGTACACATTGAGAATCCCGAGACTTGGAGGAGCAACTCAAGGTACTCTCCATGGGAAACAAGTTGTTCGGATCGGCCGCCGAGGCCACATTCGAGACGGTAAATCAGCGAAGGAACCGGAATTCATAGAAAACGCTCTCGGTGGACCGGCTCTACAGTACGTTTGAAGAAGTCATGGAGTTGCCCAACTTGATCGGCGGGGCTCAGACAACGGCATGATCGCCATGATAGGGACGGCGGGAGCCAAGCCTCTCGATCCCGCACCCTCCTCGAAGCATCCGGCAATGCCGGCTGAAGAATTGGGTAACTTTCACCGGACCGAGGGCAAGCCGGGCGAGGTGGAAGACAAGGCGGGCCCGCACCCACATCTCCTAAACCCGGTCTCAAACCCTGCGAGTCGGTCCTTGTCGAGTCCGATCCTGCTGAGTCATCCAGCGGCCTTACGCCGGAGGACTATAATGTTGTAGCCAATCATGTATTCCCGTTCTTGTGTAATGAAAAGTCGACCTTTCGGAGTATCCTCTCATTGCCACTTTAACAAGCGATAAGTTAACAAACAACTTAAAAGACGTTAATAATTCAATTGATAAAGAAGCGAGACACATTAAACGAACAATACATTAGAGAAGTTCTCGAGCGTGTAGTTGACCAAGAGGACAAGGGCCCCAGCTAGAAGAGGTTATGACGAAAGTGAACACAGGGTCGGTGCTGAGAGCCTAAAGAGACACAAGTGGGCGGTTTCTTCGCCGATGCGAGAAAAGGAAGCCACTGATAAGCCTCCTCAGGGAGTATGTTGACGTGTTCGCTGGTCATATCGGGACATGCCGGGACTCGATCCCTCAATCGTGGAGCACGAGAATTCCCACGGATCCCGAATCGAGGCACATCGAACGAAGGCTGCGCAAGATCGAAGCGAGTGGTCCTTGCAAGTTAAAGAAGAAATTGAGAAAATGCTCAGAGTTGGTTTCATCGAGTGATTGAGTACCCGACTTGGCTCTCCAACATCGTGACGGTCACGAGGCCAACGGAAAGGTCGAGATCTTTGCGTGGATTTCAGGGATCTCAACAAGGCCGGCCACAGGATGATTTCCCATTGCCTAACATCGACATCTTTGAGTCGACACCACGGCAAATTTCGAAGTAAAGTCCTTCGTGGACGGGTTTCTTTGGATCTGACCGAGATCAAGATGTCAGGAGGATCGAGGCCAAGGCGCCTTCACCACTCCATGGGGGACATGCATTACACGGTCGTGCCATTCGGTCTAAAGAAACTGGCGGGGCTACTTACCGGCGGGGCTGCAGCTGACCCTCTTCCATGACATGATTCACAAAGAAATCGAAGTATATGTCGACGACATGATCATCCACTCAAGGGATCGGACATGCGGCACATGACGGATCTGAGGAAGTTCTTCCAGAGACTCGAGAAAACACTCCGTGAGGTTGAACCGGCAAAGTGCACCTTCGGCGTCAAGCGCGGCAAGGTCTTGGGGTACATGGTTACGAAAAGAGGTATCGAAGCCGATCCCGGGAAAATCAAGGCCATCATCGACATGAAGCCGCCTCGAGCCACTGACGAAGTGAAGAGCTTCATGGGAAGACTTGATACATCGGTCGCTTCATCAACCGGTTGACATCTCTCTGCGAGCCCATGTTCAAGCGATGAAAAGAATGCCGAGCATCAAATGGGACTCAGAGTGCCAAACGGCTTTCGAGAAGATCAAGACCTACTTGGTTAATCCCCCAGTGCATGTGCCCGCCACATGAAGACAAGCCACTACTCCTGTATCGACGATGAGACACGTCTATCGGAGCCATCTTTGGCACAAGAACAGAAAGATTCCAAGGTTGAGCATGCAATCTACTTCGTAAGCCGAAAGCTTCAAGGAAGTGAACTCGGCTACTCGGCATCGGAGAAAACTGTACCGCCTTGGTATGGGTAGTCGGGAAGCTGAAACACTACATGCGGTCGCATTCGGTGCTCCTGGTCTCCAAAGTGGACCCCGTCCAGATATCTCTTTGACAAGCCGTCCACTGTCGATGCGGCTAGCCAAGTGGTCATTCTTCTGGTGAGTTCGACATCAAGTACATGGTCGGAAAATCGACAAAGGGCGAGTAATGGCGGATCGACTTGCCGACTTCCCGGCGGTGAACCTAAGGGTCACGATCCGCAATTTCCGGACGACGGAATCTTTTCACTTGACGGCGCAAACCGGCGGCAACTCTTCTTCGATGGGGCGGCCAACAAGAAGGGGAATGGCATTGGAATGCTCCTTGTCGATCCCAAGGGCGAGCATACTCCCATAGCCGTCAAGGCGAATTTTGAAGCAACCAACAATGCGGCGAGAATCTGAAGCTTGTGCGGCGGAGTTTGGAAGCCGCCCTCGGCGCAACATCTTAGAGTGGATGTATATGGAGACTCGGCATTGATCATCAATCAAGTATCCAACAAATGGAAGACGGTAGATTCGGCGCCCTTAAGTACCACGCGTACATGGAGGAGCTCATTGCTCGGTTCAAGGACATCTCTTTTCACTATTTGCCAAGAGACGAGGAACCGCCGCGAGGCATACAGCAGCCCTCGCCTCTCTTGTCGAAATTCCCGATGGGAAAGCGGTAAAACCCCTCGAGAATAGGCGGACGGGAAACACCCGCCTATTCTTTGTGAGATCGAAAAAGAAAAAGAAACGATCGACGAACCTGGTATAATCAAATTTACCGGTACCTCCAAAGCGGAGAAGCTTCCTTCACAAATGAAGATGGAAAATACAAAGAAGGGATCAAAGCCAAAAACATGATGGCATTAAAACGCTGGCATCCCATTTCGTCATTACAGGGGTATGTTATACAGAAGCGCCACGAGGCCACTCCTTCGGTGTGTAAACAAAGAAAAAGCCGGCGAGCTAATGAGCAGAAGTTCACAACGGAACTGCGGTCCGCACATGAACGCCCGAGCATTGACACGAGATCATTCTCAGTATGGGATACTATTGGATATCAATGGAAACAGGCGCATCCGGTTCGTCAGAAGGCTGCGACAAATGTCAACGGTTTTCCAACCTCAATCACATCCCTCCTCACGAACTCTCTTGCATGACTACGCCATGGCCTTTCGCCACATGGGGAATCGACGTCATCGGCAAGATCACTCCTCCGGGGAGCAATGGTCACGAGTTCATTTTAGTCGCGATCGACTACTTCACCAAATGGGTAGAAGCCGAGATCGTACAAGTGCGAATTCTAAGAAGGTGGCCGAGTTCATCCGAGAGAACATCATGTGCCGATATGGAGTGCCCAGCGAGATCATCTCCGACAATGGGACTCGCTTGAAGGAGATTGTGACCAACTGCGGCCGAATTCGAGTCACACGTCACGGGTCTTCTCCTTACGGACCACAAACCAATGGTGCGGTAGAGGCGGCCAACAAGACTCTCGCCATGATAATCGGAAAGATGACCACCGGAGGTCGGGAGCGGCCCGAAAAGCTACATCTAGCCCTGCAGGGATACCGAACATCGGTCGAGAACCGCCACGGGGAGACTCCGTTCGCACTTACCTACGGAATGGAAGCAATGTTACCGTGGAATTAGAAATTCCATCCCTCAGGAGTCCTCTTGGAAAACGGGATCAATGAAGTCGAATGGCTACGAGCCGTCACGACGAACTTGCTCTACTCGACGGCGCTTGATTGAAAGCCATGGAACACGCTCGAGCCTACCGGAGCGAGAATGGCACGAGCATTCGACAAGAAAGTCAAGATCAGAGACATCGAGAGAAGGTGACTTGGTGCTAAAGGAAAAGCCTCCTACGCGGACCAATCCCCTCGGAAAGTGGGAGCCTACTGGATAGGACCGTTCGTGGTACAAAGAATCTTCTCACGGAGGAGCCATGAAGCTAGCGAGACTTGGACGGAAACCCTTTCGTTAACCCGTGAACGGAAGCAAGCTCATGAATACTTCGTTTGAGGAAGAGCACGAGTCAACTCACCTTCCCCATACACCGTCCCCCTCGGTAAATTAAAGTGCTAAAAGAGTAATACCCATTTGGATACATTCCCGCTAATGATCCGGGTAAAAAAAGCAGTCGCACTTCTTTTGTCTTTGTTTTCTCAAATTCACCTAAAGTGTCGAACTACGGTGACACTGAGCCCCTTAGTCCAATTGTAAAAGGGAACGTAGGCGGCCATCTTTGGTTCGGTCTAAAAAACAAAAAAAATACAATAAGCATCAATTGCTTGTGTTTCGAAAAACTCTTTTCATTTAACCTACAAATTCATAACGGTTAAAACATTCTTTGATGAGTTCAAGCACGGTCAACTCTTGACTCGCTACACGCTAGCAAAACTACAATAAAACATTAATCAATTAATGTGCTGCAATGACAATGGATGGATACTACGGGACGGCAAGGTCAACCTAGTTTCTGTACTAGGTCCTTCATCCTTCTTCCCCTTCCCTTTTCCCGGCGAGTGTTCTTCACCTTCGCGGGGAAATATTCCGGTAGGCCTTCTACTGGCTCGGGGACTCTTCCCGACGCCTCGCGTCAATCTGTGGTGTCAATACGAGTCCTTTCTCTAGCTCTGTCTCGAGCCGCCTCGCTTCGAGCCATCATCGCAGTGCTTTGATTGGCCTCCGATCGGCACTTACCACATAATCGGCCATGGCATCGCCGATACGATTCCCGGGGTTAGCCCTCGCCTGTCCTCCTCAATGTCGAGTGTCCGGGTGATCGGCACCCAGCGGCTCACTCCGTCTCCACAAGATAGCCATCATGTGTCTCCCCATACACTCTTCGTACCGGTTCGGATCTGCGTCGACGAGCAGTGCCCTCTCTCCGGTGAAAGAGAACCACAGCGGGAAAGGACGTGTATTGCCACCACCGGGTGACCGGCAATAGCGTCGAAGGATCCTCCATCCGCAGAGATCCCACCTCAGGTAGCGGCATAACTCGAGATCGGTCGGTGGCACTGCTCCGGCCCATCTTGCCCTTGAGAACCAATGATGGAATATAGAAAGACGTGCGAGACGGCCCGGCACTCGACGATCAACGAGACCCTCTGAGCGGTCCTACAAGTACGTAACTTCCAATGGGGAACCCACCATCGCAAGTGATGCGTGCAAAGTCGGCCATCAGAGCTCCGGCTCGGCTGATTACCCCACATCACCGGAAGGACGTCGCGAGAAAGACCCAGCGTCACAAGACATTGGCACCTCGGGCATCATCTGCGGCCTCTCCCTCGGCCGCGTGGTCGGCATAGCGGGACTCCCTCCCCACATGTATCGGCTACCGGTCGCCATCCGGCCTATGCCCGAGAACGTCTCGCCCAGAGACCCGATGGCACGATGTCTCCTCCACTCCGGCCTTTGCCTCACCGGGTCCGGTCTGCTGTGATGGCACACACCCGAGACGTGAATGTGAGCGAGTAGCAATCACGCCTGAGCAAACGCGTCCCACGCAAGACGCTCCCCTCGGCTCAGGCAAATCTTTCGGGCGGTCCCGAAATGTCAACGTAATCGGTATCTGTATCGGCATCCGTATGCTTCTCCAGTAGAGATACCCAGCAAGGGCGCTAGCTTCTCAGCGGTGGCCATGCCACCGGCATACGGAAGAACTAGGCATTCCGTCTCGGGTCCTCCCGGAATGGCCGGAAATCTTCAAACGTAGGAGTGACTTCGTTGTACGAAAAGTGTACACATTCCTCCTTACGTCCCGGAGGCAGACGCGGCTCTCAAAGATCCCAATCGCATGAGCTCCTTGAAAGCCCAAAGCAATTTAATCCAGTAACGACCTTCGAAAAACCTTTTGTTACGCCTCGTGTGGTTCCGTACCCACGGCGAAAGTTGTCCAAATATCGCTCTTGCATCAGAGACGATAACTTGGGAAAAGGAGCCATGTCGGAAGGTGAAGAAAACCTTAAGAAATGGAAAAGAACTCGACGAGAATGAGCAAAAGCAATGCGCAGTTCTTACAAATTGCAAAGTGAAAGCTGCAATTTAAAGAATCTGGAAATTCAATTCTAGTCGTGGGACTCCCTCTGCCGATTGACTTGGTCAACTCTGCGACCAGTGCCTTAAAGTTGGAAACATTTCCAAACCATGCCTGTTCACTCTTATGAAATCTGCGTGCACCTTTGATTTCATTCAGCAATGACAATATCCCTTAGCCCGGGCTCGTGCAGCGGTGCAAATAATTAAAAATTAGTGCATACATGCTTAATTTTTGACCCGTTCAATTTTTAATGCATTTCTCCTTTTTATTTATTTT
Organism: Adenophora triphylla var. japonica; assembly: GCA_022495995.1. Taxonomy (NCBI): domain Eukaryota; kingdom Viridiplantae; phylum Streptophyta; class Magnoliopsida; order Asterales; family Campanulaceae; genus Adenophora; species Adenophora triphylla. The sequence goes on from JAFEMH010002783.1 coordinate 12,829, forward strand.
TGATTAACCTATTTGCTTATTTAGAAAATAACGAAGGTGATCACGAGAATAAATATGCGAAATACGGAGTTCCGCCCCACGGCGCCTTTTTACAAATACATTTCAAATCAAAAATTTGTTCTGACAAATACATGCATTTTGTCTAAACAAAATAGTAAAGAAAGAAAGCGATAAAAAGGGGACTACTCGGAGTCTGCTCGTCATCCGTACACTCGACGTCTTGCTCATGGCTGCCGGATCTGCCATGCAACGGAACTCGCCGAACTCCTCCCGGTAGGGAATAGGCAAAGGGCCTCCTCGGAGTACGCGAACTCGAGGACTCCCCCTCTCGCGCCCGAGTGCGCGAAGAAGGAGCTCCCGAATCCGGCCGTTCCGCCGCGAGCGCGAGCCACGTGTGAAGTCCTCCCCACCTGTGGGAGCGAGCGGGCGAACCCCTCGGCCTAGACGGCCCCCGATCGCGGACGTCCACGCTCCTCCCGGGAGGCGCACCGCATGAACTCCACGAGCCTCCTGGCGTAGGCGGACCACCGTCCACCGGCCTCGCTGGCCTCATTGTACGTACGGCCGGATACACGAACCGGGAAAATCATCGAAGCGAACGAGAAAGTACGGATGCATCATGTGCGAGAATGCTACTATCAAATGCGAGAAAATCAAAAAGGTGCTCACCGAAGCATTGGGGTCCGCCACATGTATCGTGGTCTCGGCTCCGCTGGCGGGATCACAAGTCGCCTACGCGAACCATCCGGCCCCTCGTACGCTAGCCTAGCTCGCGGGACGGGAAAATCTCGAGGACCTCCGGGGACCTCGCCCTCTCTATCTTTGCACTGCGGGCTCCTCGGCCTCATCCTCGAAAACATCATAGGCGGCCCCCGCTATGATGTACTCGATGAAATACACACCACTGAAGGTACCCCTCCGGCTCGTCAATCGGCATCTCCGGGGATCTTTGCATGTACAAAGGAGGATCCACCGGCACGAGGAAGAGACCCTGCCTATCTTTGACGAGTCACCCTCTCCCCCAAATACATGGCGTCACGGTGAAGTCCCACCGGGAGCTTCCGCCGCCGTGTAGTCTCGGCGGCAATGCGCACCGCGACATGATCAAACACTGCTCCACCGGAGTCAGTGGATCCTCTCGGAGAACTCCGGGTTCGGCGCCGGAGATATCTCCTCGTACGACACTCGAGTGCCAACCCTCGAAGAGACCGCCCTCTTCGCCTTCTTACGCCAAACCCGGCATGGCGGGGAACGAGGGGACGGTACGGCTCCTTTATGTCCCAAGCACTGCGGGTGAATACCTCGTAGCACCGGACACACGAGAGAATGGAAAGTTATGTCGGCTACTGAAGCGAGATACATACGAGTACATAAAAGAGGCAAGGAAGAGAAAAGCACGTAAACTTACATCCAAGACGGGCGTAAAGCGGCTAAATGAGTGCTCCTCTCCCGCGAGAACTGTCCGGGGAATGGTAGAGCTCGGCCGATCCGGCCTCCCCCACGCAGCCCCTCACGGCATCCAAGTCTACCGGCGGCCGAGCGGAGGGAAGTGACAAGACGTGTCGGAAGTCGGGAACAAAGTCGGCGATAGCGCAAACCAAAGGAACCCTCGAGCCGGACGCTCGCGGTCATCCTCGAGGACCCGGCCCGGATAATCGGCGACCCCGCCCTCAAGTGATTCTCCATCGGCTGTCAGCCGAATGCCTAAGCCCTGGCATCGGTAATATCAAAACCAGCGGCCCAGGACAAGCGCTCAGGTGTAACCGTCAACCCGCACCGGCGTGTTGCCGTAAGTCGGCAACCCGGTGATAGCGGCAAAATCCGTGGGAGTCACCGTCGCCTCCCCATCTAAAATGGAAAGTGTGGGTCGTATCCCACCGGTACTCGCTCGGCGCGACATACGTGGACACTGCCCCTCGGCGTATCGGTGTCGCGGCTACGCAGCGATAAACCCGGCCCGGCCGGAGTCAATCACCGGTGTCGTGGACTCCTCTCTCCCTCTCGAGCTACGTCAGGGATAAGGCCCCATGATACTGCACCGCCTCAAAGGCACCCAGGCTCTTACGGTTATGAGTATTAACCGTCCACTGTCCCTGAGACAAACAAGACGAAGCAACGTCAACAAAATGCAACAACGCATGTCAAAAGGATGCAATGCGGATACGGTTCTCATTCATTTCCTACGTATATTCAAAATCTTTCGAAAACTCAGTCGAATCGGAACTTTCAAAATCATTTGAAAACTCAGTCGAATCCGGAACTTTCAAAATCTTTCGAAAACTCCGTCGAATCAGGAACTTTCAAAATCTTTCGAAAACTCCGTCGAATCCGGAACTTTCAAATTCTTTCGAATTTTTCGAAAAATTTCGCTCCGATCCCGAATTAAAGCTACTTTAATTTTGGCAAATGCATTTAGACATGGAATTTTGCAACCAAAATTTTTATGTCATCTACCCATGATGTCAATTGAACTACGTCCTAGTCAATTTCGACAACGATTCATATCAAAGTCAAAAGCCCCAAATCGGGCACCAAAATCCCTAAGTAAATTCCTAACAAATTTCTAACATTTAAAGAATGCACATTCTTGAAATTAATGGAATTTGTAGGGAACTACGTGTCTTTCGATCCCTCCCTTGGAGTTGTGGCGGTCCCTCGCCGGATAAAACTCCGCCGGATTCAATGGAAGAGTGGTGGTTCGAATGGTCCGAACCAATCGAGTTCTTTCGTCGTCGGTCCTTAGTGGCGAGCCATTGGTCCTCCTTCGCCCTCCATAGCAATTTTCCCTCACAAATTCGAGCAAACCTTGCAATTTGGGTTGGATTTCTCTCTCTTTTCTCTCCTCTCTCGCCGGCAATAATGGAAGAAAATGGCCATTTTCTTCCCGGCCTCGGCATTTAAAAGATTACGGAAAATCGGTAAAAGTCCGGCCAGGACTCTTGCGCACAGAATAATTTTTGCCCCTTTTGCCCCTCGGCTTTTGGCAATTCCAATTTTACCACTTTTGGCCCCCGAAAGTGTAAAATTTCCCGATTAGACATTTCTAACGCCACATCCCCGAGGATAAATCAAAGTTAGTTCTCACTAACGCTCGTCTCCAGGACGTTAAATTCTCGATTAGTCCTCACTAACGTTCGTCTCCAGACGTTAAATTCTCGATTAGTCCTCACTAACGTTCGTCTCCAGACGTTAAATTCTCGATTAGTCCTCACTAACGTTCGTCTCCGAACGTTAAATTCTCGATTAGTTCTCACTAACGTTCGTCTCCAGACGTTAAATTCTCAGTTAGTCCTCACTAACGCTCGTCTCCAGACGCTAAATTCTCAGTTAGTCCTCACTAACGTTCGTCTCCAGACGTTAAATTCCCAGTTGACGTTTGATATTCAAACGCTCAATCATGTCTCGGACATTCGATTACAATTCCGTCTCCAGGCGTTATATTCCCGATTGACGTTTGACATTGGCAGCTCAATCCTCGCGACCTTTCCGGACATCAAATCACAATTTCATCTCCGACGTCAAAATCCCCATGGGTTTTCACCAACATTTCTTCGCCGGCAACAGCAATAAGCCCGAACCCCAAGGTACGAACGCCTTGCAAACAGTCATCTCTCGGCAACGGCAATAAGCCCGAACCCCAAGGTACGAACGCCTTGCAACAAGTCATCTCTCCCAACAATGCAATAAGCCCGAACCCCAAGGTACTAACGCCTTGCAAGCAGTCATCTCTCCGGCAATGATAAGCCGAACCCCCAGGTATGAACGCCTTGCAAACGGTCATCTCTCCGGCAACAACAATAAGCCCGAACCCCAAGGTATGAACGCCTTGCAAACGGTCATCTCTCCGGCAACAGCAATAAGCCCGAACCCCAAGGTACGAACGCCTTGCAAACAGTCATCTCTCGGCAGACAATAAGCCCGAACCCCGAGGTACGAACGCCTTGCAAATAGTCATCTCCGGCAGCAATAAGCCGAACCCCGAGGCACGAACGCCTTGCAACAATCCCTCTTCGGCCATCCAAGTAAGCTGAACGCTCATCCCCGGCGGGATAAAGCGGCAACGACAATAAGCCCGGCACCCGAGGCACGAAAGCCCTCGTCAACATCGCAACTCCGGTTTGAGGCGCCACACGCCCTCGAAGGTTTCGAAGTCCCGAGGTTCGAGACGCCTCCCAGCGGTCTCCATTCGGGTACGGGTACCTCGCGAATGGTCTCATCCGAGGTTTAGACGCCTCCTAACGGTCTCGCTCGGGTCAAGGTCCCCATGCGCGGCCCTTGCCCCTTTTCGAACTACGATCGGCTTGATTCCCGCTCGGGATACGTAGGAATCCTTTTCGCTAAGGGTCCGGCCGGTGACCGCCCGAGTCTCCTTCAAAGTAAGGCATCCCGATTTGGATCCTTATCTTTTTCAACGACCCCGCCTCCTTCGGAGGAGACGTCGGCGAGGGCTAGCTGTAAGTACCCAAATCCGGATCGTCCAAATCCGTCGGAAAGTTAACCGAAATCCGTTAAGCGGCCCGCTCCAGGTTAGCCGGAACTCGTTAAACTCCCGTTCTTTGTGCCAACGAGACGTCCGGGGCGCCGTGCATCCGACGTCGAACCGTACTTAGCACGTGACATCTCACGTAAAAGTATGGCTTTCCACAAACGCATTTTCCGGCACTTTCGGGCGTTTCGGACATTTCCGGCTGTTATTTTAAAAACGGACAAAAGCGGGACCAGGGAACAATCTTCCACCTCGGTGGTGACTCGGAGGGCACGTGGCGGCCATGCCACCTCCCTCTAGTCACCCTTCAATCAATTTCAAAGGGAAAAGACCAAAATGCCCCTGGTTTGCAAGCCAAGTCCGTGGGACTCACTGTGCACTTTTCACGAAATTGCCGGCAAGTCCCAGTTTCCAAAATCCCCAAAACCCACTGAAATTCGGTCCAAGTCCGTGGGACTCCTACGCAATTTTCACCCTATAAATAGAAGTTCTTTGTCGAAAGGCAAGAAGAGGATTTTTCACACCAAAAATCACCACCCCCCACGGTCCAAACTGGTTTTCACCCTTCCCGAGCTCCCGTTTTGTCTCGATTCGCGTGAAACCTTCGTATTTCGATCAAATACGCACCCTACAACTTCGAAACAACCTTTCGAATCACTTTCCGTGTCCGTACACACCTCCCAGGAGCCAAAGGAGTCGACCACAGCCATAGGTATAACTCCTCTCTCTGAATCTCCCGTTCCGTCTCGGTTTACGCGCCAGTCGCTATAACTATTTCGAACGTCGTTATCAAAATGTAGATGCCTCCGTCTAACGGGGTCCGATACGTTTTAGCCCCTCGATCCTCTTCTCTTTCCGTAAGAGAAGTAATCACGGGTTAAAACGGCGTTCCGACCCCGTTCCGTTTACTTTCATGTCATTTACAATTCCGAGCCGTTTGGCCTCGTTGATCGTCATTTACAATTCCGAGCCGTTTGGCCTCGTTGATCGTCATTTACAATTCCGAGCCGTTTGGCCTCGTTGATCGTCATTTACGAATCCGGATCGTTTGATTCCGTTGACACCGCTTTAAATACTGTCATTTACAAGTCCGATCCGTTTGGATTGTGATAGTATTTACTTTTCAAAGTCCGAGTCGCAACCCGATTCGTTGATCGCATGTCATTTAATACGTATTTTTCTCGTAAAAATCGTTAACAATGTAATGCCCGGTTCAAAACCGGAGTTCGTCCGTCGAACTCTCTTTCAAAATGCGCGAAATGACGTTCGGCCTCCGAATGCTCATCTTCAAACTCAAAGCCGCCATTTGACACTTAAAATCATTTAATACGCATTTTTCCCGTAAAAATCGTTAACAATGACTCGTATGGCTCAAAGTCGACGTTTGCCACGCAAACGCTCATTTCAAACTCAAAACCGACGTTTGTCATTCAAATGCTCGTCTTTTCAAAAGTCACATAATCAACGTTTGTCATTCAAACCAAGATTAAGCTTGTCATTCAAGCCCCCATTTCAAAACACACATGCACACACACACACACGATTTCGAGAAAGGTAGAAAGACTCGTCATGCGAGGCGTTTCGGGCGATCTCGTAATACTCTACCCGAAACGTAACGTGACCTCCGAACCTAACAATCTCTGGTACTAAAAAGCTTTTTACTCGTTTTTGCTACCAATAAAAATGATCCCCTGTTTTCAAAGCCTTTTCCTAAGTTTTTGCTACCAATAAAAACGACACCTTTTCACAAATAGCCGTTTCTCAACGTTTTGGGCTCAAAATACAAAAACCGCGTGGCGACTCCTCATTTTGTTCCTTCCCATGAAGCGAGGTCTCAGACACCAACCCCCCGCGAAAGACAACCGCCTTTTCCGCGCCCCCTCGCCCCGCGCGCGAAAAAGATCGGGTAATTTCAGTTGGCGACTCCGCTGGCAACCATTTTGTCCTCAAATAGAAAAATAGAAACCATTTTGTCCGTTCTTGATATAATTTATTCTAGTAGTGTAAATCTATGGAAAATTCGTATTTACCCTTCCAATTCCCCTACACTTTTTTCACTGCTCTTCCCCCATCCCTTTCCCTGCCTCCATCGTCCCATAGTCACCGTTCGACCTACCATTACCATTGTCGAAATTGCCGCTAAAAAAACCCACCCTAAAACACCACCTCTTCAAATACAACATTGGTTTTGGAGGTGAAGAATGGCTTTGAAGCTGGTTAGGAGAGGAGACTTGATGTGATTGCGAAATATAGATGCGGGCTTGAACAGTATGTTGGGCCAAATGGGCCAAGTGGGCCAGGTGGGCCATGCAGGTCAAGTGGATTAAGGGCATATAAAATGTGTAGTAAAGGTAACCCCTCGTTAATAGGTGACAAGTGTGTGGTGGCGACAAGAATAGTACGAGGCGTGAGAACAAGCAGTATGCGAGAAATACAAGGTGGCAGTAAAGCGGCATGTTTTGGGAGAACTGGTAGACGACACGTACAGCGCGAGTAGTGGTTGGGATTGGCGACAATATGAGTATTGTTCATTTTCTTAGGATTGTCACCTGGGCGGCAATCATGACTGGTGACTGGTAAGTGACTGACGTGTTGCCACGTAGGTATCCACTACAACCGTCAAAACAGTATGATGTGACAAGGTGAACAGTGGTTTTCCACTAACTTAGGGGTGGTTAGCCCATTGTCTTGGATGATTGACACGTGTCCAGCATGTGCAAGACACATGCTGCATGGTAGTATATAACCCTTTGAGGAAACACTATTTGTCCCATTTGTCATTTTGACTTGTCCAAAAAAGTATGTCCCATTTTATTTGAAGCTTCGCTATTTATCCAGATAAATATTTCATTTTATTTGAAGCTTCGCTATTTATCCAGATAAATATTTCATTTAAAATTTTACTTTTCTAATTTTCTAAAATGGCAAAAATTTATTATTACTATAATCAGAGACGTAGCAAGGTTCTGACTCATGGGGGTTAAGTTATGAGTTATACAAGCTAGACAATTTCATTTTACAAAAATAAAATGACTTAATGATATGCTAGAAAGAAAACTAAGATCTAAAATTGCACTTGGACCGATCGTGATGGCGGTCGCATCAACACACTTTAGTGGTGCGGAGATGAACAAACGATTACATACGCCACATTAGCATTTGTGCAATGTGTTGTATGTTATCTTGATAGACTATAAATTAAGTTATAAGTAAAAATTTGTACTTCCTCTGTCCAAAATGATTGTCTATTTGCTTAGAAATATTTTTAAATAAAACTTTAACTTTTGTACATTGCATTGCATTGTATATTTGCAAATCAATTTTTTTAGATAGGATAGTAAGCATATAAGAGTATTTATGTCTCTTAACTGTTTTCTTAAACTACTTAAAACTAAAAATAAATATTAACTAGTACTTAAAAGTCCGTGCCAATGGCACAGGTCAGTACAAAAAGGTCAATACAAAAAGGTAAGCAGTGGGAAAAATGATAAATAGAAAAGAGAAACTTCTCCATCTATAAGGTGTACTATGCCATTCCAAGGTCTGACTGTCAATGTACATCAATTATGCTTTACTCTCTCCGTCCCATAATGAACGACCGAATAACATTACTAAAAGATTTAATATTATGATTAAATGCTTCCATTAGAAACTGAAAACTTGAGCAAAACATAACTATTTGATGACCGTTCCAAAACATAACACCAAAATCAAAAAAACTCTCAACTTTTAGTTTTTATATTCAATTGAACCTTCCAACACTATAGATCATCAAGAACTCGAAAAACGAACCTCACTCGTTGGTCTGCGTCGGCTCAGACAATATAACTTTGGGCGATCAATCGGTCGTCGTTACTTACTTTCAACCACATAATCCCAACCAAACAGAAACTTCCCTTCCAGGTGCACTCTCATTATCCTCCACTGTAACACACACCAAAACTGGTTAAAATCAATAAAAAAAAAAAAAAAGAACTGTACAGAAATAGCAGTTTTAAAATCACAAACACTTCAAGTCAAAAATACACAAAAATGTGGTAGATGTTTTCCACCACTAACAAACACAGACATATGTAAAACGAAGAAGTTAAAATCACTATGCATGTGCTTACCACAGATCGTGCTTTGGATCGTAAATGTTAATAATCAAATCAGATAGCAAATGGGAAAGTTAATAACCGTTCGTTCCGTCTTCTTTGCTGCACCCGCTTTTCTTCTGCAACCGATGAAACATCTCTTTTTTTTGCAACCAATATAAATAAAATCCCCGAAGGAAGAATAACCAATCGTTGAACATAACTAAATCTGAATTCAAACACTTGATCATGACATGATGCGAAAGAGAGCAAAAGGAGGAAATCAAAAACCCAAGTTATTAAAAGTAAATTAATAAACCTCAGACGTGAGAGATAGGGAAATAGATGATAATCTGAAGGATACATAAATTTCGTTAATTATGATGGCAAATGTAAATTAATTGACATCAGATAGGTTACTAACCACTCTCTCCATATATTTAAAATTACAACGAAGAGTGCAAAATGACCATGAAAAATTGCTAGGTGAGTGCATCTCTTAGAGGTTAGGTAAAAGAGAAACATGTCAATTGATCAACTCCTCAAACGACATATACTCCTATATACCATCAGAAAATCTCCAATGCTGACCCAAGGTAAACTACCGTGAGAGCTCATCCATCAATTTCCTAAGCCTGCTTGCCTTGCCTATAAGCTGGTTAAAAGAAATCTAAACTTTAGTATGAACATTAGGATCAGCTGGTTTCCCAAATGTACTTGTCAACACGCTCCCATCTAAACCTGCGCCTGCAAACTTATTCTCTCCCTCCATTCGTGAACTACATCTTATTTTCTACCCTTCAAAACCGTCATTTTATACCAAAATACCATCAACTGCACTGCTGCTTCCAACCCCGCAAGCCCAGCCCCAATCACAATTACATTCCCCTTAGTATTTGTAATCCATGCGACACTAATTAGATGCATTTTCACACCAAATCCATTCTTTGTCACTACATTAGAGCTTACACTAACAAACCTTATGATTAACAAACTTTAAGACATGAAATCCCAATCATATAATAAATTGAGGGTACCAGAAGATTCTGTAAATGGAACCAAAAACGTCATTCCTAGCAAAATGTACACTCATTTCATTAATTACCTAAATCATTAAGCTACAGAGAAATTAGTACAAATCAAGAATAATTGAAGGAAAAATTGTAGAATTGAGGTTCTTTTCAGATGAATTAGAAGATGGGTAAATCCAATTTGCAAAAATAATTTTTCACTTTATTGTATGTCTATTGTAATTACAGAAAAAAAAAACTCCCTCGGTCCAAACAAACATATCATGCTTGGTCCAAACGAATTTCAGGCTTTGCTTAGAAAGTAATTAGAGGATTAGTAGGTGTTGAAAAGGCTACTTCATGTTCTTCAAGTTGTTGAACAACCTCCGAGTACTTGTCATTTATCCTCGTGTATAAATTATGACTAAGAACTATATGAATTCAAATTAAGGTTTTAACTACTCCTTCGGTCCAAACATAAATGTTTAATCAAGAAAAAGATTTGGACATTCAATTTGGGACTGATGCAAAACTAAGGATACAAACACTACCAGAAAAACAGGTTTTAGCGACGGAAATTTCCGTCGCTAAATCCAAATTTTCGTCGCTAAAATTAAACAGCGACGGAAAAATTCCGTCGCTGGTCCGTCGCTACCAGCCCGTCGCAGTGCTCCGACGGCTCAATTTCCGTCGGTAGAATTTTGGTTTTACCGACGGAATTAATATTCCGCCGCTGATTTTTTATATTAGCGACGGAAATTTCCGTCGCTGAATTAATTTAATTTAATTAAATTTTTATTTCAGCGACGGAAATTTCATTGAAATAAAAATTAAATTAAAATAAATTAAATCGGCGACGGAATATTCCGTCATTGAAATAAAAATTAAATTAAAATAAATTAAATCGGCGACGGAAATTTCCGCATTTGAAATAAAAATTAAATTAAAATAAACTAAATCACGGCAGAAATTTCCGTCGCTGATTTAATTTATTTTAATTTAATTTTATTTCAATGACGGAATATTCCGTCGCCGATTTAATTTATTTTAATTTAATTTTATTTCAAATAATTTTAATATTCCGTCGCTGATTTAATTTATTTTAATTTAATTTTTATTTCAGCGACGGAATATTCCGTCGCTAATAATTCAATAAATAAAAAAAAACAAAAATGTCAAAATTAAATCCTTTTTTTTTTTCAATATTGAATAATTTTTTTTATAATGATAAAAATGAAAAACATCAATTATAATATTTTTAAAAAACTAATAAATTAAAATACTCCATTCCACAAATGCGGGACTTAACCGGTCCCGAAACTCCTCGTTCAAGCTAAGATTAGCTCCAAAAATAAAACTAGAAAAAGATAAAGACATTACATATTCCCAAGAAATCAGAACTCAAAGAAAGGTTGCAAGAAGTTGAAAGCTCACTAATGTTCCCATTATGGTCCTATTTGGTTCAAGTTCATCATTTGCATAAGACTAGCAACTCTAAATGCCCCATAAGAACTGTTATCCCTAGCTTGAGCATAACCAGTAATCATGGAGGTATAAGCAACAATATCTCTGTCAGTAATTTTATCAAACACTCTAAACGCATCCTCAATATCGCCATATTTTGAATAGAAACCAGTCAGAGATGACCCCACAATTGGATCAGCAACAATACCAAACTTAAAAGCATCAACGTAAAAAGTCCTTCCAATTTCTAAGCTCCCCAACTGAGTACGACTCTTCAAACCATCAGTAATAACTGAACCCAGAATCCTAATCTTTCGCCTCCTATAGATTAAATTGACAAAGTACTAAAACCACAAAGAGAGCTACTCTACTCATGGTTGAATCAGAATATAGATAAAGCATGAGATGGAGATGGAGGTGGAGGCGGAGGCGGAGGCGGGGTGGAGGAAGAGGCGGAGATGGAGGTGGAGGTGGAGGCGGAGGAGATGGAGGTGGAGGCGAAAAAGATGGTGAAGAAGAGGGGCGAGGAAGAGGCGCCGGAGATGGAGATGGAGACGGGGTGGAGGAAGAGGCGGAGATGGAGATGGAGATGGAGATGGAGATGGAGGCGAGGATGGAGGGGGAGGCGGAGATGGAGGGGGAGGCGGAGGCGGAGGCGGAGTCAGAGATGGAGAGAAGGCGGGGATGTCGTGGGGAAGGAAGCTGGAAGGTCGCCGGATCTGAAGGGTCGCCGGATCTGGAAGGGTCGCCGGATTGTAGAGAGAGAAACAGAGTGTGAGAGAGAGAAAGTGTGAGTGTGTGTGACTGTGTGTGTGTGTGTGACTGTGTGTGTGTGTTAGTAAATAAATTGAAAGATAAAAAGAATTTAAGAATGTGAAATGGTTTGTGAAATGGTTTTGTTTTGATGAATTTAGACCATTGGATATTTAAGATTAATGGTTCAGATTGATTAGGGGATCAATCCATGTGAAAGTTTGTAAGCCAATGAAAACAAAGGGTATCATACTTTTGCAAAATGAATTTAGACCATTGGATGTTTATAATTAATGGTTCAGATTGATTAGGGGATCAATCCTTGTGAAAATTTGTAAGCCAATTAAAAAAAAGGGTGTCATGCTTTTGGATTTGGACTATTGGATTTTATTTTTTGTGATATATTTAATGGCTAAGATCTTTATTGTTTAATGACCATAATAATAATAATATCAAAAATAATTTAAAATATAAAATAATATTATATAATAATAATAATTAAATAATAAATAATAATATATCATAATAATGATATACTCCCTCCGTCCCAGTCGAAGTGTCTCAAGTTTCCGTTTGTGGCGTCCCATTTAAAATGTCTCATTCCTAAAAAGGAAAGTTTTTATTATTTTTATACTCTTCCTACCCCACTCATTCGTCTCCTACTTTACTTTTACACTCACAACATTCTCTCTCCTAACTATTCCTCCCACTCATTCTCTCTCCTATTTAATTTTTCATACTCACAATATTTAACCTTTTTCTCTTTCTTACACCACTTTCCTTAATTCTCGTGCAAACGTCCTTTTGAGACACTTCGGGAAACATAAAACCCTAAAAGCCCTAAATAATGGCACATATTTGTAACTCAATTTCCATTTGGATTTTGAGGAAAGACATAAAGATTAAAAACACTTTAAATGTCATTTAGAATGTAGAAAAAAATAAAAAAATAAAAGAGGTAGCCGTATACCATTTTCACAAGATCGGGACACATAAAACCCTAAGAACCTAAATAATGACACATATTTGTAACTCAATTTGTAACTCAGTTTCCATTTGGATTTTGAGGAGGTCATAAAGATGAAAAACACTTTAAATGTCATTTAGAATGTATAAAAAAATTAAAAAAAAATAAACGAGGTAGCCGTATACCATTTTCACAAGATCGGGACACATTCCTTAAAATCCTAAATAATGGCACATATTTGTAACTCAATTTCCATTTGGATTTTGAGAAAAGTCATAAAGATGAAAAACACTTTAAATTTCATTTATAATGTAGAAAAAAATTTAAAAAAAATATAAACGAGATAGCCATATACCATTTTCACAAGATCGGGACACATAAAACCCCGAGAACCACTAAATAATGGCACATATTTGTAACTCAATTTCCATTTGGATCTTGAGGAAGGTTATAAAGATGAAAAACACTTTAAATGTCATTTAGAATGTAGAAAAAAAAAATTAAAAAAATAAACGAGGTAGCCGTATACCATTTTCACAAGATCGGGACACATAAAACCCTGAGAACCCTAAATAATGGCACATATTTGTAACTCAATTTCCATTTGGATTTTGAGGAAGGTCATAAAGATGAAAAACACTTTAAATGTCATTTAGAATGTAGAAAAAAATTAAAAAAAAATAAACGAGGTAGCCGTATACCATTTTCACAAGATCGGGACACATAAAACCCAAAGAACCCTAAATAATGACACATATTTGTAACTCAATTTCCATTTGGATTTTGAGGAAGGTCATAAAGATGAAAAACACTTTAAATGTCATTTAGAATGTAGAAAAAAATTAAAAAAAAATAAACGAGGTAGCCGTATACCATTTTCACAAGATCGGGACACATAAAACCCTAAGAACCCTAAATAATGACACATATTTGTAACTCAATTTCCATTTGGATTTTGAGGAAGGTCATAAAGATGAAAAACACTTTAAATGTCATTTAGAATGTAGAAAAAAATTAAAAAAAAAATAAACGAGGTAGCCGTATACCATTTTCACAAGATCGGGACACATAAAACCCTAAGAACCCTAAATAATGACACATATTTGTAACTCAATTTCCATTTGGATTTTGAGGAAGGTAATAAAGATGAAAAACACTTTAAATGTCATTTAGAATGTAGAAAAAAATTAAAAAAAAATAAACGAGGTAGCCGTATACCATTTTCACAAGATCGGGACACATAAAACCCTAAGAACCCTAAATAATGACACATATTTGTAACTCAATTTCCATTTGGATTTTGAGGAAGGTCATAGAGATGAAAAACACTTTAAATGTCATTTAGAATGTAGAAAAAATTAAAAAAATAAACGAGGTAGCCGTATACCATTTTCACAAGATCGGGACACATTCCTTAAAATCCTAAATAATGGCACATATTTGTAACTCAATTTCCATTTGGATTTTGAGGAAAGTCATAAAGATGAAAAACACTTTAAATTTCATTTATAATGTAGAAAAAAAATTTAAAAAAATAAACGAGATAGCCATATACCATTTTCACAAGATCGGGACACATAAAACCCTGAGAACCCTAAATAATGGCACATATTTGTAACTCAATTTCCATTTGGATTTTGAGGAAGGTTATAAAGATGAAAAACACTTTAAATGTCATTTAGAATGTAGAAAAAAATTAAAAAAAAATAAACGAGGTAGCCGTATACCATTTTCACAAGATCGGGACACATAAAACCCTGAGAACCCTAAATAATGGCACATATTTGTAACTCAATTTCCATTTGGATTTTGAGGAAGGTCATAAAGATGAAAAACACTTTAAATGTCATTTAGAATGTAGAAAAAATTAAAAAAAATAAACGAGGTAGCCGTATACCATTTTCACAAGATCGGGACACATAAAACCCTAAGAACCCTAAATAATGACACATATTTGTAACTCAATTTCCATTTGGATTTTGAGGAAGGTCATAAAGATGAAAAACACTTTAAATGTCATTTAGAATGTAGAAAAAAATTAAAAAAATAAACGAGGTAGCCGTATACCATTTTCACAAGATCGGGACACATAAAACCCTAAGAACCCTAAATAATGACACATATTTGTAACTCAATTTCCATTTGGATTTTGAGGAAGGTCATAAAGATGAAAAACACTTTAAATGTCATTTAGAATGTAGAAAAAAATTAAAAAAAAATAAACGAGGTAGCCGTATACCATTTTCACAAGATCGGGACACATTCCTTAAAATCCTAAATAATGGCACATATTTGTAACTCAATTTCCATTTGGATTTTGAGGAAAGTCATAAAGATGAAAAACACTTTAAATTTCATTTATAATGTAGAAAAAAATTTTAAAAAAATAAACGAGATAGCCATATACCATTTTCACAAGATCGGGACACATAAAACCCTGAGAACCCTAAATAATGGCACATATTTGTAACTCAATTTCCATTTGGATTTTGAGGAAGGTTATAAAGATGAAAAAAACTTTAAATGTCATTTAGAATATAGAAAAAAAATAAAAAAAAATAAACGAGGTAGCCGTATACCATTTTCACAAGATCGGGACACATTCCTTAAAACCCAAAATAAACGAGGTAGCCTATATTTATTTTTTAATTTTTTTAAAATTTTTTATTGACTAGAAAATAATATTTTAGCCTTTGTTAATTAGTGGTTTTTTTTAGAAAAAATTATAGAAAAAAAGATAGAAAAAAACTAAACAAATGAAGGCATATAGAAGAAAAGTCAAAAGAGGGACGGACTACCCTATATTTATTTTTTAATTTTTTTTAAATTTTTTATTGACTAGAAAATAATATTTTAGCCTTTGTTAATTAGTGGTTTTTTTTAGAAAAAGTTATATAAAAAAAGATAGAAAAAAACTAAACAAATGAAGGTATATAGAAGAAAAGTCAAAAGAGGGACGGACTACCCTATATTTATTTTTTAATTTTTTTTAAATTTTTTATTGACTAGAAAATAATATTTTAGCCTTTGTTAATTAGTGGTTTTTTTTAGAAAAAGTTATATAAAAAAGATAGAAAAAAACTAAACAAATGAAAGTATATAGAAGAAAAGTCAAAAGAGGGACGGACTACCCTATATTTATTTTTTAATTTGTTTTTAAAATTTTTATTGACTAGAAAATAATATTTTAGCCTTTGTTAATTAGTGGTTTTTTTTAGAAAAAGTTATATAAAAAAAGATAGAAAAAAAACTAAACAAATGAAAGTATATAGAAGAAAAGTCAAAAGAGGGACGGACTACTCTATATTTATTTTTTTATTTTTTTAAATTTTTTATTGACTAGAAAATAATATTTTAGCCTTTGTTAATTAGTGTTTTTTTAGAAAAAGTTATAGAAAAAAAAAGATAGAAAAAACTAAACAAATGAAGGTATATAGAAGAAAAGTCAAAAGAGGGACGGACTACCCTATATTTATTATTTTATTTTTTTTAAATTTTTTATTGACTAGAAAATAATATTTTAGCCTTTGTTAATTAGTGTTTTTTTTTAGAAAAAGTTATAGAAAAAAGATAGAAAAAACTAAACAAATGAAGGTATATAGAAGAAAAGTCAAAAGAGGGACGGACTACCCTATATTTATTTTTTAATTTTTTTTAAATTTTTTATTGACTAGAAAATAATATTTTAGCCTTTGTTAATTAGTGGTTTTTTTTAGAAAAAGTTATAGAAAAAAGATAGAAAAAACTAAACAAATGAAGGCATATAGAAGAAAAGTCAAAAGAGGGACGGACTACCCTATATTTATTTTTTAATTTTTTTTTTTAAATTTTTTATTGACTAGAAAATAATATTTTAGCCTTTGTTAATTAGTGGTTTTTTTTAGAAAAAGTTATATAAAAAAAGATAGAAAAAAACTAAACAAATGAAGGTATATAGAAGAAAAGTCAAAAGAGGGACGGACTACCCTATATTTATTTTTTAATTTTTTTTTAAATTTTTATTAACTAGAAAATAATATTTTAGCCTTTGTTAATTAGTGGTTTTTTTTAGAAAAAGTTATATAAAAAAGATAGAAAAAAACTAAACAAATGAAGGTATATAGAAGAAAAGTCAAAAGAGGGACGGACTACCCTATATTTATTTTTAATTTTTTTAAATTTTTTATTAACTAGAAAATAATATTTTAGCCTTTGTTAATTAGTGGTTTTTTTTAGAAAAAGTTATAGAAAAAAAGATAGAAAAAAACTAAACAAATGAAGGTATATAGAAGAAAAGTCAAAAGAGGGACGGACTACCCTATATTTATATTTTTATTATTTTTAAATTTTTTATTGACTAGGAAATAATATTTTAGCCTTTGTTAATTAGTGGTTTTTTTTAGAAAAAGTTATAGAAAAAAAGATAGAAAAAAACTAAACAAATGAAAGTATATAGAAGATTAAAAAAATTCAGCGACGGAATTATTCCGTCGCTGATAATTTATCAGCGACGGAATAATTCCGTCGCTGATAAATTAAAAAAAAAATAAAAAATATATAAATTATCAGCGACGGAATTATTCCGTCGCTGATAATCTAATTTTTTTTTAAACTCAATTCATTACTTGGTATATTAACAATTACGACTCTAAAATTGTATTCAAACACTTAAGGCTGATATAGTATTATTGCCTCATAAACACGGTGAACCAAGAAGCATAACTCAATTGCATTCATAACCTTTCCTAAATGACCAATAATCACAAAGTGGAAAGCAAATTCGAGATAATAAGCTGAATGAAACAACAGTAGAGTCCCACGAAATTTTTTAAAAAAACTTAAATCTTGAAAAGAGGGAAAACGTACCTGAAACCCTCGAAAACGGGCCTAAAAGGAACCTCTGCTTCAATCTCTTTCTCCTCAAATCTCCCTTTACTCAAATATATTTGAGCTTAAATCACATGAATTTCCCAATAAATAGATTATTCTCCGCACAATTTATCAATTTTGATTCAAATTCATCTTCAATCCTTCAAAGCAAATACTTTTCCGATAAAGATTTTTGTTTAGTTTACTTGATGACATTTCATTGTGGGTGATCAGCATTGTTGCATAACTAGTACTCCCTAGCCCGTGCCAATGGCACGGGGACAGTATGCGAGTCATGAACAGTATGCATGATGGTTAAGTGATGAAAATTAAAAGATGAACAACATTATGCATGATGGTTAAGAGCTTGTGAGTAAATTCTTTGCCATCTAATTGAACATTCTTGAAGATTTTCAGGCGTAATTTGGAAAATAGAAATACCTAAAATAAGGGAAATTTGTCTAAGATAAGTTTCAATTGCTTCAATACCATGGCCAAGGTAATTTAAGTTTGATATTCATGACAAAGGAACAACAAGCCCAAACTGAAGTTGCACATTACAGGTTCTAAGTCCAAACTGAAGTTGCACATGGTTTACCCCTTCCCTAACATGGGTTACCCCTTCCCTAAGTCCAAACTGAAGTTGCACGTGGCAATACAGATGGGGGGAAGGGAAGGGGTGCTAGAGCAGCATGAAGTGGTCGCTCGACTGCCATTTTTGTTAACTAAAAAGATTCAGGAAGCCAAAAAAGAAAAGTGGCGGCCATGGCACCCCGAAGGACTACATATATGGATAGTCATGAAAGATACGCCACCAATGGATGTCTCTTCAACAACAAAATATAATCAAACTCACTTTCTGAAAAAAAAAGCATTATATGGAATTTTGAACTCTCATATCAAAACCAATGAAGATAGTAATCAGTATGAAAGAAAAATATAAATTATATTAATTTCATCAAAAATAGAAAGATCCTAGTCACATTATACTAAGATATCCATGATATCAGAAATGGAATAGAGAGAGAAAATGATTGAATTCATTCTGTGTATTACTTGCTTTAATTATTATATATATCACTGTTGTATTGAGTTGGTTACAACATTTGGACTAATGGCACTAACTAACTGAAAAACTAATTTGTTACAACAATACAAATGTTACCCTTAAACTTTCTGATTAAAAATTTCAACTCTCTTTTCCTTTATACATGACAATTTAAGTAACAAAATGAGAATGACAAAATTGCTCCTAGGTAACTGCCTTATATAATTATGACCATAGAATTTGAGACCACAAAACAAACATCAGTAAGTTTCAAGTTGGTTTACATAGTAATAGCACCGAAAATATAAAGCAACTTACTTTTACTTTCAGAATTCATGATAGAGACATATTACTTCCTCCGTCCCATAATAAATATTAATTAAAGTTTTTAAAAAATGTGAAATTTATTATGAGACGGAAGGAGTATCAAACAGTGAATAACTGATAATGAACTCTGTTGATAACATTGTCTATCAGCTTCTAACGAAGTTGTGTTGTTTGGAACATGATAAATTAATGAAGTACTAAGTATAACTATGTTAACCCAAAAAATTATCACAACATAGATTGTAGGTGGAGGAAGATAAATAAATTACACTGGCAGACTAAAGAGTGAACATTAAGTGTGGATTTCTTCTGAGCAATTTTGTCAAACAGATTATGTGCACTCAATTGAACCCAAGTCAAGTAGAAAGAAAACTAAATTTAACTATATCAACCCCATAAATCATCATAGCAATGATCAATAATTCTATAAAGCAACTTACTTTTACTTCCAGAATTCGTGATAGAGACATATTACTTCCTCCGTCCCATAATAAATATTAATTAACGTTTTTAAAAAATGCGAAATTTATTATGAGACGGAAGGAGTATCAAACAGTGAATAACTGATAATGAACTCTGGTGATAGCATTGTCTATCTGCTTCTAACGAAGTTGTGTTGTTTGGAACATGATAAATTAATGGAGTACTAAGTAAAATTATGTTCACCCAAAAAAATCATCACAACAAAGATTGTAGGTGGAGAAAGATAAATAAATTACACTGGCAGACTAAAGAGTGAACATTAAGTGTGGATTTCTTCTGAGCAATTTTGTCAAACAGATTATGTGCACTCAATTGAACCCAAGTCAAGTAGAAAGAAAACTAAGTTTAACTATATCAACCCCATAAATCATCATAGCAATGATCAACAAAGGCCAAAATGTTGGAACAATTACGATCCAATAAATATGAACCGACTCATTACTAGATCAAGAAGAGAAGAAGAAGAAGACGGAAGCGTGTAATTACCTTGTGATTCCATGTTTGTTCTTTAGTCTTGTTCTTGTTCTTGAATAAAGAGAATGAAGTAAGAAGATATACTTTAAATTATGGAGGAATAGATCTTCTAAATGATGAGTGCCCTTTACTCTCTTTGATCTTCAAATACTTAGGAAGAGTTTTGACTGAATGAGAATGTAAACAACTAGTGATTCATAGGCTTGATGGATAGGCCTTTATATAGGAATCTAAGGGGCACTTCATTTAGGGACTACACCTATTGATATATAAGATATTACCATTATGCCCATCATTTAATGGTATACTTATATTATGGAATTCTACATATTATTTAGAGTTCTATACTTTATACCATATATTATAATATTGATCATTATATTATTAAGTATTTATATGTTATATTAATCCATGTTCTTACAATCTCCCACTTGGATTATTATAACATATACCTTCACTTAATAAATTACTTCAATCATATTTATAACACAAATGACAACCCTTATGTGCACTTTGTTGTCATTCGAAAACAATCCCGTCCATTAGTCATATAAGTATAAGGACTAAAGGGGCATTCGTTGTAATTGATTCGCAACTAAACCCACATTAATCACATATATATATCCAACTAAATGACATAGATAAAGTATAGATATG
Source organism: Adenophora triphylla var. japonica (assembly GCA_022495995.1). NCBI lineage: Eukaryota > Viridiplantae > Streptophyta > Magnoliopsida > Asterales > Campanulaceae > Adenophora > Adenophora triphylla. Next base: position 33,422 of record JAFEMH010002783.1, read on the forward strand.
TAGCATGGAAAATTAATGAATATATATGAAGAATGCATATATATATTCTCCAACTAGTCCTACTTTAACCAAATGAGATCAATTTAAATGAAAACAATACAAGGAAATAGAAACATTTAAAACTCCCACTGATTTAGGCATTATCAAAAGTCATTACACCCATATGAGCAACATGCTCGTGAAATACTAAAGGAGATAACGCCTTAGTAAATGGATCCGCTAACATGGAGTTTGTACCAATAAGTTCTATTTCTATTTGTTCATTTTGTACTCTTTCTCTCACAACAAGAAACTTAATATCTATATGCTTAGATTTAGATGAACTCTTGTTGTTGTTGGAGTACAACACCGCGGCCCGATTGTCACAATATAACTTAAGCGGTCTTTCAACACCTTTGACAATCCGCAGTCCTTCAATGAATTTACGCAGCCATATAGCTTGATTGGATGCCTCATAGCAAGCAACAAATTCGGCTTCCATGGTGGAAGTAGTAACTAATGTTTGCTTGGCACTTCTCCAAGATATCGCTCCACCGGCCAAAGTGAAGACATAACCCGATGTCGATTTGCGACTATCTTGGCATCCAAAGAAAGTCGAATCGGAAAAACCAATGATCTCAAGATGATCCGACTTTGTATATGTAAGCATGTAGTTCTTCGTGTTTTGTAAGTATCTCATCACTCTTTTGGCTGCGACCCAATGTTCTCTTCCCGGATTGCTTTGATATCGCCCAAGCATGCCAACAATAAAAGCAAGATGCGGGCGAGTACGTACTTGAGCATACATTAGGCTTCCTACGCCGATGCGTAAGGGATATTTTCCATATACTTGGTTTCAAGATTATTTTTAGGACATTGATTTAAACCGAACTTATCTCCCTTAGAGACGGGGTGTCATGTGGTTTACAATTTTCCATGCTAAACCTTTGTAACACCTTCTCTATATAGCTCTTTTGTGATAATCCTAACATACCCCGTGAGCGATCACGATGTATTTGGATTCCTAATACAAAAGAAGCTTCTCCAAGATCTTTCATCTCAAATTTGTTTGAGAGAAATTTCTTGGTTTCCTTAAGAAGGTCCTTATCATTACTAGCAAGTAAAATGTCATCCACATATAAGACCAAAAATATAAATCTACTCCCATGAACTTATGGTACACACAATCTTCACCAAGATTCATTTCAAAACCGAATGAAAGAATAACTTGGTTAAATTTTAAGTACCATTGACGAGATGCTTGCTTGAGCCCATAAATGGATTTCTTGAGTTTACAAACTAGTTGACTAGTTTGATCCGAATCGATCACCATTTCGGTTTCTTCATATAGATAGTTTCCTCAATGTCACCATTGAGAAAAGGCATCTTTACATCCATTTGATGAAGCTCGAGGTCAAAATGTGCCACTAAAGCCATAATGATTCTAAAAGCATTTTTAGAGGATACCGGTGAAAATGTTTCTTTGTAATCAATGCCTTCTTTTTGAGTAAATCCTTTAGCGACAAGACGAGCCTTATGTCTTTCCACATTACCTTGTGAATCCCTTTTGGTCTTAAAGATCCATTTACATTCGATGGGTTTCACATTCTTAGGTAATGGGACAAGATCCCAAACGTCATTATCATTCATGGATTTTAACTCTTCATTTATGGCATCAATCCACTTATGAGAATTTGGACCACTAATGGCTTCATGGAAGGTGATTGGCTCATCTCCCACTAAACCTAACGGTTCCTCATTCTCGGCAAGATATACATCATAATAATCCGGTATAGCACTCCTTCTTGCTCTATTAGATCTTCTTAATGGCACCGGTTCTTCTTGATTTTGAGGGTGTTGAATTTCCTCATCAACATTTTCATGTTGTTCATTAATAGGAGAATTAACGTCATTTTGAATATTATGTTCTTGTCGAATTTCAGGCACAACTGCTTGATTTTCGATAGGAACTATAGGAAGAGGTATAGAAACGAATTCCTCTTCCATTTCTTCAAATTCAAAATTACTATTCAAATTTTCCTCTCTAAATTCAACATCCTCAAAGAACCTAGCATTTCCCGTCTCGAAAAGGTTCTAGTTTTAGGGTCATAGAATTTATATCCCTAGATCTTTGAGAATACCCTACAAAATAACTACTAACCTGTCTTAGCGTCCAACTTTCCTTCGTTAGGTTTATAAGGCCTAGCTTCTACTGACAACCCCAAACATGAAGATGATTAAGGGACGGTTTCTTACGGTCCATAATTCATAAGGGGTTTTGCTAGTAGCTTTTGAAGGAGCTCTATTAAGAAGGTAGGTTGCGGTTTTCAAAGCATCGCCCCATAATGAGTGAGGTAAAGAAGTACAAGAAACCATACTTCTTACCATATCCTTAAGGGTTCTATTACGTCTCTCGGCTACACCATTAATGCTAGGTGTCCCGGCATGGTGTAGTGAGGGACAATCCCACACTCTTCTAAATAGCGAGCAAAAGGACCCGGACGTTGTTCTCCCGAACCGTCATTCCGACCGTAGTATTCACCACCACGATCGGATCTAACGTTCTTAATAGTCTTTTCAAGTTGTTTTTCAACTTCGGTTTTAAAAGACTTGAAAACGTCCAATGATTGAGACTTTTCATGAAGTAAATAAATGTATCCATAACGAGAGAAGTCGTCTATGAACGTAATGAAATATGTTTGTCCGTTCCATGAAGGGGTAGGGAACGGTCCACATATGTCCGTATGAATTAGTTCTAAGACTTTTGTAGCTCTCAAGGATTCATTTTTGTTTGTACTATTTGTAAATTTTCCCTTAAGGCATTCAATACAAAAGTTATTTTCCGGAGTATCAAGTTTATGTAATATTCCCTCGGACACAAGCTTGTCAATTCTCCTTTTGGAGATATGACCCAAACGCCTATGCCACAAGGTATAAGAGTTTTTTACTTGAAAACTTTCGTTTTATGCCTCGAGAGTTAGTTTCATTATTATGGGACTCATTTAATGAATTGACTGTGTCAAGTAAATATAGATTATCAATATAAGACAAAGAACTAGTACCAAAAAGCTTTGAATCAAAATATAAATTGCATTTATTATTACCAAAGATGCAAGAATAACCTTCTCGATCTAATGTAGTGACGGAAATTAAATTCCGTCTAAATGATGGAATAATAAATACATTGTTCAAAACTAAAAAGTATCCAGTACTCAAGGATAATCTATAAGTCCCTATGCCTTCCACCTCTACCGGCTTTCCAGCTCCCATGTAGATGAATCTTTCACCTTCATTAGGCGTTCGGTAGTTCAGGCAACCCTGCATACATGAACTTATGTGAGTAGTTGCACCGGAGTCTAACCACCATGTATACGAAGGAATTGAAACTAAATTAGCTTCAGTACAAACAAAGCTAAATGACATACCTTTCTTAATTCGCCATTGGCGATACTTAGGGCAGTCGGGCTTCATGTGAGTGGGGTCCTTGCAAAAGAAGCACTTTTTCACCTTTTGATCATTTGATGATCCCTTAGGCTTCTTTGATGCAACCGCAATCTCCTTACCTTTTCTCTTTATCCCACGAGAAGAGGTAGATGCATAATGAGCACTTTCGGGTTTAGATTGTTTCAATCTATCCTCTTCCTCTGTCACATGTGAAATCAATTCATTGATATTCCACTTGTCCTTTTGACAGTTATAGGTCGTTTCAAAATGACCGAATTGATGAGGAAGAGAAATTAAAGCCAAATGCACAAGCAAGTCTTCCGAAAGGTCTAACTTGAGTGCCTTTAATTTAGAAGATAGATGAAACATTTCCATTATATATTCCCTTATGCTTCCGGTGCCCTTATACCGCATGGAAACAAGCTTCCTTAAGGTAGCACTTGTTTCCGATTTATCGCTTTGCAAAGCGTTCCTCTAGGGCATCCAAAAAGCCTTTAGCTCCATTATCCTCGGAGACACTGTTCAAAAATGTCTCCGGGACTGCATTCTTTATAATGCTTAGGCTGACGCGATTAGAACGCTTCCACCTCTCTGAACTTAAGCGGTCTTCCGCAGTGCTTTTATCAGTTAGAGGGGCAGGAGCTTGTTCTCTTAATGCGAGGTCAAGGTCCAAACAGCCTAAGACCATAATAATCTTGTTTTTCCAAGTTTTAAAATTTGTCCCAGTTAGCAAAGGTATTGAGTTTATGGCAGTAGTAATAGATGAAGCACTGATCAAATCTGAATGAAGAGAACAAAAGAATGAAACAAAACATGTATAAGAATCTACGCAATGATTAATTATATCAAAATGAATTCCATCAAAATAAAGATAATCAATATGACATCAAGACTAATCTTTGGATTTCGAATTGACTCACAATTTGATTTATCTTAGGGTAAACAAATAGCTTAAACAACACATTTCATGTACTTGCCTTCCTTTGGGCCGGATCAAGTACAAGAAGTGTCCTAAAGTTTAAGGTACTTGTTCTCGATAATAAAAAATATAAACAACTCATTTTAAACACCCGCCTTCCTTTGGGATGGATCAAAGTATTTAAAATGACCTAACGTTTAACTTCAATTATTACCCATGAATGCAAATACTTAGTCAACAACAAGGTCTCCTTTGGGAAACAAGCATGTTATCACATATCAATATTTACATTCATCTTTTAACAAGTTTGAATTCAATCAACAAGGTCTCCTTTGGGAAACAAGCATGTTAATTTTGTCCAAAATTTGTTAAGGATATAATTAATCAAAATTAAGGCCTTAAGGTAAATTTGAAACTTTAAAGGGTAAGAAAAGAACGAAAATTTATTAATAAAAGACAATATCCTTATGTTCTACCCGTCCATTCTTAAAGTTTAACAACTTTAAGAACCGCCAATCGTCGTGGATCGGTGTCCAGATATCATATTTTATCAATAAATTATCAAATTTATGAAAAATATTTGAGACTGAAGTTTTTCTGGACGACCTGGAATTTCAAAGGGGACGACTCGTCCCTTAGGGCACGACTCGTCCCTAAGGGGACGATGTCTCTTAAAACTTGACTTTACCATTATTTCCTTGGTAACTCAATTTTCCAATCAAAGTAAGTAGATCCGCAAACTCACAACACATTTAAAAAATGCGTGGCTATGCAAATGAACAAACTCACAACGCATCCAAGGATGGTGGCTATGTTCAAAAAAAAATGGGATAATCTTACATTAAGGATTGAAAGCCTTTGAGTAAAACCAAAATTCAGAAATAGGATGAAGTTATGAACATAATACTCTTAGACAAAATGAGTATTATGTACAAGAACAAAAAACAAGTGTAATTTTACATGGATTACAAACCTTGAACAAATTAAAGCACAAGACTTTATAAGAAATTTCAAACTCAATCTAGTATATGAAAGGTGCTCGATACCAATTGTTGGAACAATTACGATCCAATAAATATGAACCGACTCATTACTAGATCAAGAAGAGAAGAAGAAGAAGACGGAAGCGTGTAATTACCTTGTGATTCCATGTTTGTTCTTTAGTCTTGTTCTTGTTCTTGAATAAAGAGAATGAAGTAAGAAGATATACTTTAAATTATGGAGGAATAGATCTTCTAAATGATGAGTGCCCTTTACTCTCTTTGATCTTCAAATACTTAGGAAGAGTTTTGACTGAATGAGAATGTAAACAACTAGTGATTCATAGGCTTGATGGATAGGCCTTTATATAGGAATCTAAGGGGCACTTCATTTAGGGACTACACCTATTGATATATAAGATATTACCATTATGCCCATCATTTAATGGTATACTTATATTATGGAATTCTACATATTATTTAGAGTTCTATACTTTATACCATATATTATAATATTGATCATTATATTATTAAGTATTTATATGTTATATTAATCCATGTTCTTACACAAAAATCACATACAAACTTGACAGAGACTGAAGTGGCTGGAGAAGTATATATGCTAGGAAAGAAGGAAGAAATATATGTGCCTCAAATTTTGTTCGATTTTCCCAGAGTACAGAGACATAACAGTTGTATAAACTCAGTTCATTACTTGGTATATTAACAATTACGACTCTAAAATTGTCCTACTATCATGGCACGGTGGTTTCACATTCAAACACTTAAGGCTGATATAGTATTATTGCCTCATAAACACGGTGAACCAAGAAGCATAACTCAATTGCATTCATAACCTTTCCTAAATGACCAATAATCACAAAGTGGAAAGCAAATTCGAGATAATAAGCTGAATGAAACAACAGCAGAGTCCCACGGAATTTAAAAAAAAAACTTAAATCTTGAAAAGAGGGAGAACGTACCTGAAAGATTTGTGAATTGAAAAATTCAGAAGAACAGAAATCTTTAGGGCTTGGAGTTAAGCTGTTTGAGAGAGTTGTGACTGTGAGAAGCCATAGTAATGGCATATTTAAACAGAAGCAATGAAATATGAATGACAATAGGATTTGGACTGGGTTTATAGCAATGAAAGTAGGATTCTTTGACTGGGTTATTAGTAATTGAAGTAGGATTAGGGGAAGAGATGAATCGGTCATGTGGGTGAGAAGAAATTGCCGGATTTGGGAAAGCTTTGACGGAAAGGAGAAAGTGAGAAGAAACCGAGAAACTGAGGAACCGCTGGAGGAGGGTTGAACCAAGGAACTGGTGTAGGTGTGTTTTATTTTCTTTTTTCAACTTTAAATTTAGGCCGTTATTTGTCTTTGGTGAAACTCAAACTCAGCCGCTCTTTGCATGGCGGTTGAGAGCCACCTCTATTGTAATATAAATAACATTGAAGGATAATATGATCATTATATTTGATGACATTTTTATAATAATTACATTGCGGGATATTTATTTAGTAATTATGCGGGATTCTCCAAAAACAATACTCCCTCCGTCCCAGCGAAAGAGCCATTTATTTCCTTTTTGGGCGTCCCATTTAAAAAGCCACTTTCCCAAAAAGGAAACCTTAAATCACTATTCTCTCCACTCATTCTCTCTCCTACTTTACTTTTACACTCACAACATTCTCTTTCTTACATCACCTCCCACTCATTCTCTCTCCTATTTAATTTTTCATACTCACAACATTTAAACTTTTTCTCTTTCCTACATCATATTTCTTATTTTGCGTGCCGGACAAACTTTGTGGCTCTTTCGCCGGGACGGAGGGAGTAAGCTTGGGGGACGGAGAAGTATTCAAACATTTCACTCATCGCCCAGTTAATAGGAGTCGCTTGGTATGTGTAGAAAGGCCGCACTTTTGGCTTGGGCGGTGGCCGGACGCTCTGTAACTGTAACTGTGTAAGATTTCACCCATCGGGAGTAGTGTGAGAATTCTAGGGTTTCCCGGTAATGGGTGAGTCGGACTATCTTTCTTAAGTAATTAAGGTATTGATCAAATGTGTGTATCTATCTATACATTATATGTTTGGATTTTTATTTTTTTGTTGTAGAGGAAGTAGAGAGTGATGTCACGGCGGAGGAAGTAGGGAGAGGGAAGGTGTTGGAAGGAGTGGCATCCATAGCATTGCTGCCATGTGGGTCTATCTCCGGCCACTTTGTTCAGCTCCCTAACTCAGTCTGTTTCGGTCTCCATGGCACTGGTTGGTACCCTACCCTTTCTTAATTATTTTGTCTGCATCATGCCTATGAGCTTTACCCTCGTTCCCAAATTTTAATCTTGTCGTTTAATAAACTTGTCAATTTGTCTTAGTTCATGACTCAATTCACGGTTTATGGATGCCTACTCTTCTAAGTTGGAAGCTATACAAGAAATGTTAAACCCTTTGACTGCTTGTATGGTGGTCTCTCGGTCCATTCCCCCCTCCTCTCTCCCAAGAACACCGAGAATCCTAATTTATACTCTCTCCGTCCAAAAATGAATGTCCATTTTCTTTCAAATTTGCTCCGTCAGAACAAATTTGAGATTTTTTTTGGACAATCATTTTGGGACAGAAGTAGTACTACTTGCTAGTTCCCATTCAGTGCTATATCAGAGCCTTTACTCCATTAGGTTAAGTTTTGTTGCCTTGTTGGTCACTCTGAGAAGTTAGCAGTGTTGGGATTACTTGACGAAACCATTCTGTTCCAACTTCTGGCTGGTCATTTGGAAAGACAAATTGACTATTCCCCTTCACGCTTCTGTCTGGAGCAAAGGTTGGAATTCATAACAAAGTGGAGCAACCACCCCTCTGTCAATCTCTTTAGAGGATAAGTGACTATGTAATGTGTGCAACTTTCTTTGTTCAATGGCAACATAAATCTAAAGGCATGGACATTCAGGAATAATGCGCGAAAGAGAAATCAATCTGTTTCCAGCCATTTCAAGCACCCCTTTTGGACAGGAGGGTTTTCTCCTGTGGTTGAATGAGATTATCTTGTGGTACACCTTCCCTGGCCTCCCTGCTTTACTTTCTTTCATTAATCTACTATCCCATTTCTTATCGACTGAGACTAGACTGGATTGTATTCACACCTGTATGACATACACCCAGTAAACTACTCCCTGTTATTTATGAAATGCATGGTGATTTAGGACACACAAGGTCATGCTTCAATGAAGAAAGCAGTTCAGAACTGAGGAGATAAAGCTATTTGTTATGTTAAAATCCGAACTATTCTCTCTAGAATTACGATAAAGGGACAACGGTTTACATGGATGAACGAGATAGGTAGGCAAGCCTCCCCAGACTCTGGTGGATATCTTAATCATCGGAGATGAGACTAATTTGACCACTGCCTATACAGTTCCCTCTTTCTGTTCTGGCTACAGTTTGAAATTGTTCATATTTTTTTGCTCGTGTAGTCAAATCCTGCTAAACTCAATAGTGTCTTGATTCTTCCTGCTTTGGTAGCCTATTTTATACTCTTTACACTTTAAATTGTAATTGATGAACATGTTCAATCCTGGTAACAGAGATAGCATGTGAAAGGGAGTGCAGCAGGGGTGAAGACTACCGTTTGGTCAAGCTTACGATCACTGACTTCAATGTATTTTATTGCTACTTTTCTCCCCTCCTCTCTCTCTCTCTGTATTAAATTGCATTTATTTGTCTTTCTTCTTTATTCAAGGAAAATTGATAGTTGATAACTCACAATTATCACCATATCCGTTTAGATTTTTGGGGCAAATGAAGGGAACATATAGGGCAGCAAAAAGATTTGAACTGCAAAGAGACGAAAGAAATTAATTGGAAATATTGATTCTTCCTCTCAAATTATGTCTTATGGCTCTGCCATATAGAAATTAAGATATCATAAAGTGTGAAATACACCATTAAGTTTCTCTCCTATCCATGCCTTCGTATTTTGTTGAATCATTGATTGCATATTTTGTTGAATCATAGACCAGAATTAAAGATGGATACGAACTTCATATATACTTTTCTTTCTCAATTTATATCTGTCAAAACACAAACCATAAAACTCTTCTAATGAGTTCGATATGTGACAGAGAAAGAAGGAATGGGATGTTGTGGTGGAACGCAGAGGTCATGATGCCGCACGGTTATGTAACGTTGACCATGCACATGGGTAAGCCATCTCTCACCATTCTCAAGCAAGTCCCTCTGAAGAAACCCGCATGTCTGATATCACAATGCAACTTCTTGGTTCTCTTAATTCATTTTGGATCAAGTCTTTCAAACAACATCAGCTTATTAGAACTAATACATTGCTTAGAATTTACCTTATGACTAAAGGCCTCTTATAGTTGTACATGTGTGTTATTTTGCAACAGGTTATGTTCCCATCTTAATTTCATATTCACATAGTATGATATGATACTTTTTTGCATGGTAATTTTTTTTTTTTTGGATTAAAGAAAGCTTTTTTTGCTCAACAAATATGCGTTCAAAATATATGGTGTGGTAGTGCGTTTTCTTTCCTTCCACTTTTTTTTTTTTTTTTTTTCATGTAATACCTTTGCCATTGACAGGTGGGGGAGGGACGTCGTAAGTTTGCTTGAACAGAAGAAAGAAAAAAGCAAGGCCGTGGTTTCTTTCATTTGTGAGACCCTGAAAGCGGATAAAGCTGCAGAAGAACATATCAAACAGTTCATGCCTAAATTACTTGGAATAGATGCTGTTGGTAAGCTGCTACCATTTTTCATCCTTCTCTTTCTAAAGCCAACGGATGTCAGAACTTTTCTCAAGCCTTCTGGGCATCAATTGCCCCCCCCCCTCCTTATGTAATGTATCTGTCACTATTGAATATTAATTATATTGAATGAGATTAAACGCATTAGTATCACCTGATACTTCTCTAAGACTAGTACTCTCCCTATTGGCACTGAAATTATTTTGCCTAGATGCCCTTCTGTTGATTTTTCAAGAATGTGTACATACGGATCTGATTTCTTGCTATAATTTTTATTGTGCAGTTAATATTGGTCCAATGAGCATTGTGGGCTTAAACTTTGAAGAGGAAACTAATCCTGTGCAGAATTCTTAAAAGCACACCTGCACTTTGCAACAGAAGGCCGAAACTGCTCATGCATCTTTCGCGCTGACATTATAACCGGAACGAAGCAGATTTAATTTATCTTTGTAGTTCTTTGACAGTGAAATGGTCTTAATTTTCAGATGTAAACCTTACTGCTTACTAGCAGAATTGAGGCATCATTGATACTCGAGTTGTATACTGTTGTTTCTAATTTATCAGACTGTGATCCGCTGAATAGTCAGAAAATGTCAACATAGCTGCGTAAGAAATCAAGAAAGAATCAAATATAAAAACTTAATCGTGCAAAAAAAGAGAGTTTTTAAAAGGATCTCAATTAGAGATGACAGATGAGCCACATTGCCGTGCTTGCTATTTTGGTGGAAGACCAAAACACACACACACACACACAAAAAAAAAAAAAAAAAAAGGATCCTATTGTGCAACTGCATTAAGATTAACCAAGTACACAAAATATTACAAATTCAATCAGAATTTGAATACAAAATTCATGTATGAGGCAATTTCATATAATGCACACGAGTACATGGTTCATAACTCACAATGACGACGATGGAATGGTTAGTAATATCTTCTCAGCTTCTCGGCTAATGGGAACGATAATTCTTGAACCAGCAAACTTGTTTAAGTAAGAATAATATCAATATAAACACGTTCAGCTTCAAATAGTTACCTGGAACTGGAAATCCTTCAAAACTGTTATTCAAACTCAGAGGCCTCCTCTGAATCAGACAATGGTAGTAAAGTGCAAATTCCAAGTACATGTCCATTGAGGCAAACGTAATACTCAATTGCATCTTCGTAAGCGCCCAATCGACAGCTGGCACTTTGCGGGACCATCTTAGCTTGTAGCATGCTCCAAAGCTTCGCCCTGCAATACGGGCACACTTCACTCGGATGAAACTCAGCTTTCTTTCTAATCAACATCTTACGAACTTTTGAACTCGCAAAAGACTTGAATACCCCTCGAAAAAATCCAACATCCCCTTCTTCTTCCCCTTGGTCCATATGTTCGCACGGGTCAGAAACGTAAAGAACATCCGTCCTACAATGAGGTAAAAGAAAACTTCTTCCCGAGGTCCTCGAGAAGCGTGTCCGGTGAACAAAATGGCCGTGGATCTGAATGCTATTGAATAAGCTGCCTTCAGTACATCCAGAACAATATATAAGAAGCTTTCCTAGTGCACTCCAGTTGCCATCAACACTGTGGCTCCCACCAATATCAAGCATCATTTTGGGGGCTCGAGTTTGGCAAAATTCCTTCCAGAGTAGTCTCTTAGCAAGATCGTCGAACCATTTACAAGTAGAAGAAAGTGATGCAATCAATTTGGGGTTCCAGTTCAGATGCTGAAGAACTAGAAAGATCACTTCTTCACTTAGATGACCCTTTGTGCATGCACAGCTCGCTGAGTGTATGCAACGATATTGCTTTGTTATTATCATCGTCTCCACCTCCTAGTCGAGGAAGAATGATTACTGTCAAGATACTAACACAATAAATATATCAATTCACTTAATTATTAACATGCAGACACTGCAAAGAAGTTACTTTCTTGGGGTAAGCAACTAATTCTCCGATCAATTTTTTTAGGGCAAGTGATCCTCGGAAATTAGTAGTCATGTGTGAGGTTTGGACTCATCTGGAGAAAGATTAACATTATCAACATAACCAAGTGCAAGGTCCATGCTAAGTTAACTGGTTGGGGAGAGGTATGAACTATGAAGTGAAGAAACTAAAGGGAAAGGATTTGGTGATAAAACTAACTTGCAAGAATCTTCTTATCTGTGCAATGAACATAAACAGGAGAACAATACATGAAAGGAAAACGAAAACAAGCTTCAAATTTCAGATAAAATGGAAGGACATCAAAAATCGTCTTCAACATTAAACATTACTGTGAAGTTAACTTTTGACTACTGACCTTTGAGAAGTAGATAAGTCAAAGATGAAGAAAATGGGTCATAATAAAATAACTGAGTACTATTTCCCAAACAATTATTCTGCTACTCCCTCCGTTCCTAAATGAGAGATTTTTTTTATTGTTCAATGAAATTAAATTCGAGCAACTTTAGCTTAACGTGTATGTCAGAATTGTTGGGTTTGTTGCCATCTAAGTTGGGGACGCCTAAATTAGGGGATTAAACAAGCAAATTCGAAATTCCTGTGACAGCCGAAAAGGGAGCGACCGCGCGGAGCGCCAAGTTTCTGTCGAAAGGGAGCGATCGCGCCCAGGAGTGGGGCGATCGCCCGGGTGCTGATTTTGGAAACGGGGCGATCGCGCCCTACTATGGGGCGATCGTGCCCCTAATCCGGAAAAGGCCTATCAGCGGCAGAATTTGGCTAAGGGTTAGAAAACCCTGCATGGTTAGAAGTAGGACATATAAATAGATTATACCTCAACCATATTTGTAGTTGCTTTTATTCATCTGTTTCTCTAGATCTAGAGTTTGCAAATACATGAATTCTTTGACAAAAATTCGTGCATTAAATTATAAATTGTAATCGGTTAATTTTCAGAATATAATAATATTCCCTCCCTCTACCCGTGTACGTAGCCAAGTTGGTGAACCACGTATATCTGTGTGTTGTGTGATTGTGATTGTGGTTGTGATTGTGCTTGTTGCTTGTTTTCTATCTTCTACATATACTCTGGTCTAACAAGTGGGTCAAGTATAAAGCTCGTATACTTGCAAGGGGTTTCACACAGTGGGAGAGCGTTGACTACAATGAAATCTTCTCACCAGTGGTTAGACATACTTCTATCAGAGTCCTACTAGCAATGGTGGCACATTAGGATTTGGAGCTCGAGCAGCTAGATGTGAAAACATCTTTTCTACATGTAGAGTTGGAGGAGATTTATATGACACAACCAGATGGGTTTCAGGTTTCAGGAAAAGAATACAACGTGTGTGTAAGTTGAAAACGTCCATGTATGGACTCAAGCAATCGCATAGGTAGTGGTACAAGCAGTTTGATAGCTATATGACAAAAATTGGTTACACGAGAAGCGCATATGAATGTTGTGTATATCACAATAAGTTAGTAGATGGTTCGATCATCTATCTGGTTTTATATGTTGACGATATGTTGATAGCGGCTGTCAAAAAGTCGGATATTTAGAAGTTGATGGTCTACTGTCTGCAAAGTTCAAGATGAATGATTTGGGTGCGGCAAAAAAAATTATGGGTATGGAGATTGATAGGGATAGAAGCCAATGAAAACTGTTTGTATCCCAGAAAAGTTACACAAAGAATGTTTTAGAGAGGTTTCGCATTTTTACAGCAAAGCCTTTAGATTATCCAAATGCAGCGAATGCACGTCTGTCTGTTACTTTTGCACCTAGTCGGATGAGGAGAAATTATACATGGCTCGATTACCCCATGTTAATGCAGTTGGTAGTTTGATGTATGCTATGGTTTGCACTATACTGGATCTTGCTTATGCTGTTATTGTTGTTAGTAGGTTTATGGGGAATCCTGATAAGGAATATTGGCAAGCAGTGAATAGAATCTTCAGGTAACTTAGGGGTACATCAGATGTTGGGCTCATTTATGTAAGTGGTACAAAATGTGCAGTTGATGGTATTGTGATTAATACTACTCTGAGGATGTTGACACGAGAAGATCTATAACCGGATATATGTTCACCCTTAGTGGGTCAGTTGTCAGTTGGAATGCTACTCTGCAATCTACGGTGACATTGTCTACTACAGAGTCAGAATACATGGCATTGACAGAAGCTGCTAAAGAAGGGATATGGCTAAAGGGCTTGATCAGCGACCTTGGGTTACATCAGGATCAGACTACAATATTTTGTGACAGTTTGAGTGCAATTCGTTTGGCCAAGGATCAAGTTAATCATGAGAGCACCAAGTACATAGATGTGAGATATCATTTTCTGAGGAGTGAGAAGCGTATCAAGGTGAAGAAAGTGGGTAATGTGGACAATCCAGCTGACATTTTTACGAATTCCGTTCCAACTAGCAAGTTTCAACATTGCTTTAACTTGCTGAATGTTCGCATCTATTAGATAGCATTTGAGGCAGAAGGGGAGTTCTGGTTATGTTTTGGAGGTTAGATGTCAAGGTGTAGATTTGTTGGGTTTGGTGCCATCTAAGTTGGGGACACCTAAATTAGGGGATTAAACAAGCAAATTCGAAATTCCTGGCGCAACCGAAAAGGGAACGACCGCGCCAAGTTTCTGTCGAAAGGGAGCGATCGCGCCTAGGAGTGGGGCGATCACGCGGGTGCTGATTTTGGAAACGGGGCGATCGCGCCCTACCATGGGGCGATCGCGCCCCTAGTCCGGAAAAGGCCTATCAGCGTCAGAATTTGGCTCAGGGTTGAAAACCTTGTAGGGTTAGGAGTAGGGCATATAAATAGAGACTACCGCCAACCATATTTGTAGTTGCTTTTGTTCATCTGTTTCTCAAGATCTATGGTTTGCACATGTGAGCACCCCAACCCGGAGCCTAACACGTGTCCCGAGCTGGAGAGGCCCAAACTAAGAAAACCCACCTGAATCTTTAAAAACTTTTATTTCACCTTAAAAGAAAACCAATTCTCAAACTTCCAAAATAAAACCAACTGATAATATCTCCACTTGGAGGAAATTTCAACAACAACTTCAATAAACCATAATCTGATCAATTACATTGAAAACCCCCAAATAAAATTGTTTTACAAAAGAGTTTTCTATACAAACTTCCAAAAGAGTAATACTTAATAAATACTCCCAGACAACCTACTCATATACAGAACCTGACAAGTCCCAAAAGCAAAAAGTCCAAACTCTTTTCCCCGACCTCACTGGTTCAGGTCACCTGTCTCAGCACGATCTAAAACAGTAAAGGGGAAAGGGTGAGAATAAATCTCAATAAGCTATTATGAATGCAGCAAGATGCCAAATAAGATGCAACACATAGCATGGTTACACTTACACATTGTTAAAGCGGTAAACACCTTACGTTACCTCATTTTACCTTTCCCGTCTGAACAATAAGTCGTACAACGTGGGAGTAAAACTCCGCTCTTTGGTGAACTGCCCCCATGCACATTCACCGCTTACAGGACTCATACCCCAGAAATCCATATAAGGAAAGAAAAATACTTATATGACTCTTGATTAAGAGTACCATATAATATCGCAGCTATCTGTAAGGCTTTTGGCTCAATACAGAAGCATTCCACCTAGCTCCAGGAAATCGCAGCTAACTGTAAGGCTTTTGGCTCAATACAGAAGCATGCAAACCCCATCTGTGGCCACAAAGGGGACAGTCACAGGTATAATGAAATTCAATCACTTATAGAACAAATCCATAATTGATTGTATCCCATTATACCCCTAAACCTCATATAATATAAACACGCTCAAGCACATAATAGATACTTGAAATTAAATCCACACCTTGGGATAACTAGGTAACAATATAATAAAGGAATCCACACTTGGGATACTAATGCAACAATATGATAAATATACATCTTCACTAGCACAATAGTGTAACATACAATTCATACACTATTTATATCACAAAACATGGATATGAACTCAAGTAATGTTACAATGCATCATCAACCAACCCTACATGATCAAGATGTAACAATTCATAACTTCTATAACGGTCCAAGATCAATTTACCAAGTTGGAGTCACTTTGGTGAAGTTGCCAAACAAGGCTGCCAAGCCTTTTCCGATCAATATTTAAACTACTTCCACTACTCCATTTTAACCAATTAAAACATCATGGTGTAGCTAGAGTATTCTACTTTAATCTAAGTTAAAGAGGGTTCATTTATATCCTAAGATGATTATGTTTATATAGCTTTAAAAATAGTTAAGAGTCATGATGAGGGGTTTTTTGTAGAAATCAGAAAGAAAGGAAAAATGGAGAAGCCTCTGCTGTGATGGGCGACCGCCCAGGGTAATGTGGGCGACCGCCCAAGCCGGAGATCTACAAAGGGTTGAAGCTGCTGTTGAAGTGGGCGACTGCACAGAAAGAGATGGGCGACCGCCGGGAAATCAAGGCAAGCTGCTGTGCGTGTGGCCGCTCGGCCTTGCCGCCCACGACCGAATAAGTTTAACCATCACACTACCCCATTTCATGTTTAACATTCTTATCTCTACTTTAACCATAACATCTTACTCTTTATCAACTCTTATGAACAACAACACCCCATTTAGGTCATTAACCAACTTTTCCACTCCAAGAAAGTATTCCAATATACCAAACAACCATTATAACAAACAATATCAACATTAAACATCTTATGAGCAAGTTTGAAGGGAAGTCATAACCACTCACTTTCTAACTCTAGAAAATTGGCCAAAACCCACATGAAATACCTACACTTAAACCATTAACATCTACAAATACTTTATACCACTCTTCTTTCAACTTAGACCACCATTTTATAACCCCAAGTAATTCCACATTTACTAACATCCTTTTTATTCAAATAACATTATCTAAAACTACCAAAACCCTTTTCTTTCAACCAAATATTCAATAAAACATAGAATGAGCAATTATTAGAAGGAAGTCATAATAACTTACCAAAATGATGTGAAACGAAATATTTATTTTTCGGGCTTGACGCGCTCCCCTCGCCGCCACGAACAAGAATGTACAAACGGATAGTAAAATGGAAGGGAATTGAATTTATTATGATTTTTAGAAGGAAGGATTTAGAAAGGGCTTTCCATGGAGATTTTGAGGAGGTTGAAGAAGAAGAAGAAGAAGAAATGGGGAGGTATGGGGAGGTTAAGGAAGGAAATGATGAAAAGGTGAAAGTATGGGCTCCCTTGACTAGCTTAAATGAGATATTTCCACTATATCCAATTAAGTCCCCCAAGATCTAAAGGATACAACTAACCCCTCTATTTCAAATCTTTACACAACACACCTTGACCACATATAATAATCTATTTATTTTCAATTATTATAACTTCTCCATACTACTTTATCTTATTTCCCATTAAACCTTAAAGCCTTAAAGTTATTTCATAACCATCCTAACTTTTCATAAACAATGAAAGACATAAAACGAGCACATAAAGTCAACAATTAATATAAAATGAATATAATAGGATGCTAAACTAGTGCCTAGGGTTAGGGTCGTTACAGCACAGACAGAAATTCTTTGCCAAGAATTAGTGCATTATATTAGAGATTGTAATCGGTTGATTTGCAGAAGATAATAATATTCCCTCCCTCTGCCCGTGGACGTAGCCAAGTTGGTGAACCACGTATATCTGTGTGTTGTTTGATTGTGATTGTTGCTTGTTTTCTATCTTTTATATAGAATATGGTCTAACAAGAACCCTTAGTGTCCACCCAATCTATTGCAAGTTCACAACTCTGCATTGAGATATGATACTTGATAGAAATGAAATTGTAGTAACTTCCATGAGAATTTTCGGGGACAATTTTCAGCTTTCTAAGAAGATCCATTTTAGGTAGAAACTTAGTATTTGAGTTTCTTTCCTGTCTTAAGTTTCCTGCTCGAGCTCATAATTCAAGAACAGAAGTTACAGAGCCAGCTTTGCCCATGGAGAGCGACCTTGTCTAGCTTGATTCTGGTGAAGCTTCTAGCTTAGCAAATGGACACTCCTTTTGAGACGGAGAGAGAAATAACTTGATTCTTGCAAAATCCATAGTCAAAGTTCTTCTCCGTAATACATATCACAATTATGGTCAGTTAAGATTCTCTGGATTAGTTCTACTTCATGCACTGGTTAAGATCATATATCAAGGAACATACGGATAAATGATAAGCCTGGCTACTTGCGCATCCGAAGTAACTTAGCAGATTCAAACTGAAGTTAAGAACCACATTATACATCATAAAACCATGTCACATCTTTTAATCTATTGGTTGATTGAACACTCTCGAGAATCGAGATTAAAACGCTAAAACAATTTCCATGAAAGTCTTCAGATCAAATTAATCAATGGCTACTTTTTACAAATACCGATAAGCAGACTCGATTGATCAACAAAATCAACCACTGATCATAAAACCACTGAACAGTTGGCAAATACGTAATCCAAACAGAAATTAATCAAAAACCCATTTCAATATTCTATGAACTAAACCCAAATCAGCATTAACGTGGCAGCAACAATGAGAATCATCAAACTAAAAAACCCAAGTCCAAAGTACTTCATTTCCAAACACTAAAGCAAAACAAGTGGACTAGATCGTCATTACCTAAACACCCGAGGTCAATCAATGTAAATTTCTAACCTCAGTTCATCAAGAGTTTAATTTGAGCACCAATCCCCAAAATCACAACCCAACAACAACCATCCTGGAAGAACAAAAAAAGAAATAAAAGATTTAGGATTTACATAAACATGCAAAAGTACAGGATTAAAGAAAGTGAAGGAAATAAATTACTGTAGTAAATTACCGACATACATGCAAGAAAAGATTGAATATTTTCTGAGTTTCGGAGGGGTATTCTGGTCTAGAAAGAAATAATTGGTCTGATAGGAATTGCAGAAATGGGAGAGAAGAAGGGCTTTGGCTTCCATATCTAAAGGAAGCTATTTAGTTTATTATTAATACTGCTAAAATGACTGGATTGTTAGTTAAGAGAATAACAGACGAGTAAAATAAATAAAAAATACTCCCTCCGTCCCAATCTAAATGTCCAAATTTTCCTTTTTGGGCGTCCCACTGAAAATGTCTCATTTCCAAAAAAGGAAACTTTTTTTCACTATTCCACCCACTCATTCTCTCTCCTACTTTACTTTACACTCACAACATTCTCTCTCCTAACTATTCCTCTCACTCATTCTCTCTCCTATTTAATTTTTCATACTCACAACATTTAAACTTTTTCTCTTTCCTACCTCACTTTTTCTCTTTCTTACCTCATTTTCCTTAATTCTCGCGCCGAATCCATTTTTGGACATTTAGATTGGGACGGAGGGAGTAATAGTTAATGGAGTTTATTCACGTTTTGGGACCACTTGTCGTACCTGTCTGTCAAATTATTTCGGTACCATTAAGGTCATTTCCTACATTGTTGCAAATGGTGGGGGGTTGTCGTCATTTGGTTAAAACTTTAAACTTGCCCTTCTGTTTTCTGAATTAACAAGATGACCCCCTCAACTATTTTATGAAGCTGAAGACGTTTACGATGGGAGAAGGTCACCATGGATTATGCGTCAAAGGATAGTATTGGAACTCAAAATTCTTAAGTGGGTATACGACAAACAGTGCAAATAATGAGTAGCTTAACAAGGTAAGAGGTGAAAAGAATGAGAAGAAAAGGGAATGAGTTTAAATCCACACATCAACATATTTTATTTATTTATTTATTGTTACTTCCTTTTGTTGAAATATTTTTTATTTTCATACAAATTATATTTGATCAAGTATGAAAATATAATTTTTTTAATATTAATATTTAATAATATTTTTATTAAAGTATCATTATATAATTTTTTTTATTATTTGTCAACATTTGTGATCATATTTACCAAACTAATCAAGATAAATATTATTATGGGATAAAGAAAGTACAAATAAAAATATTTAAATATTATAAGATTAAAATTTACTTATAATAATACTCCCTCCGTCCCAGATCAAGGGTTCATCTTTCCCTTTTGATCCGTCCCAGACCAAGAGTTCATTTCCATAAATGGCAAGTTTTTGAATATATTTATACCCTTATCATCTCCATATATTTACAAAAAAACCATTCATTATACCCTTATACATTCTCTCTCCTATTCTCTACCACATATTTAACTACTATTCCTCTCACTCATTCTCTCTCCTATTAAATATTTTTAACTTTTACATTCTCTCTCATATTCCCTACCACACATTTAATTTTTACATTCTCTCTACTCTAATATCTACCCACTTTATTCATTTTTCTTAAAATTCGTGAAATATCCTCCATGAACCCTTGGTCTGGAACGGAGGGAGTAATAATAATAATAATAATAATAATAATAATAATAATAATAATAATAATAATAATAATAATGTATACTCCCTTCGTCCCGTCCGACTTAGGACGTTTTGCCATTTTGGGCGTCTCACCCTACTTAGGACGGCCCAAAATGAAAAGTTTATATTACTTTTATATTAAATGGGACCCACTTGTCATACTCACAACAATAATCCCATCACTATTTATCCCACTCATTCTCTCTCCTATTTAATTTTTCACACTCACAACACATTCTCCACTCATTCTCTCTCCTAATATTATAATAATATTCCTTAATCTACGTGTCGGGAGTGAATGTCCTAAGTCGAACGGGACAGAGGGAGTATGTCAATAATGAATTTATTTTATTATAAAATCATAAATATTATTCATATAATATTTTAAATGTTGAGTTGAAATTTTGAAAATTCAGATGTAAGTGATTTGTCATTATCAAACAAATATAAGTGTTCAAAATTCAGCAACTTAAAAATTTCAGCTCTTAATTTTCAGCTCTACATTTTCAGAGCTTAATTTTCAATTTTACCAAACAGGCCCTTAGTATAACAATTGTTTGCTAACCGATTCAGATCATAATCGATAAAGTTGACGTACACAATAAATTATCAAATGCATGTCCCATAATTGAAATCACCTCAGCATCGTCCACACTTGAATATAGTGATCACATCTCTTTTAGACAATTAATTTGCCTTATGTCTACCGACCATTGTTCAAAAAGTAGACCGTTGATTAAATTTGGTCAAGGTTACATTCGAGTCAAAGCAAAAACAATTATTTTCTGAAGCATAATCTATAGTATAATTCACACCTCCACTATCTACTGTAAAAACAGTTCCATCGGCCGAATTTCTCATTTTGCTCTTAAAATAAAAAAAAATAAAAAAATAAAAAAAAAAAAAAAAAACAACCAAACACGTGTCCTTAGACACGGGCATGATGTTTACAAATTGGAAAGAGAATCAAGAGTTACAAACCAAATAATTAGAAATTTTAAAAGAAGCATCTCAAAAAAAATGCTTTACAAACTGCAACTCAGTTGATCTGTGTACAAGGTTTACTATCTTGGAGAGAGATGACAGTTTCAAAAGCTCCAACCAATGCCTTAACTTTGCTCTTTCTGGTTTCAACAAGCTTACTTGCTGTTTCTTCAATCACATTATTAAACAAACCTTGTGTGTCTTTCTTTCCCTGCACGTCTTGATGATGCTTCAGAACAACTTTCTCCGCTCCAAGCCTGGAATCTTTTCTTTCATCATCCCCTCTCTTCTTGTAGCTTCTTCTTTTAGAACCACTCTGGTCATCTTTTCCCTCCAATACTCTTCCGCGCCTAAATCTGAGCCTCCTAGGACCGGTATTCTCAGACTCAACATCAACTATCCTTCCCCTTCTGAACTTTAACTTCACAGCTGCAGCGTCTTTTTCTTCAAGAATACTCGATTTACCCTTTCGCGGAGCCCTTTTATCATCTCCTTGGACAGTTTCTAATCCACTTGGGTTTACAATTTCATCATTTTCTGAGATATAATCATCTTCTTCACTATTTGTGCATTCAGAATAATCTTGATCATCTCCCTCAGAATAAGAGCACTGAGAGTTTGCATGGGGTGATGGTTTGGGTGACAAAGCTGACGGAGATGGAGGACCAGGGAGAGGTTGCACGATACCATCAGTCTGAAGTGATTCGAAGACATTATTTCCAGGATCTGACTCAACAATGTGCAATGTTTTCTCACGGACTTTGTTATTGAAAGGTTGCTCGGACTCCACTTTAGGCAACCGGTTTTGATCCTTCAAAGGAGACACCTGTTTCAAGTTCTTGCCTTTTCTGGCCTTCAAGCTTAGAACCTTACGGAGAGGAGATTTAGGGGACAAGGAAACAGTAGGGATTACCAAAAACTTCTTAACAACTGCTTTAACTGGTCCCGTTTTGTTTCCAGCCTTCTTGTCACTCTTTGTTCTACCATTTGAGCCTACTGACACATCGGAGGAAGATGAAGGCATGACAACTGCAGGTTTTGGTTTCAGTAAAGGCGAGCGCTTCACAGGCATTTTCAGGTCCTTGTCAGAAATTTTTCTAGCATTTGATGAATCTTGCTTTGATGAAACTTCCACCTTTTTGGATGGCAGCAAAATTACTCGCTTGATGACTTCAGGTGGTTCAGGAGAAGACTTGAGCTTCCTCGTCGTTGTCTTCTTTCTCTCCCCTGAAACTAAAGTTGTTGAACTTTGCTTGGGAACTACAGTGGGTTCAGAAGAAGGCTCGAGCTTCATCATTGACTTTTTCTTTCTCTCTCCTGGCACTGCAGTTGTCTTTTTTTTCTTGATGACTTCAGGGGGTTCAAGAGAAGTTTCTGTCTTTTTTCTCACTCCTGGAACTACAGTAGCATTGTTTTGCTTGATGACTTTAGGGCGTTCAGAAGATGGCTCAAGCTTCAACATAGTTGTCTTCTTTCTCCCCCGAGGAACTGCAGTTTCAGTATTTTGCTTGATGACTTCAGAGGGTTCAGGAGAAGGTTCGAGCTTCATCATTACAGTCTTCTTCCTCTCTCCTGGAACTACACTTGTGTTGTTTTGCTTGATAACTTCAGAGGGTCCAGGAGAAGAATTATGCTTCACCATTGATGTCTTCTTTCTATCCCCCACAAGTACATTTGTATTAATTGGTTCTTCAGAAGAAGATGACACTGCTCGTTTTGGTTTAATCTTCCATGGTTTCACCTCATTTTCATGTTTTCTACCGTATTTACAGAAATCATGGCAAGAACCAGTTGAAGCTCTGAGATAATGAGGAATAACATTTTCACCACTGTTTTGTGAAGTTGGTTTTCCTGTAGAGTTTCTTCTTGAATTGCCTCCAACATGGCACGGACCAACAGAAGCTCTACGGGTGGAAGGAAGCATAGTTTGTCCATTATCGGGAGAGTCTGGTATACCTATAGAGTTCCTCCTCGGATTTCTAAGTTCTTGAATTGCAGAAATTTTGATGCTATCATCAGCCATAAAACAAGAAGATGCCGGATGGCGCAAACCGGAGATAAACCTGGAACAGAAGAGAGGTATTATACTATGAGGAGAAGCAACAACAAATCAATGTGCAACAATCAAACAATGAACACTAATTTGTACTCCCTCCGTTCCAAAATGTTTGTCCCATTTGACTTTTTGTTGAACTTTGACCACAAATTTATGAGAGATCATGTTCATGAAATTCTAAAAGTTGTTGTTGATAATATTATTAATGGTGAATCAATAGGAATTTTTAGAATTTCATGAACATAATTAAATTGTCATATATTTGTGGTCAAAGTTCAACAAAAAAGTTAAATGGGACAAACATTTTGGGACGGAGGGAGTAATTTTTAGAAGGAATGAGACTAGTAATAACAAATAAGGACAAAAGTTCCCAAACCCTTATTTGAATTTTACTTTCTATCAAGAGAACAGATAATGCACATACACACATTATCTTTTTGTTTCTTATTTGGCTTAAGACAAAATAAACTGTGCTCATCAATAAAACCATGGCAAATATGAAACAGGAGCAAGTCCTCTGCTATTACAACAGCATGCAAATGTGTAGAAATGGATACCATGTATATTAAGCATATAACTGAAGTAGAAAGAAGGAAATAAGAACCAATAAAACTACTACTACCTCATGTCCCAAAATGAATGTCCAAATTTTTCTCAAATTGGTTTAATTTCATTTTCAACCATCGTACTTTTACACGACTCCAACTTTAACCATCATACTCTATTTTTTGCACAAAATCCACTATACATAGGGACACCTCTCATCCGAGCCGAAGAATCGCGAATTAGGGCACGAATTAGTCAGGAATTTCGAGTCGGGATGACAGGTTTCCCAAAGTACAATGTTTTTTGTGCAAAAAATAAAGTACAATGGTTAAATTGGAAGCTCTGCGGGTGGGATTAAATTAAACCTTTCAAATTTATTATTGATCAAGAACAAGTTTGAAATTTTGTTGGGCATTCTTTTTGAGATGGAAAGAGTATCAGATTAAGAACTAAAAAAGGACACGTCCACAAGTTAAAAGGGTGAGTATGCGTTCCAAGCAAATGCTTTTACATAAAGGGATCTTTATTCTACATTACCCACACCACAATCCAACTTGACTGAAGCCTGCATTTGCACATTTAACAAAAATCTTTGCAGAATTCGGTATTGTCAGTCACAATATTAATATGAAAGCCCACGGCAATAAAGTAAAAAGGAAAGCTGAAACACATGAAAAAAGCATTTGCATCATACGAGTTCTCTTTCCATGCATCATCTTTTTGAGCAACTCCTCTTCTGTTCATTATTTCTTATCCTTTGACACTCATAATAAAAGTTATCAATGATAAAAGCATTGCATCATTAAGCAAAATATTCTACAGACTACATCATTGTAAAAGAGCCTGATCATAATAAAACGGGTTAGAAAGTTCACACCCCAGCATCTCCTACCTATCAATGATATTATTCCGCGTCCCAAAAAGAGCACATTAAAAATATATGTTAGGGAAATATTAACTTTCAAAAGATAGAAACAAATGAAAAAAAAATGAAATTTTTTTAATGCTTTTATTTGGATATGAGACTCTTTTCCTTTTTTGGGGGGAATATTACAAGAAAAGAATGACATTTTTTGAGAACGAGGAGGATAAACATAATCAAGCAACTACTAAAGCCAATTTTAGGAGATTTTCATGGCCCCCAAAAATAAGAAAAAACACAGCTAAACCGTGTTAGTTTACATGGTAACTCTATGGCAAAAATATACATTCGTTACATAAAAGATAGAGAGTAGGTTAAAAGTTTGAATCAAGTGTTTCAAAAATGGTATATTTACATCAAAATCATTACAAACAAGGAAAAAGACAGGAAACAAAGAACACAGATGCGGAGGATTTCCTTCATTTCAGCATCAACAAAAAAAAACACAAACAAACCTACCGAAATCAACAAGAAAATCACAAGAGGAATTCAGAAATCAGAAGCAAGCAACTATGCACCTGAATATTCAGTAATCTGTTTTCTTTTCCATAATCTACTCACGAATGCTCGTAGAACAGATCAATGATGTGTGGCAGATAAAAAAATTGAACCGATTAACAGCAATTCCCCATCATTAGTTCTAATCCCCAAAGGAAAACCCACTAATCGGAGCATCCCACTTGATAATTAACAAGCAGATCAAACGATTACAAAGAACAAACTAACATTGGAATTGAAACACACACGCAGTCAGATACACATATACAAATTAAAATGATTTTAACCAAAACCCTAGTTTAATGAAACGTAAAACCCATACCTAGTGTGTGTCTTGTCCCTGAATCCAAATCACCAGAGACTGATGAACTTCAATCCCTTGTCAAATTCAACCTAAACCCACAACAATAATGCAGATTAATCAAAGACCTCTCAAGAAATACCGAAGAAAATAGTCGAAGCCCGATCATACAGAGGAGACCATCATGAGAAATGAAAATCTTAGCAACAAACCCATGATCAACAACAGGTTAAATAGCAAAACCCACTTTTGGAATTTGAAAAAAGAAACGGTTTCTACAATTTTCACATTAAATGCAAAATAATAATAATAATAATAAAAAAAAAAAAAAGTAAAAAGAGAGAAGAGAAATTGAAACCGAAGAAAACGCGTACCTTGCCGTTAGATATTTTCGAAATAAGATATTTGATGAATGCTTAACTAGAAAGCTAAGAAAAGGGAGGAATGAATGAGGTAAAGATCAAGGATTGTTTTTCTTACTTTCTCAGCTGCAAAATTGGGAGAGGTCGTGCAAGCAACGTCTACAAACCTTGTGTGTGTGTGTGTGGAGTTCCTTTTGGGGAAGTTTTCTGTTTTTGTTGAGGGCTTTTCTTTGGACTTTGGAGAGAGAGAGAGAGAGGCGGGGAAAAAATATGCAAACTAGGGGACCCACACCCACTATGACTTCTTTTCGTATCGTCAATTTATCTTGTCACAATTCAATTTAACCATTGATAGTTAGGGTAATTGGTTCGCTTCAAATTATTCAAATTATGATTTGAGATTGAATCAAATCGAATTAAATTATTTGGTTTAACTTGTTTTTCAAATATTAATGATTTAGTTTGATTTTAAATATTGACAAATCACATGGTGAACAGTATAAATTGAAATACAAACATGGGCTTGTTCGAGTTAGGCCCAAATGGATTGGGCTGCAAACATAATCCATCTA
Organism: Adenophora triphylla var. japonica; assembly: GCA_022495995.1. NCBI lineage: Eukaryota > Viridiplantae > Streptophyta > Magnoliopsida > Asterales > Campanulaceae > Adenophora > Adenophora triphylla. The sequence goes on from JAFEMH010002783.1 coordinate 60,086, forward strand.
TGAGTTACGAGGGACAACCATGGGCTTCCTCGGTCTCGTTCATCATCATCAATAAATTAATCTAGGCCCAACAAGCAAGCAGAATATGCCCCAACTATGAATGCCGAGGAGACCTCCCTCGTATGTCGAGATCATCTCCATAGAGGACGAGGTGCCTTCCTCGGCCTAGACGTTGTCAATGGGCTCCTTGTATTCTTATTTCCTCCCCGGCTCATCATGGACCGAGAGGTCATGAATGACGAGGAGAGAAAAGTTCTCACCTCGACATATCTCCATATGACGAGGAGAGAAAATCGTTCACCTCGGCATTTCTCTATGCCGGCAGATCTCTACATGACGAGGAGAATCATCCGTTCATCTCGGCCTACATGCAAATGACGAGATAAGGAAATCAGTCTCCTCGGCTTACCGGCGAGCAGTTGTAGCAATCCTATTCAAACAAGGATTCAGCAGTTATAATCTTATCAAAATTATAACCACCTCCTACAATACCGATCAAATAAGGATTCCTTAACAACAGATATAATCTTTCTAAGATTATATCTTATCTCTTTACAGTTCAAGTTCAACATGGATTATGTCAATCCATCCCTATAAATACAAGCCATATATCACATTATTTGGTACGTTACTTTTTACATACAGAAACTCTGTCAATTTAGTTTCTCATATCAAAATCGTGAACTTATTCTCACGCCGGAGGACCTTCGCCGGTCAAGCCCCGGCTTAGTTTACGTGTTTTCTCTTATTTTCAGGCCTAGCATTCGCTGGAGCAAACGATCGCTTGGATTTGGGCTGATTTGACGATTTTGGCATCATCAATTGGTTCCATTGCCGGGAAATCGACTCAAACACCCTTTGTTTGGCCTGGAAAAAGCTCGCTTGAAGCCATATTTCTTGCCGGATAAATTCGGTTTTTAAACGGAAAAGTCTGTTCCGTTTTTGCTCTGTTTTCTATTCCACCGAATTCTGCACATTCGGCCGGAATCTGCTATTCATTGTCTGAAGCAAACGTTTTTGGCCGAAAATTTTTGGCGTTGTTAATACCACCAATTACAATTTCGTGTTTGTGCCGAATTCTGCTCCAAATTTTGGCTTGAAATCTTGATTATTGAGAAATCCATCCGTTTGGTAATTTGCTGTTTACAATTGTGGATTTTCAATGGAAGACGGTCAATTTGCAAGCGTTACCAACGAGGAGCAAACCCAAGTGAACGGGATCCCTCCAAATGCCGAGGTGCTTCCTCCTCCTCCACCTCAGCCCGAGGGACCACCTCCCCTCGCCATGACTCTCCGTTCTATGGGGCAGCCAACTGCCGAGGGAGCAGGTGCCAACCTTCCTCGTGCCACCCGTCCTCGAGGGAAGAGAATTGGGAGGAAGGTGACGAAGAACGCCGACGTCGGTCGAGCTGAAAGCTCCCAGCCCGTCGACCGACATACTTTATTGCATAAACAAATGGAGACGTTGCAAAGGATGTACGAGACGCAGGCTGCTCTCTTGCAATTGGATCCAGACAATTCCATGGCTGAATTCATGTTGCCGTTGATGGGCAACTCTTGTGGAAGGGAACAGGATGAGCGACGAGGTCCTCCCCTCGATCCTGCTGTACAACCTAAGCAGGCCCTCCGAGATCCTCCCCGTCCTCGGCATCCCAATCAAAAGAACGACAAGGGGGTAATAGACCTGAGAAGCCAATTGAATTCCAAGGAACAGGAAGTGGACTCAAGAGATTTGAGGACGAGGCTCAGTCTAACCAAACGTTTATCCCCTCCTCGTCTCGTCATGGCACCTCGTCGTCCCAACTCACCTCGACCACGTCGACCTCGACATGATTCTCCTCGACCTCGACGAGACTCTCCCCGTCCTCGTCCTCGTACGGCCGAGAATTCTCGAGCCATACAGAATGTTACTTGGTGGCCACGAGTTAGAGCCAAGACATGATAAAGCACCATCTAAATGACGTGACAGCCACCAAAACGACGAGGGGTACAGTAGGGTGAATGACCGCCCTAGAGATAAATCGACCCATAGCTCCTAATGCAGCACGTACTCTAGCACTGATAAGGGAGTGGAAGCCAGACATTGGGAGCTATTTAAACAAAGGCTTGATGACATGGAAATGGGAAAGAAGGTTGATAGTGACGACTATGACTGGTCCACCCGTCCGTTCTCCCAGAGGATAACTGAAGCACCACCAAATCCTCACTTCAAGGTCCCGAGTTTTGAAAAATACAACGGAACCCAAGACGCGAAGGACCACGTGCAAAGTTTTGAACAAACCATGAACCTCCTCACCAAAGCCGATGACATGCTCTGTAAAGCTTTCGCGAGCACCTTCTCCGAAACAGCCTTGACCTGGTTTCGTGAGCTGAAAAAAAGGTTGCATCGATAGCTGGAGAGGCATGAGGAGAATGTTCTTAGATCACTTTGCCACTGTTGGAAGGAGGAAGATGAGGTTGACCGACCTTGCCAACATCGAGCAATCGAAAAATGAAACCACCCTCAGTTACTACAATCGATTCCGCAAAATGGCGGAACAAGTGGAAGAAAGCCTCACTGACAGGGAGGTTATTGTTTGTTTCAATTCCGAATTGAGATACGGTCCCCTCATCTATGAACTCTCCGCCCGAGAACCTAAGTCCAAGGTCGATTTGTACAACGTGGCATATGCCATTGCTATGGCTGAGGATAAGAGCAAGAAAAGGGGATCTGACAAGGCGGAACCAGAAGCGGCTGGCACTCGCCATGCTTCCAATGACAATGAGAATGGTAAGGGATCCAAGGGGAAGAATAGAACAAGAAGCACAGAAAAGCCAGAAGTATTTACCCCTCTCACCAAACCCATCACGGAGATCATGCAACTAGTAAACGTTCCCCCACCCCGTCCGCTGAGCAACAAACCAAAATTCCCTTGTGACACTTCCAAATTCTGTGATTTACACAAGGACCATGGTCACAACACTGAAGGTTGTTACGCCCTCAATAAAATGATCTAAAGGTGGGTCGACGAGGGAAAGCTAGATCGCTATATCATGAAGAAAGATGGCAAGCGGAAACGGAAGGAAGAGGAAAGTGAAGACGACGATAAAAGCGAAGAGGGAGAACAAAGGCCTCCTAGGGCCAAGCTGCATGTGATCCGAGAAGAGACAGTCTCTACCAGACAGCTAAGAAACCAAATCCATGAACTAAGCAAGGTATACCATGTTCCTGCTTGGGTTCATAAAGCGGAAGAGGTCATTAGCTTTTCTCCTAACGAATTGGCAGGGAGCCGTGCTGCCCGTGAACAACCCTTGGTGATAAAGGGTCGAATTGATAATGTGGAATCTGAAAGATTGCTTGTTGACACGGGGGCCTCCCGGGACATTCTGTACTACTCTGCCTTTCAACAGATGGGCTTGAAAGATACCATGCTGGAGCCTTATCACGGAAGGTTGGAAGGTTTCACCAACCATAAAGTTGGTGCCAAGGGAACTGTTGAGCTGGAACTCGAAATTGGCGAACATCCCTTCCGATCCACGGCTACCATCAATTTCGTAGTCATGGATTTAACAAGTGATTACCATGCTATCCTGGGCATTCCAAGTCAAGTAAAACTTGGGTTGGTCGCCTCCCTTCCTCACGAACGGGTCAAATTTCCTACTCGTTCCGGGATTGGATGCGTGAGGGCGACCGTCAAAGACTTCTTGGAACATGTCGTGCAGAGTCGGAAGAAATCTAAAAGCGTGGAGATAGATACCCCTGAGGACAATATCAAAATCTCTAAATCTCTGAAAACTACCCATACCAGCTCTAAGGTGATCTACATCTGTGAGGTACTTGATGACGAGCCTAAGGTCCTAGAAATTGCAGCTGACCAGGACATAGTTCCATCCGTCTCTGAGGAAGATCCCATTCTCGTCAACGGCCAGAACTCGAGGGTCAATCACGACTTGAAGAGGGTCGATCTGCCCGACGTTGATGAACTAATGGAGGAAGAGGGCCTCAACGTGAATAACAATGAAGGTAGGAGAATTAGAGAAATCCTAATCGAGTCTCTCGAGTTTCGAGACGGTCCTGAAATGGAGCCTGTGGACGAGCTGGAAGAGGTAGTCATCAACCCGGACTATCCTGAACAAAAAATCAAACTCGGGGGCCAGCTATCTCCGGAAGAGAAGGAAGAAATAATCTCCCTCTTAAAAAACAGTCTAGACGTCTTTGCATGGAGAGTCGAAGACATGAGGGGGATCAATGAAGAAGTAGCCCTCCACCACTTGGAAGTTGATCCTTTGGCAAAAACTATTTCACAGACAAGGAGAAATTTTGCAAGAGACAAGGAGGAAGCTATCAAAGAAGAGGTGCAAAAATTACTTAGCGCCGGAATCATTCGTGAAGTAAAGTACCCCGTTTGGTTGGCCAATGTGGTAATGGTAAAGAAGCAAAATGGGAAGTTGCTAATGTGCATCGATTTCACCGATCTTAACAAGGCCTGCCCTAAAGACAGTTATTGTGGGCACCCCAACCCGAAACCTAACACGTGTCCCGAGCTGGAGAGTCCAAACTAAGAAAGACCACCTGTAATTTTTGAAAACTTTTGACTTAACTGGAAAAGAAACCAACTTTAACATTAACCTTCGAATACTAACTTGGGGTCATCTCCACATGGAGGAAAAATGGGGTAAACCAACTTTGAAACTTAACTTTAGTTACCCATTACAAAAGTTCAAGTTCACAAATAAAACCTTTACAAAAGTTGTTTTATAAACAAACTCAAACAAAGGAGTAATACCCAAAATACAACCCATCTAGAACATAACGTACCCAACAACCCAAAAGACAAGTACAAACTCCGCACTGTCCTTACTGCCCGGGTCCTCCTGTCTCAGTTCGATCTAAAACATTAAAGGGAGAAGGGTGAGAATAAATCTCAATAAGTTATTATGAATGCACAATATGCCAAGTAAGATGCAACACATACAAGGTGCATATAACACATTGGAAAATCCGTAAACACATTACATTACCTTGGTTTACCTTTTCCCGTCTGACCAATAAGTCGTACAACATCGGGAGATAAAACTCCACTCATTTGTGAACTGCTTAAGCATATTCACATCTTATAAGACCCGTTTTTCAGGAAACCATATAAGATACTAGCAACTCTGTAAGGCTTTTGGCTCAATACAGATGCTATAACCCCAATCTGTGGCCACAGAAGGGGACAGTCACAGGTATAACGTAATCCGATCACATTAGGTCACACTTTCCATAATTGATCGTATTCCGTTATACCCCTAAACATCAGCTGATTAACACAAATTCAAGCACATAATAGTTACTTGAAATGAAATCCACCAAAGGGATAAAAGTATAACAACATGGTAAAGCATACTAATGTTCAATCAATATCATAGTGCAACATTCATTCATACACTATATATATCACAACCAATGAATATGATCTCAAGTAAGGTAACAAGGTATCATAAACCAACCCTACATAATCCATATGCAACAATGCATGACCTCTATAAAGGTCCAAGTTCAATTTACCAAGTTGGAGTCACTTTGGTTAGGCTACGAATCAAGGCTGCCAAGCATTTTCCGAACAATATTTAAAGTACTTCCACTATTCCATTTTAACCAAGTAAGACCTCATTATGTAGCTAAAGTGTTCTACTTTAATCTAAGTTAAAGATGGTTCACTTTGGTTCTAGTTTGAATAGGTTTCTAAGCCTTTGAAAATGATTCAGAGACTGCAGTGCAGGGCACGACTCGTGCCCCAGGGCACGACTCATGCTCCTTATACACCTCATCAGATACACTCGTCCCCTATAAGGCATGACTTAGGCCAAACTCCAAGGGACGACTCGTGCCCCAGAGCACGAGTCGTGCCCTCTGTCCAGAATTCAGAACAAAGCTTGAACAACATTAGCTACCAAGCCAAATTGACATATACCCAATTTACTCTGTTTTAAGGTGATCAAAATCAGTACCAAACAGCAACAATACCCTCCCCAACCATTCCATACTCTTTCTAACATAATCCAACACTAACCCATATCATTTTACTACCCAACTTTACTTCATTTTGCCGTGTAACTAAAGTTATCAAGGCATTAACACCCTTATATAACTACTAACCCATTTTCTTGCTATTACACAACCAAACCATACTCCTTTCAATTTCCACTTTTCCAAAACCAAATCTTTCCAACTAAAAGTGTTCCAAGAATACCACAAATCATGTAAATCATTTTAATAACAACAAAAATCAAAGGGTGAACACTTTTTGAAAGAAATCATAATAACTTACTTAAATGGTGTGAAATAGAATATTTATTTGACCGGATAGATATGCTCCCCTTGCCGCCACGAACAAGAATCCGCAAACGGTCTTGAAAAAGAAATGATATTGAAGGTGGTAGAATTTTTGGTAGGTTGAGATAGGGTTTGGTTTTTCTCCATGGAATTGTTTTGGAAGAAGAAGAAGTACTGAGAGTGATAAAATGACTTTCTTTTTATTAACTCTAAGGATAACTATAGAAAATTTCACTAAGGCTCCTCAAGGCTTGAGCAACTTTAAAACTAACACCTCCACTTCTCAACTTGACACAAGAGCACCTCAACCAAATCAAATCTTTTATTAAAAATTTCCATTATTATTATTTCACCACCCACTTTATATTTTATTTCATTTAGACCCTTTAGCATTAAAATTAATTCTTTTTTCCCCTAAATTCACATAACTAGTTAATGACCAACCTAACTTCAAATAATTCATCAAAGCATAGAAATGAACACATAAAGCCAACTAATAGCATAAAATGCACAAAATGAAATACTAACACCCAAACCCCACGTGCTCAACTTGTGCTAAAATAGTGCCTAATTTTAGGGTCGTGACACTCACTCCCCCTTAAATAAAATTCGCCCCGAATTTTGCAATAACTTACTTGCACTCTCAAACAAAGAAGGATACTTTTCCCTCATCTCCGACTCTAACTCCCACGTAGCCTCTTCAATAGTATGATTCCTCCATAGAACTTTCACTACCGGAATGCTCTTCGTTCTCAACTCTTTAACTTGGAACTCTAGGATTCGCAAAGGCTCTTCAACATAAGACATGTCCGCTTGAATCTCTTCGGGAGGTGAAATCAAAATGTGGGAAGGATCGTGACAATATTTCCTCAACATCGACACATGGAATATGTCGTGAAGCAAAGAGAAGGATGGAGGCAACGCTAATCGGTAAGCTAGTTCCCCAATTTTCTCTATAATCTCAAATGGACCAACGAACCTTGGAGCTAGTTTCCATTTATTCCCAAACCTTTTGATCCCGGTCCTCGAAGAAATCTTCAAGAAAACTAAGTCACCAACTTGAAAAGATAAGTCCCGTCTTCTGTTATCGGCATAGCTCTTCTTCCTACTCTGAGCCGTCTTCAAACGATCTCGGATAACTTTGATCTTTTCCGTCGAATCTCTAACCAAATCCGGACCCCAAAGCTTGGCTTCACCCACTTCATCCCAACACATAGGCGATCTGCACTTCCTACCATACAACGCTTCATAAGCAGCCATCTCAATACTAGATTGGTAACTGTTGTTGTAGGCGAACTCAACCAACGGTAGATGATTTTCCCAAGACAAGTGAAAATCCATCACACAAGCTCTAAGCATATCCTCAAGTATTTGAATAGTTCGTTCCGTCTGTCCATTTGTTTGAGGATGAACGACGTGCTAAAACATAACTTGGAACCTAAAGCTTCATGTAATGCCCTCCAAAATCTCGAAGTAAATCTCGGATCTCTATCTGAAACGATGCTAACGGGGACTCCATGAAGTCTAACAATCTCCTTCGAATACAACTGAGCTAACCTCTCCATCGAAAACTTAGTTGACACGGGAAGAAAGTGAGCCAATTTCATCAATCTATACATGATAACGCATATAGCATCCATCTTCTTCGCGGTAAGAGGCAAACCCGTTACAAAATCCATTGAAATCCCTTCCCATTTCCACTCCGGAATGTCTAATGGTTGAAGTAGCCCTGCTGGTCTTTGATGCTCAGCCTTAACTTGTTGACATGTTAAACATTTGGATACAAAATCCGCTATCTCTCTCTTTATCCCATTCCACCAATATCCACGTTTCAAGTCTTGATACCTTTTAGTACTACCCGAATGAATGGCAAATCTAGACTTATGACCATCCTCTAGAACACGCTTCTTGATCTCCGGTGATGAAGGAACACAAATTCGGCCTTGGAAAGTTAGGAGTCCATCTCTATTCAACGCAAAATCCCCGGCTTTACCATCTTGAACTTGTCCCAATATTTTCTTCAACTCCGGATCAATTGATTGAGCTTCTATCAAATCTCCATACAAAGTTGGAACGGCTCGGATATTCGCAAAAATCAACTCATGTCTTGAGTCTCGAGAACTCAAAGTTGACAAGTAAGCCTTTCGGCTAATCGCATCCGCAACAACATTTGCCTTCCCCGGATGATATGAAATCACATAATCAAAGTCTTTCAAGAACTCTAGCCATCTTTGTTGTCGGTTATTCAACTCTTTTTGTGTAAATAAATACTTCAAGCTCTTATGGTCCGTGAAGATCTCAAATCTTGCCCCGTAAAGATAGTGTTTCCACTTGTGCAATGCAAAAATAATCGCAGCCAATTCCATGTCATGGGTAGGGTAATTCTGTTCAGCCGGTGACAACTTCCAAGAATCATAAGCAATCACTTTCCTTCCTTGCATCAACACACATCCCAAACCCTCCTTCGAGGCGTCACTGAAAATGATAAAGTTCTCGCAACCGTCTGGAATGGGTAAGAACAGGAGCTGATGTTAACCTTTTCTTCAATTCATTGAAACTTGCTTCACATTTAGAATACCAAACAAAAGATACATCTTTCCGAGTCAATCTAGTTAACAGAGTGGCAATGCGAGAGAAACCTTCTATGAACCTTCTGTAGTACCCTGCTAACCCAAGAAAGCTACGAACCTCTGTCACTGTTGAAGGTTGCTTCCAACTGACAACGACTTCAATCTTGGAAGGATCAACTGATATCCTCGAGCTAGAAACCACGTGCCCCAAGAAAGATATCTGCTCGAGCCAAAACTCACACTTGCTGAATTTGGCGAACAATTGCTTTTCACTAAGAAGAGATAACACTATCCTCAAATGAGTCTCATGCTCCTCCCGGGACTTGGAATAAACAAGAATGTCGTCGATGAACACCACGACAAAGCTGTCAAGGTATGGCTTGAAGATACGGTTCATCATATCCATAAATACGGCTGGAGCGTTAGTCAACCCAAAAGGCATAACCACGAACTCATAATGGCCATATCTCGTCCTGAAAGCTGTTTTGGAAATGTCGTCTGGTCTGATCTTTAACTGATGGTATCCGCTTCTCAAATCAAGCTTTGAGTAAATAACGGAACCTTGAAGCTGATCAAACAAGTCATCAATGTGCAGGAGAGGATATTTGTTCTTGATGGTTGCTTGGTTTAACAAACGGTAGTCGATACACAATCTCAAGGTACCATCAATGTTGTGGACAAATAAAACTGGAGCTCCCCAAGGTGACACACTTGGATGAATAAACCCCCGGTCTAACAACTCTTGCAACTGAGTCTTTAACTCCTTCAACTCAGCCGGAGCCATTCTATAAGGCGCCTTAGAAATAGGTGAAGTACCGGGCACTAGATCAATGCAAAACTCGACCTCCCTATCAGGAGGCATAGAGTACCCGGTGGAAAACACATCACCAAATTCATTAACAATAGGGACATCAACTAACTCATGGGATTTCTTACTGGAATCTACCACATAAGCCAAATACCCCGCACACCCCTTAGAAAGCATTTTTCTAGCCTTTAAAGCAGAAATAACATGTATACCAAACATAGACTTATCGGCATCAAAGACAAAAGTAGGCATATCAGGTATATCAAATGAGACCTTCTTCCTACGACAATCAACCAAGGAATGGTAATGACTCAACCAATCCATACCAAGAATAACATCAAAGTCCCGGATTTGTAGCTCTACTAAATCAGCCGGCAATACATTCTCACCAATTTGCACATCACAACCATTATAGATCAAAGAAGAAGTGAGGCACTCTCCTATATGAGTAGACATCTCAAGCACATAAGGCATAAAATTAGGTAATTTATGCAATGCAAACGCAAAATGAGACGCCACAAATGAATGGGAAGACCCGGGATCTATAAGGATGCGGGCCTTGACTCCTGAGACAGGAACAATACCTCTAATGACAGCGTTAGGGTCAACCTCTCCTCTTCCTAAAGAAAACACTCGGCCTTGAACTTTATCTTTAGGTTTTCCTTCATTATCTCTTTTGATTCCTCCTCTTGGTCCACCTTGCCCACTACCAGATGCTTGCCCTCGAAGCTTAGGACAGTTCTTCCGGAAATGACCATCTCCTCCACATTCTAAACACTTTCCAAGCTTGCTCCAACACCTATCCTCTGAGTGACCCGACTTCTTAAAAACCATAAACAATCCCGAACTGTCTTGAAGGAGTACGAGCCGCTAAATTTGTCACATTTCCACCTCTTGCTACACCCGGGACTGAAAATCTTGGTGGCCCTCTATTTTGTCCCAAACCTTGTCCTTGGAACCGCTGTTTGCTTCCACTTCCACCTTCTGACTTACCCTTATGTTCTTCAATATCATTCTCTATTATGTAAGCTTGGTTCACCGCCGCTTGGAAGTCGGTGAAGTTGTGAGTCAAAAGTTGCTTACGGAACTCTAGCCTTAACCCTTTCACAAACCTATATACCCATCTCTCTTCTTCCGACACCAAATGGGGACAATAACGAGTTAACTTCGTAAACTTGGCTGAGTACTGTGCCACGGTCATAGTCCCTTGGTCCAGTCGAAGAAACTCAACCTCCTTTCTATCTCTTGTCACCATCGGAATAAAATGGCCACGAAACTTGCGGGTGAAGTTATCCCATGTCTGCGGTGTATGATCTTGGTCCCAACTGTCTTTGACTATGTGCCACCAATGCTCTGCCGCTCCCTCCAACTTTAAGACAGCGCACCTTACCTTTTCATCATCCGGGCTCTCCATTGCTGCGAAGATCTTGTTCGTTGCCTCAAGCCACCTCTCTGCCTTCACCGGATCCGGATCACCATTGAAACTTGGGAGTGCCATCTTCACAAATTTCTCAAGTCCGTGCCCTTGCCTACCTTCCGGTTGTTGTTGAGCTCTACCTTGATTTGCCATGTTCTGTAAGAATACCCTAAACATGTCCATCATTTCAGCATTCAGATTGTTATTACCCCCTTCATTGCCAACATTACCCTGTGCCCGATGCTGATCATCCTCATTCCCAGCCATTGGAACAAACACCTGCATCAAACACTTAGCGTCAGTTGTCACACACTCCCCCTTAAACTAGACATCTACCCTTGACCTCTAGACGAGGCTCTGATACCAACTGTGGGCACCCCAATCCGGAACCTAACACGTGTCCCGAGCTGGAGAGTCCAAACTAAGAAAGACCACCTATAATTTTTGAAAACTTTTGACTTAACTGGAAAAGAAACCAACTTTAACATTAACCTTCGAATACTAACTTGGGGTCATCTCCACTTGGAGTAAAAATGGGGTAAACCAACTTTGAAACTTAACTTTAGTTACCCATTACAAAAGTTCAAGTTCACAAAGAAAACCTTTACAAAAGTTGTTTTATAAACAAACTCCAACAAAGGAGTATTACCCAAAATACAACCCATTTAGAACATAACGTACACAACAACCCAAAAGACAAGTACAAACTCCGCACCGTCCTCACTGGTCGGGTCCTCCTGTCTCAGTCCGATCTAAAACATTAAAGGGAGAAGGGTGAGAATAAATCTCAATAAGTTATTATGAATGCACAATATGCCAAGTAAGATGCAACACATACAAGGTGCATATAACACATTGGAAAAGCCGTAAACACATTACATTACCTTGGTTTACCTTTTCCCGTCTGACCAATAAGTCATACAACATCGGGAGATAAAACTCCACTCATTTGTGAACTGCTTAAGCATATTCACATCTTATAAGACCCATTTTTCAGGGAACCATATAAGATACTAGCAACTCTGTTAGGCTTTCGGCACAATACAGATGATATAACCCCAATCTGTGGCCACAGAAGGGGACAACCACAGATATAACGTAATCCAATCACATTAGGTCACACTTCCCATAATTGATCGTATTCCGTTATACCCCTAAACATCAGCTGATTAACACAAATTCAAGCACATAATAGTTACTTGAAATGAAATCCACCAAAGGGATAAAAGTATAACAACATGGTAAAGCATACTCATGTTCAATCAATATCATAGTGCAACATTCATTCATACACTATATATATCACAACCAATGAATATGAAATCAAGTAAGGTAACAAGGCATCATAAAACAACCCTACATAATCCATATGCAACAATACATGACCTCTATAAAGGTCCAAGTTCAATTTACCAAGTTGGAATCACTTTGGTTAGGCTACGAATCAAAGCTGCCAAGCATTTTCTGAACAATATTTAAAGTACTTCCACTATTCCATTTTAACCAAGTAAGACCTCATTATGTAGCTAAAGGGTTCTACTTTAATCTAAGTTAAAGAGGGTTCACTTTGGTTCTAGTTTGAATAGGTTTCTAAGCCTTTGAAAATGATTCAGAGACTGCAGTGCAGGGCACGACTCGTGCTCCTTATACACCCCATCAGATACACTCGTCCCCTATAAGGCACGACTTAGGCCAAACTCCAAGGGACGACTCATGCCCAACTCGTTCCCCAGAGCACGAGTCGTGCCCTCTATCCAGAATTCAGAACAGAGCTTGAACAACATCAGCCACCAAGCCAAATTGATATATACCCAATTTACTCTGTTTTAAGGTGATCAAAATGAGTACCAAACAGCAACAATACCCTCCCCAAACCATTCCATACTCTTTCTAACATAATCCAACACTAACCCATATCATTTTACTACCCAACTTTACTTCATTTTGCCATGCAACTAAAGTTATCAAGGCATTAACACCCTAATATAACTACTAACCCGTTTTCTTGCTATTACACAACCAAACCATACTCCTTTCAATTTCCACTTTTCCAAAACCAAATCTTTCCAACTAAAAGTGTTCCAAGAATACCACAAATCACGTAAATCATTTTAATAACAACAAAAATCAAAGGGTGAACAATTTTTGCAAGAAATCATAATAACTTACTTAAATGGTGCGAAATAGAATATTTATTTGACCGGATAGATATGCTCCCCTTGCCGCCACGAACAAGAATCCGCAAACGGTCTTGAAAACGAAATGATATTGAAGGTGGTAGAATTTTCAGAAGGTTGAGCTAGGGTTTGGTTTTCATTTCCATGGAATTGTTTTGGAAGGAGAAGAAGGTACTGAGAGTGATAAAAATGACTTTCTTTTTATTAAATCCAAGGATAAATATGGAAAGTTTCACTAAAGCTCCTCAAGGCATGAACAACTTAATACTAACAACCACCACTTCTAAACTTGACATAAAAGCACCTCAACCAAATCAAATTCTTTTATTAAAAATTTCCATTATTATTATTTCACCACCCACTTTATATTTTATTTCATTTAGACCCTTTAGCATTAAAATTAATTCCTTTTCCCCCTAAATTCACATAACTAGTTAATGACCAACCTAACTTCAAATAATTCATCCAAGCATAGAAATGAACACATAAAGCCAACTAATAGCATAAAATGCACAAAATGAAATACTACCACCCAAACCCCACGTGCTCAATTTGTGCTAAAATAGTGCCTAATTTTAGGGTCGTGACAGTTATCCTCTCCCCAGAATTGACAAGTTGGTTGACTCTATTGCTGGACACCAAACACTCAGTTTCCTAGATGCCTATTCAGGTTATCATCAGATCAAAATGGCGGAAGAGGACATCGAGAAGACGGCCTTCCAAACACCTGGGGGAAATTATTGCTATGTTATGATCCCTTTTGGGCTCAAGAATGCGGGTGCCACGTACCAACGAATGGTGAATCAAGTATTTGGCGCACAGATAGGCCGTAACATGGAGGCATACATTGATGATATGGTCATTAAGACCAAGGAGGGTAGTCACACCCATGACTTGGAAGAGACAATAAACAACCTTCGAGCCAATAACATGAAGCTAAACCCATGTAAGTGCGTGTTTGGGGTGACAGCTGGAAAGTTCTTGGGCTTCATGGTATCGCAAAGGGGAATTGAGGCGAACCTCAAAAAAATCAAGGCCCTAATTGACATGAAGGAACCTACCAACATCAAGGAAGTTCAAAGATTAAATGGAAGAATAGAGGCACTGGGAAGGTTCATAGCCAAATCTGCCAAAAAATCATTGCCATTCTTCAAGGTATTGAAGGGTACCAAGAGCTTCTCCTGGACTCCCAAATGCTCCGAAGCATTCCTCCGGTTGAAGGAGTACTTGGGTTCCCCTCCCTTGCTTAGCAGTTCGATTATCGGTGAGATCCTGTATGTATTCCTAACTGCCACTAATCATGCTGTCGCAGCTATTCTAGTTCGAAATGAAGAAGGAACACAGAAGCCCGTCTACTATGTCTCTAAGGCATTATCTAACGTGGAAAGCAGACATTTCAACGTAGAAAAGATAGCATACGCACTAGTTATTGCTTCAAGGAAACTACGTGCCTACTTTTCTAGCGCATCCTATCACCGTATACACCAATGAACCATTGAAGAAGATCCTGCATAAGTTGGACGGCTCCGGATGTCTCCTGAATTGGTCTATCGCTCTTACTGAGTTTGATATCACTTACCAACCAAGGAAGACCCTCCTAGCACAGCCTTTGGTTGACTTCATGGTTGAGACTGCCTTTATGGGTGAGCACCTCCCCACTTCCCGTAAACAAAACACTGCGGAAGAGGAAGAGTCTCCTATCAAACTCCCATCCAACTGCTGGATCTTGTACACGGACGGATCGGCTACAAAGGAAAGAAGCGGAGCTGGAGTTGTACTAGCAAGTCCGGAAGGAGAGTACACCATGCAAGACATCATCCGATTCAAGTTCCCTGCCTCCAACAATCAAGCTGAATATGAAGCTCTAATATTTGGTATCGAGTTGGCTTCCTTCTACGGAGCAACCAAGGTGGCGGCATTCTGTGACTCCCAACTAGTTGTCAAACAAGTGAAGGGAGAGTGTAACACCCAAGACCCCACCCTTACCTAATATAGAGATCTGGTCCTAGACATGACGAAGAAGATGGAATTCTTTGAACTCAAACAAATTGGCAGGGAAGACAACCAAATCGCAGACGTTCTATCTAAACTAGCAACTATGGATGTGTCTAAGTCTAAGGACAATTCGTATGTAGTTTTCACTGAGGAACCTGCGTATGAAAGATTACAAATCATGCTCCTAGACGGAGAGGACAGATGTTGGATCGATGACTACATTGACTACATCGAGAAGGGCCAACTCCCAGAAGATGAAGCATAAGCCAAACTCATCAAGAAGAGGTCCCCAAGGTTTGTTGCAATGAACGGAGTCCTCTACCGAAAATCTTTCACCAAGCCCCTGCTAAGGTGTGTTTATCCTAAGGAAATTGAGAACCTCTTGGCAAAAGTACATGAAGGTGTTTGCGGCGGACACCCGAGGGCCAGAACCTTAGCTGACAAGATCATCTCGCTAGGTTACTACTGGCCAAACCTGAGGGAGGACGCGCACGCCTATGTTAGAAAGTGTGACAAGTGCCAGAGATTCTTCGACATTCCTAGACTACCGGCAGTTGAGCAGACACTTGTAATACCTACGTGGCCATTTGATATGTGGGGGATCGACATCATCGAACTCTTCTGTCCCGCCCGTGGTAATTGCAAGTACGTGATAGTAGCTGTTGATTACTTCTCTAAGTGGATAGAAGCAAAGGCATTAGCCAAGATAACGGAAGAGAACACAATCAACTTTGTCCACGATTATATCTGGTGTCGATTTGGCCTTCCCCACACAATTGTTTCTGATCATGGACTCCAATTTTCTACGGCATTTACAACAGAATTGGGAAGAGTAAAAGTCCGCCACGCAAAGTCCTCAGTTAGCAGACCCCAAGTTAACGGTCAAGTAGAGGCTGCCAATAAACTGGTCCTAACAGCCCTTACTAAGAACCTTGAAGGACGCGGGGGTAGATGGTTGGAGGAACTTCCCCTAGCCTTATGGGCTGTTCGCACAACCACTCGGGGGCCAACCGGAGAAACCCCATTCGCATTAACCTTCGGTTCTGAGGCTATGGCACCAGCTGAAATGGCCTCCCTACTGTGAGAAACTCCCATTACGATGAGCAAGTCAACAAGGTTAATAGGCTCCTAGACCTAGAACTGATAGATGAAAAACGACTAGCTGCGCAGATGAGGATGGTAAACTACAAGCAAAGGACCAAGGCATATCATGACAAGAGAGTCATCAGAAGAGTATTCCAAGTAGGCGATTGGGTACTTAGAAAAATTGAAGCAACCGGTCGGAAGGTAGAATAAAACAAGCTCTCCCCAAATTGGGAAGGTCCCTACATCATCACTCAAGTCATTCGAGAGGGGACCTACAGATTGAAGACTAAGGAGGGAAAGGAGCTCAAGCACCCATGGCATTCCGACAATCTTCGAAAATATTATCATTAGTTTGTGTCATTTTATTTTGTAATAAATTAGTTTCCAGTTTTCAGTCTTTTACTTCTTAGTTTGATAGGATTGCAGTTCGATGTAATCGAGTTCCAGTTTATGAAAGTAACTTCTTCCAACATGCGAGGCAACTATCAACTACTAACACAAACACTGGAAGACGAGGATCTTATCCCAACTCTTCAAAACACATGCCTTACGTCTTGACGAGGGTCCGCCTCGACTCAATGACTATGGGCTCCTAACAGCCAAGATTGAGGATGCTTCCTCTACCTACTGGCTTACCTTACGTCCTGATGAGGGTCTACCTCGACTCAAGGACTACAAGGTTCTAACAGTCAAAACCGAGGACTTCTCCTCGGCCTATTGACTTGCCTCACATCAAGACAAGGAAACACCTTGTCACTATGAATAACATGCATCACACGTCTAAAACCTGTGCACGAGTCATCTTCCTCAGCATAAGGAGACGAAAAAGAAGAACACCCAACAATCAAGGCCGAGGAACCCCCCTCGGCTTATGTGACTTGAAGTTCAGTCAAGACCGAAGGACTCCACCTCGGCCTAATGACTTACCTTATAACCGAGGGACGAGGGACCTTCCTCGACTTCCTCCCAAAAACAAGTCTTGTATTTGTACGTAGCCTACAAACAAGCATCCAGACAATTCATTAAAACAACACAACATGAATTGAAACAAAAGGACTTTTTCATTAGTATTCAAAAGGAAATTACAAGTACTAACGCTATTACAACAAGAAGAGAAAAAGAGAAAATCCTAAGTCTGTTGTGCATCATCAAAAGGTTTCTCCAAAAACTCCTCCGTAGCGGCATCATTGGCAGGAGAGGTGGTCTGCTCAGCTTAGACATTAGTATAAGCCTCTTCGGCAGCTCCACCCTCGGCCTCAGCATCCATCTCCCCATCCTCGATCATCTCAATCACAGCCTTGAGATTGTCAGGATCAATGGATGGGGGAACCCACACTGCACAGCTGGCCTGAGCATCCTCCTTAGCCATGATGCCCAAGTTATAGTCGGAGAAGGGGACGAGATGGTGGAGGGCCCTGGCCTCCTCATCAAATTGGCCTTTGCAGATCAGCCGGGCAATGGTATTTACTTCCAAGCCGAGGGAGGGATCCGCCAAAAGACGGCGAGCCAGATGCAAGTAGCCGTCCTCAAACATCGTGGCCGTCTTCTCATCCACGGCATCCTGGAAGGCCCGACTGGCCTTAAAACGTGCCAAGGCTTCCTTTTCCCTAGAAGGAAGGGTGGCCTCAAAACCCTGGCACTTTGCCTCAGCTTCCTCGGCCCTCACCTGGACCTCGGCCTTAAGCCGTGCCATCTCGGCCAACTCAGCATCTTTCAGCCGGAGATGATCCTCGACTTTCACATGTGCCTCCTCAGCCCTCACCACCTCGGCATCAATCTTGGCCTTGGCAGCCTCCAGCTCGGCATCTTTGGTATTCAGCAGCCCGACCAAAGCAACCTTCTCGGTCTCACCTTTCTTCTGGGCAGTCTTGACCTCGTGCAACTGCTTATCCGCGGCCTTAGCCAGGACATTCTCGTAAGCCGAGATAGTTGCAAACTGCAATATGGGAAAAAGTCAGAAATAACACAAGTACCGAAAACGAGGTCAAAATTATGAAATTGAGATACGAGATAGTTACCTCGAAAGCCAGAAGTCTCTTATGACATAGCAGGTGCTCCCTGCTTGGCTTGTCTCGAACCAGCTTTTCAAAGGCCTCCTGATCCAAGGCCCTTTGAATGGGAGCTCGGCCCAGTCTCACAAGGGCTCCCTCCCTGGCCTGCAGAGGGATGCCCCTCAGAGGTGGAATATTGGCCACCATTCGCCGAGCAAGCTCCTCGGCATCATCATAACTTTTGATAGTTTGGATGGTGAGGGCTGGAGGAGCTTGAAGGTCCGAGGACTCCACAGTAGCCAGCTTAACTACAGGCTCCTCGGTAGAAGCACCTTGGGGCCTTTTAGAGCCTGAACGCCGTTGGACGAGATCAGTGTCCTCGGTCGACGGGATGTTTGTCTCTACAGCAACATCAACATGGGGGCTATGCCCCTCGATAGTCGATGGATCATCTCGGCCTTCGGAGGCCCCGTCCTTGGAATTAACATCCCCGTGCAACTTGAGGGGAAGAGGTTGATCTCCCTTGGCACTCAGGAGAAGGTTGCGACGGTTGGCCTCTTCCTTCCTGTCTGTTAACGCCGAGAGCTTGGCCTGGCATCTCTTCCTCTTAATCAGCTCAACGACACTTAGCTGTTCCATTTCTAGCTCGGCCTCTTGCTCAGGGGATAAATCTGTAAAAACAAGGAAGATATGGTTACATTGCGAAATGGATTAAAACAAACAGCAAAAACACTAGAGTTAAAGACGGGGAAAAGATAATTACAGCCTGCGATGTCAACTTCCCTAAGGCACTGATCCTTAGGATTGAGCTTGCAATACTCACAATCCTTATAAAAGACTAGGCCGAGATGGGTTCTCCAGTCGTTGAAGCGTCTCCCCCTCTTGACAGTGACGAGGGGAACCGCTCCGTCCTTCGACCCCGACATCAATCCTGCCTGGACATAATATCTATCATCAGCCTCCAAGGCTACCCAGTCAAGGAACCCGACCTCGGCAAATTCCTCAAGGCGCTTGATCAGGTCCTTGGTCCACCCATACTTCTGCACCTGACTGGATGAAGAAGGCACATCAGCAGGAGAGGGGAACTCCCAGCCTCGTCGGCTCTCAACCCTTATCACATGGTTATCCCAGCCTCCCACCTTGCTCGACATTGGGAGAATGATTTTTGGCTTGGTAGAGTCACTCCTTAGGACTAGGAGCCTCGAACTCTTGATATAGCTAACATGGAAGAAGTGACGGAAGGCAGCTTGGGTAGGCTCGTAACCTAAGCTACGGCATAGAACAATAAAGCTAACAAGGACCCTAGTCCCGTTAGCTCCCAACATGGCCGGGCCGCCCTCACATCACCCAGAAATTCGTTGATGAAGGGGTCCAAAAGGAGACGAAGTCCCTGTTGGAACTGCTTGAAGTAGAAATGGACGTGGTTGTCATTATAATAAAAACGCTTCTCTTCTGCGTCGTCTTCAAAGGTGGGTTTTTCGATATAAGTTAGTCGGAACTCATTTTTATCAACCCCGTATCTCGTGTATAGCTGCTCCAACATGGGGTCCCCGGCCTTTGGTGGTCTTTCTCGGCCTCGTCCACCTCCTCGGCCTCCTCTCCCTCGGCCTCTCTTGCCTTCAACTTGAGTACCCTTAACAAAGGCGTCAACTATTTTGGTAGACGAGGAGGTTTCTCCCCCTCTTCCCGTCATATATGCAAAAAGACGAGGAGTCAAAGTTAGTTACCTCGTCCATGGCTGATCTTAAGACGGGGAAGAGGGACACCCCTCCTCGTCATTACAGATGGGCTGAGGAGGGAGCCTTACCACTTAGACGCTCACGAACTATGTGATCCGAGGACAGGTAGAACAAATTGATGTGCTCCATCATCTCGGCCCTATCTTCAAGTAAGACTATGCTACGAGATAAGGAATCAACTCGATCTATCCTCGTACTATCTGGGTACTGGATGAACATTCGAGTACGGCCATATTTCCTCAACATCTCTCCTATGTCAGCCAATTTCAGCATCAACCATGGTCCCCTCTCTCCGGTAAACTCTCAGATTCCCCTTGTGGTATCCATAACTGAATCAGGGGGAATGGTCCCAAGAACGAGCCATTTCTAAGGGGGAATCAAGGATCAATGGGGGAGTTCATACAAATATCCAAGAAAATCAAAAGATTCAAAGAAAACCAAAAACTTCAAAAGCTTTAAACTCAATAATGGCGGTTTTTGACATCCAAATTCCTACTAAAACCCTTGAAATGGCGAAATTATAGACAAAAAGCAATAAAAGGGAGAAATGTATACCTGTTGGCTGAAGAATGAACGAAATCGGACTTTGAATGGATTACGCCGGAAGAACAAGCTTCGCCGGAAACTGGGCTCAAGAAATTCGACGGAGGAGTTTTTACACTTCTTGCCTTTGCTCTCAATTAACACGGGTGCAGAAAGGTTGAAATGAAAAGGGGTTTTAGTTTTTATACTTGTCCAAATCGGGTCAAACCCATCAGTAAAATGGGTTAATGGGTATGGCGCCCCAGCATTAATTGCACGTAACAACTTTCGAGGCATGTTAGACCTGGAGGCCCACATCTCATCATCATGCTAATAACCAGCGGATAATGGAACGGCGCACAATTGAAGCGTCTCCGACATGTGGCAAACATGTTCGTATTCCCATAGCTGAGGACGAGATGACTTTCTCCTCATCCTAGGCCGAGCTAGAAAGTCGGGGGCCACTGAACAGTATAAACCGAGATACGAACATGGGCTTGTCCAGATTAGGCCCAAGTGGATTGGGCTGCAAACATAATCCATCTATGAGTTACGAGGGACAACCATGGGCTTCCTCGGTCTCGTTCATCATCATCAACAAGTTAATCTAGGCCCAACAAGCAAGCAGAATATGCCCCAACTATGAATGCCGAGGAGACCTCACTCGTATGTCGAGATCATCTCCATAGAGGACGAGGTGCCTTCCTCGACCTAGACGTTGTCAACGGGCTCCTTGTATTCTTATTTCCTCCCCGGCTCTTCATGGACCGAGAGGTTATGAATGACGAGGAGAGAAAAGTTCTCACCTCGGCATATCTCCATATGACGAGGAGAGAAAATCGTTCACCTCGGCATTTCTCTATGCCGGCAGATCTCTACATGATGAGGAGAATCATTCGTTCATCTTGGCCTACATGCAAATGACGAGATAAGGAAATCAGTCCCCTCGGCTTACCGGCGAGCAGTTGTAGCAATCCTATTCAAACAAGGATTCAGCAGTTATAATCTTATCAAAATTATAACCACCTCCTACAATATTGATCAAATATGGATTCCTTAACAACAGATATAATCTTCCTAAGATTATATCTTATCTCTTTACAGTTCAAGTTCAACATGGATTCTGTCAATCCATCCCTATAAATACAAGCCATATATCACATTATTTGGTACGTTACTTTTTACATACAGAAACTCTGTCAATTTAGTTTCTCATATCAAAACCGTGAACTTATTCTCACGCCGGAGGGCCTTCGCCGGTCAAGCCCCGACTTAGTTTACGTGTTTTCTCTTATTTTCAGGCCTAGCATTCGCCAGAGCAAACGATCGCTTGGATTTGGGCTGATTTGACGATTTTGGCATCATCACATGGTTTGTTTTGATTTGTATAGTCTGACCCTTTATAACAAATCAAATCGAACCTAACTAAACTAAATCGTGGTTTGCGACTTCAGAGATCGAACCATCAATCCGAGCCACGAGACCAAATTGCCAAACCAAACCAGCAAACCAAATCATATTAAATAAAATAATTCTATCCTCCGTTTTTGTATCTTAATTAACATTTTCGTACATTTATTATTATTTACTGTTACATTAATAAAAAAATTTACATTAAATAAACTAATCCTAACCCTCGTTATTTACTTTATTTAATATTAATTTCATCATTTGATATCTTCATTTCGACACATAAATAACCAAGTTCTCTACACGATCAACATTTTAAAATGTTTTTGTTCCTTCGACCTCTCTCTTCCCCTATTCTTTCTCTCCCTCCGACTTTTCTTTTAAACACACACATCTTTCGCTCTTCCTCCGTGATCACGAAATATTTAAAAAAATATATGATAATGAGTTTCGATTTTAATCGTGGTTTGAACCGTAGTCTAAAATGTGGTATTAACCACGATCTGAACTGCAGTTTGAACTGTGGTTTGAACCACACAATTGAACATCGATTTGAATCAAACTGAACCAAATCATAGCGGTTTAGTTTGTTTTGTTTTGAATTTTTTCATGATTCGATTTGGTTTGAAATTTTTCCAAATCAATAACTAGTGGTTCGGTCTGTAAATTCCGGCAAACCGAAACAAACCGAACCATTTACACCCCTAGTTGAAGTAATGAAATTTAGTAGTACTCACTCCATTCCGAAATAAGGCTATTAATTTCTTTGTTGGTATGCTATAAAATAAGGTTTTTAGTTGCTTTATTATTTTAAATGAACAATGAGACCCAATTGTCATTCTCGTAACAAAAACTCCCTACCCACTTTCTATTTTCTACTTTACTTTTCAACTCACAACATTTATTTTTATTAGGGTTAACGACAAAAATATGAAATGTATTTTAGTGTTTTTAACAACTAATATAACATACTAAGAATTGACATCTTAATGTAATGTAATTTACCATGTCGTTACATATAATGGAACACACTATAACAACGTTAGAAAGATAATTAAAATGTCAACAACGTAAGAAAAAAAATTAACACCCGTTAACTAAATTTAAGATTCGTTAGCCTATTTAATAGGAAATCAAATTTAAACATGAAAAGAAGAATGGAAAAAGTAAGGGGGATGAGTGTTCATAGGATCCCAACTATTGAAATCTCCCTTGCAGCACTCTTATTGTTGTACTTAAATAAATATATCATCTTGCACACAGACCAACACCCCCTCCTCCCCCCCATCCCCAATTCCACAGCTCATACACGCACAAATAAATGCCCCTCCCCATTTTCCAGATGAAATAGAAAATTTAGCAATTGAACAAATGGGTAAGTGGGTATATATCATTCAAGGATCAGAAACAATTAAATTGACCATTATTGAAATTGAAATTATGCACAAACTTACAATCAATCCAAATGCAATTCTGCCCATTTATCTAAGGATTTTGTCGGAGGAGAAGAGAGAGAACGTCGTTAAATCTGAACGAAGGAAGAGGAAGAACAAGAAACTCACTGAAAATGAAGTAGCAAAGCGAGGAGGCAGTTAATGGTGGTGGTGTCGGTGGTCTGGGGTGTCATGACCCTAAACCTAGGCACTAATTTGAGCACGTGATTGTGGCGTGCGTTTCATTTCATTTTATGCTTTGCACTTTAATTGTGATTATTTGGTGATAGTTCATTTGTTGATAATTTATTTTTGGCATATTAAATATGTTAATAAACTAACGATGATTATTTAAAGTCTAAATGAATAAATAGGAATGGTGTAATAAATTAATAATATTGGAAAAATTTAATTTAGAAACTTATAAAAAGTTGAGGTGCTTAAGTGTAGCAATTAAAGCTTGAGAAGTTTAATTGTATCAACTAAAACCTTGGAGGAGCTTAAGTGGAAGTCTTCAATGTTTATCCTTTGTTTTAGTAGAGAAGCTTCATTTGATAAAATCAATCATCAGCAACATTTTCTTTCCTTGCTCCTTCTCCCTCTGTTCCAAGAAAAAGTAAATTAGGGTTCTTTCATTCCAAAAATTCCTATAAATCCGTTTCTTGTCCATTTTGCGATCCGTCTGCGTCTAAATGTTGAGGAAGCCGAGGGGAGCATTTCTATCCGAATAAAATTTTCGCACTTTCGTATTATTTTTGGTAAGTTATTATGTATTTCCTTCTAATCTTGTTCATTTGAGGTTTTGTGTTGAATTCAATGATATCTAAATGTTGCATGTCAATTTTGGACATTTTACTTGGGTTTAGAATGGATTAAAATGGCTTTTGGATGAGTTACATGGTGAGTGTATGGTGGTACTAGCTTAGGGTGAAAGGATTTAAGTATAAATGTTGATTGACATTTTGGGAACATTTTTCTTTGAGTTTAGAATGGTTGGAAATGGCTTTTGTATGAGTTGAATGGAAGCTTGGGGTATGTGTTGTTGTTTGAGGTGAAATGGGTAAGGAAAAAATGTTAAGGTTCAAGTTTTGCTGATGTTTAAGCTCACTTCTGAAGTTCTGCTGAGGGGCACGAGTCGTGCACTATGTCACAAGTCGTGCTCTGCATAAATCACTCGTGATACGAGTCGTGAGAAAAATTGGACTCATGCTGCATTGGGGTACGAGTCGTGCTGTGGGGCACGAGTCGTGCCCTGCCCTGTTTCTGAGGTTCAGTTTCAAAGCAATTAAAGTCTAACTATATAATACATCTTTTAAAACAATTTGACTCTAATCCTAGTACAACATATGAGCTATACAATGAGGTTCTACTTGTCCAAAATGATATTGGGAAGGTTCTTAAATATTGTCTTGAAAATGGTTGGGAGGCAAGATGGGAAACTTAACCAAAGTTGAATAAAACTTGGTGAAATGATTTTATACCTTTTGTTGAAGTTAAGCAATGTTGTATATGAACATGTAAGGCTTATTTGTGTTATCTTGTGCCAATGTTTGGTTACATATTCATGGTTTGTTTGTTCAATAGTGTATGAGATCATAAGTTGCACTATTGTGATGGTTTGAACATGAGTAATATTACCATGTTGTTGGATTGATATCCCGATTGTGGATTTATTTTCAAGTATCTATTTATGTGCTTGAATGTGTTTATCAGCTGATATTTAGGGATATAATGGAATTCAATCAATTATGGGAAGTGTTCCATAAGGTGATCGAATTACAGTATACCTGTGACTGTCCCCTTCTGTGGCCACAGTTGGGGTGATAGCTTCTATATCTAGCCAAAAGCATTTACAGATAGCGAGTAATCTTATATGGTTCTCTGAAAAATGAGTCTTATAAGATGTGAATATGCCTAAGCAGTTCACAAAAGAGAGGAGTTATTACTCCCACGTTGTACGACATATTGTTCAGATGGGAAAGGTAAACTGAGGTAACGTAATGTGTTTACCGCTTTCCACAAGGTGTTATGTATACACTTGTTATGTGATGCATCTTATGTGGCATCTTGTTGCATCATAATAGCTTGCTGAGATTTATTCTCACCCCTTCTCCCTTTACTGTTTTAGATCGCGCTGAGACAGGTGGCCCGAACTAGTGAGGCCGAGGAAGGAGTTTGGACTACTTTCTTTTGGGATTTGTCAGCGTATGTATAGGGTTAGGTGGTGGTTGGGGAGTATCATTTGGATACTACTCTTTTGGGGGAAGCTTGTGTATAGTTTGATTTTGTAAAACTTTATATTTATGTTTACGTTGTAATTAAATCAGGTTATTGTTTTTATAAATTTGATTTTGTAATCCTATCTCCAAGTGGAGAAGTGGCGTTGTTGTATCTTGGCTTGTGAAAGTGAGTTGGTGTATTTTCAAGGGGGCAAAAGTTTTCAAATTTATGTGACTTTTACAAGCTAGGGGACCGTCCCGCTCGAGGCACGAGCTAGGGTTTCGGGTCGGGGTCCCCATATGGGGAGGTGGCAACTGTTGGGTTTTGGGGTTACAAACGCAGTGGAAGAACTTTATAAAACCACACAAAACCCTAGCCTTGAATCCGTCTAACATGAATAGATAAAATCATGAAATAGATTTTACATACCTTAATAGCGATTTTGATATCCGAAAGCGAAACTGAAAATCGAATCCTTAAACCGTTGACGAACCTTTGATTTTCTCCTTGGTCTTCTTTGTGATGAATAAATCTTCAAGCTTTAGGTGATAACGGAATCACCCTCTATCAGTAATCCACATGCGAACGAACCAAGATCTAATCTTGTAGGATTGCTAGAAGATCCCCGAATTGTTGAATCGATATTCAACAATCAATGGCAAAATATGGAATTGATTTGGGATGGTTTTGATCTTTGATTCTCAATCAAAATCAATATTTTAGTGTTTCAATAAACCATAAAAAACCTTGTTTATGGCTGAGGAGAAGGGTTATATTTATACCAATTATAAATCCCTAACACTTAGGGAGAATCCTTGTCCAAGCCAGAAACTTATTCAATAGAAAGAAAACGCGTACGGACTGAATTAAGTCGCAGGCACGACTCGTGCTGGAGGGCACGAGTCATGCTTCGTCCAAAAACAGTTGTGGTACGAGTCGTGCTTAAAATTGCACTCGTGCTGATCTAAGGCACGACTCGTGCCTGAGAGCACGAGTCATTCCTAACCCCAGAATGAACAATTGTTCTTCACGAGTCGTTCCCTTTTTCCATGCAGTCGTACTGCACAAGATCACGAGTCGTGACCAAGGGCACGAGTCATGCCAGAACCCAATTTCACATATTAAGCCATTTTTCCAATTCATTCTTTGTGTGTGACCCTTTAGGAATTATATTTATGTTGGTAGTGAGTCAAAACATCGATCCTCACAAGATATAAGTGGTTTCTAGAAAACCATTATATCCACCCAATTAATATAACATCAAAGCTTGATTCCTTGATAGATCAAATGTCACAATCCCTTTGTCCACGATGTCAAATTAAATATGAGTCATGATCCATTTCAACTCATATTGTTCAATGTTTTCTCGATTCTGAATATGTTGATAATCCAAGTGCGTTTGATCTCTATCAAATCTCTTGAGTGTGGCCACACATTTCATCAATACTATTCATCGAGGGACCCAAGCATATATCTCTCTCAACGAGAGGGACAAATCCCATCTTAACTTATCATTCTTCCCTACAAGAATCCAATCGTGCCAATATAGCCCTTATTGCTATCCTATTAAAGATAGTGTTAGACTACATCAAACACAACGCTCATCATGTGGAAGATGATGATAATCTTAGGTACAAAGGATTCAATGACACGACTATCATGAAATTTAATCATGACATATATGACCATAGACCATGTCATAAATCTTATTGATAGGATGTCCAGTACTTGTTCTCTAGCAACTACTCATAAGTGTAATGTGCATCCCCATGCATATAATCATCTCTATGATTATGCATTACCAACTTATACTAGTTATTCATAATAACTAGGGACACATGTTATTATATTAATCATGCAAAACATATAATAAACCAAATAAACATACTCTATAATAAACGGTAAAGATGATTACATAACAGTATTAAGTTATAAGTCAAACATAACTAAACGCCTAGGGCATTACACCAACAATCTCTCACTTGCACTAGGATCCATCTGTTATGTATCGAATACCCATGGACCTAACATGACCATCATGCTTCACTTGTGCATGGGGCTTTGTAAGTGGATCCCCTATGTTATCATCGATTGATACTTTGCATATCTTAACGTCTCCTCTTTCTATGAATTCTCGAATGAGGTGGAAATGTCTAAGAATGTGTTTGGATCGCTGAAGTGAACTTGGTTCCTTTGCTTGCGCAATGGTACCATTGTTGTCACAATAAAGTTCCACCGGATTAGTGATACTTGGAACAACTTCCAGATCACTAATGACATTTTTGATCCAAACTGCCTCCTTAGCTGCATCGGATGCCGCTATATATTCGGCCTTAGTTGTAGAATCGACAATAGTACTTTGCTTGGAACTCTTCCAACATATCGCACCTCCATTAAGCATAAACACAAATCACGACTGCAATCGAAAATCATCTTTATCGGTTTGGAAGCTTGCATCTGTGTAACCTCTTACAACAAGATCATATTCCATCTCTCCAAATACCAAGAACGCATCCTTAGTCCTTCTTAAGTACTTAAGGATCATCTTAACTGCCATCCAATGGTTCTTACCAGGATCAGATTGGTATCGACTCGTCATGCTTAGAGCATACGAGACGTCGAGTCTAGTACAAATCATGGCATACATGATAGATCCAATAGCCGAAGCGTATGGAACCTCATTCATCCTCTTTCGCTCACCAGTTGTCTTAGGACACTGAGTCTTGCTAAGAGTAACACCATGACCCATTGGCAAGTTACCACTCTTAGAATTTTCCATCTTGAATCTTCTAAGAACCTTGTCAATGTAAGTACTTTGACTCAAACCAATTATCCTTTTAGATCTATCTCTATAGATCTTGATGCCAAGGATGTAAGCAGCTTCACCCATATCTTTCATTGAGAAACGTTTCCTTAACTAAGACTTGACAGTCTGAAGTGCAGGAATGTCGTTTCCAATTAGTAAGATATCATCGACATACAATAATAGAAATAATACTTTTTCTCCCACTGAATTTCATGTATATACAAGGTTCATCTTCCTTCTTGACAAAACCAAACTCTTTGATCTTTTCGTCAAAATGAAGATTCCAACTCCTAGAAGCTTGCTCCAACCCATATATGGATCTTTGCAACTTTCACACTTTATTAGAATTTCTTGGATCGACAAAACCTTCGGGTTGTGTCATATACACATCCTCAAGTAACTTCCTATTTAGAAAAGCTGTTCTGACATCCATTTGCCATATCTCATAGTCGTAATACGCAACTATGGCAATTAAAATTCTAACAGACTTAAGCATTGCAATAGGCGAAAAGGTTTCATCATAGTCTACATCATGAATTTGCCTATATCCCTTTGCTATAAGCCTAGCCTTGTAAGTATGCACCTTCCCATCCATATCAGTCTTCTTCTTGAAGACCCACTTGCACCCTATGGTTTTTACACCTTCAGGTGGCTCAATCAAGTTCCAAACTTGATTATTCGACATGGATTGTAATTTGGATTCCATGGCTTCTAACCATTTATCCGAATCAGGAGTGGACATCGCCTCTTGATAGGAAGTAGGTTCGTCATTCTCAATGACTTCCACTTCATTACTTTCCGAAATGAGAAATCCATATCTCTCGGGTTCAGATCGTACTCTATCCGATCTACGATGGACTTGTAGATCTTGAACTGGTTCTACAATTTCTTGTGAACTTGGTTTCGTCTCTACTAATGGTTCCATGTTATTTTTGGGTTTTTGAATTTCTTCAAGATCAATTTTACTCCCGCTAGATGCTTTATTGAGAAATTGTTTTTCAAGAAAAGTACCATATTGAGCAACAAACACTTTATTCTCAATGCGGTTGTAAAAGTAATATCCTTTGGTTTCCTTAGGATAACCAACGAAAATAACTTTATCAGATTTAGGTGATAGCTTATCAGAGACAAGCCTCTTTACATAAGCTTCGCAATCCCAAATCTTCATGAAAGACAAACTAGATTTTCTTCCATGCCACATCTCATGTGGGATTTTAGGAGCCGATTTAGTAGGGACTCTGTTCAGTGTGAACGCAGGAATCTCTAATGCATGTCCCCAAAAGGAAATAGGAAGGTCGACTTGACTCATCATCGAACGAATCATGTCTAACAAGGTTCTATTCCTCCTTTCGGACACACCATTCCATTGTGGTGTTCCGGGTGGAGTCAACTCTGAAACAATTCCACAGTTTTTGAGATGATTGTCAAACTCTTGGCTCAAATATTCACCACCACGATCGGATCAAAGTGCTTTAATAGTTTTGCCAAGTTGATTTTGTACTTCATTTTGAAATGTTCTAAATATCTCAAATGATTCTTTTTTGGACTTCATCAGATAGACATAGCCTATCTAGATAAGTCATCAGTGAATGTGATGAAATACCGAAATCCTCCCCTAGCAATGCTGTTCATTGGTCCACACACATCGGTATGTATTAGGGCTAATAAGTCACTAGCCCTTTCACTACTCTTAGTGTAGGGTGGTTTGGTCATTTTTCCCAATAAACAAGATTCACATACCTCATATGATTCATATCATGTGAGTCTAAAAGTCCATCCTTATGGAGTTTAGATATGCGTTTCTCATTTATATGACCAAGCCGGCAATGCCACATGAACATGCTGTTCACATCATTCGGTTTAGACGTCTTGTTTACATGATAAATATCTTCAACATCATTTTGTTTCTCAACATCAAGAACATAAAGGCCATTAAATGAATTTTCAATACAATAGAGCATATCATTTAAATAAATAGAAAATTTTATTCTCAATAGGAAAACTAAATCCTTCATTATCCAAACAAGAAAGAGAAATAATATTCCTATTCAAATCCGAAACGTAATAACAATTGTTCAAAACAAGTACTAGTCCGCTAGGTAAAGTTACATCATATGTTCCTACGGCCAATGCAGCAACTCTTGCTCCATTCCCCACACGTAAGTCCACTTCACCTTCTTTGAGTAGCTTCCTATTCCTTAGTCCCTACACATTTAAACAAATGTGAGATCCACATCCGGTATCTAATACCCATGAACTAGAAATAGTAAGGAAAATATCTATCACATAGATACCTGAATTAGTAGTAATCGCATTGCCCTTCTTCGCTTTTAGGCCTTCCTTATAAGCCTTGCAATTACGCTACCAATGACCAACTTCTTGGCAATGATAGCAAATCGCATCCTTTTGAGACACTTTGGGTGTTGCCTCTCCGGCATTGGCAACTTTTGCCTTAGGTTTAGCAACAATTGCTTTACCTTTACCTTCACTTTTGAAACGTTTACCTTTGTTAACCATTAACACATTTGCCGTTCCAGGCTTCTTGATATTCTTTTCTGCAGTCTTAAGCATCGCATGCAATTATGAGAGATTCTTATCCATGCCACTCATGTGATAGTACATAATGAAATGACCATAACTTTCAGGCAATGAGTTCAATATCATATCCGTAGCGAGTTCCAAACTCATAGGATTTCCAATCTTTTCTAGACGCTCAATATGTCCTTTCATCTTAAGAACATGAGCACCAACCGACTGCCACTCTTGCATCTTACATGCATTCAGGGCTTTCACCACATCATACCTCTCTTGCCTAACTTGCACTTGAAACATTTTCTTTAAGCGCTCGGCTAGATCAAAAGCAACTTCCATGTGTTCAAGGTCCTTCTGAAGAGCCTTACACATGGTGGCAAGCATAAGGCATGCAACATCATTAGAATCATCAACATGTTTCTTATGTGCATTCTTATCTGTCCTTGAAGCATTAGTAGCAGGTTGAGGTGGAATGGGTTCGTCAAAAACCTACAGTTTCTTCTCTTGCCTTAGAACAATTCTTAGACTTCTGATCCAAGCAGAATAGTTTGTACCGTTCTCTTTGAGTTTGTCCTTCTCAAGGACGGATTGCAGTGACAGAGGTTGATTATTGTGAGTTGCCATTACTACAATAAGATATACAAACAATAAAACATATAAGTATCAACGTATTTACCATCTAAGAGCAAATAATGTATTTCATAAATACTCCCACTAATTTATACACCTTAAAATACAAACATGTATTATATAATCATAATGGGCTAAGATTCATATTTCACTTGATTTTGATTTAACTGAGTCAATGCCCGAAATCAAGCTATTTAGGTAGATAACATCAATCATATCATATGACTCTTAGATCTTTTATGAGATTTCTAGACATCTAATGTCAACACATGTTTTAAATCTCATCTATACCTTAGGTCAAATCTCATTTGAAAGCACCAATTAAGTTCAACCTTTTTCAAACGTATGAGACACGGAACGATGCACCTCACTAAGTCAAAACTACATCAACCGTTATCTCATCTTGATCACAAATTAAGATATAATGATGCACCCAACTGAGTTGAAACTACATCAAAATACCCTAAAATTTCACAAGTGTTCTAATCAAGGGGTGGTATAAAACTTAAACATTTAGAAGGTTTTACACATAATAACAAACATCGTATGGTTGTAACATGAAACTTATGTGTACATAATTATGAACATAGGACTTCACAAAATTTCTTAAACAAACAATTTGATTTCAATTTTGAGAATTTATTAATCTTAATTAATCATATTAAACAGATCAATAACCCATATAGAAGATTAATCATATCAATCAACTATTAAACATAATTATGGTATATCATATATAATTGTTTTCTCAAAACAACACACATAAAATCATGGATATATTTTGTTTTGGACAAATTTTGACAAGTAAATTTGTCTTTTCAAGGAGGTTTGGGCACAAATGGAATATAATTCTCAAAGCAAGATAAACACAAGGATGTAACGAGGAAACCCTTAGAGCAATCGTCCAAGAGAAAAACCTCGGGAGGCCTTTGGAAAGCCTGCCTAAACCAAAGAAATTTTATTAAGTCTTTAGTGTTTCCGAGTACAAGTGAAGAGTAGAAGTGAGCAAAACTGTGTAACGTGTGTACAGGTGCGTTCTAGGTACAATATATAGGCGTGAGTGTAACTGAAAAACAACATCTTGAATGCCTTGCTGAAATCTCGCCTAAAATCTCGCTATTTGTTAATGGAGATAAGCCGTTATTTCTTGGTTGAAGGTGGAGATCGTTGCTTGACTAAGTCCATGCAGTCATTTAAATAATTTAATTTTATTTATCTCCGTGCCCCTGAAAAATAGGAAAATACAACAAACATTTTCAAGGCATTAGTCCAAGACGTAAGTTAAGATGTTGCCTCAAGATGGATGTCCAAGATGTATAACATGCTAAGTGTTTTTTTAGGGTGAAACAATTGCCCCCAAAATATTGAAGTCCGTGTTGAATACGGAGGGCTTTAATATTTTGCCAAGTGTCGCCTCAGTTTTGCTTAGGAACTGATGAGGTGGTTGGTTCGCATGGTTTAAGGCTATTTAGGGTAATTATGGGCTTTTCGTAGGCGCCTAAGCCCATCCCTTCATATTTATATATGGTTAGTTGAGACAATCCATATTTTACTTTTTCCAAATCCTCCATCCTTCCGGTGCTTGGTCTTCGTCAATTTCTCCGGTGAATTTTCTTTCTCTTTTTCTTTTGCCGCTTTTCTATCTCTTCCCTCTAGTATTATGGGTAAAAATAAGAAAAAGGTCATAGATGTTGATGCGTCCTTGCCGGATGGTTTTAGATGCTTCGGGTTCATCCGCGACAAAGAGGGTGAATGGTGTA
This sequence comes from Adenophora triphylla var. japonica, assembly GCA_022495995.1. Classification (NCBI taxonomy): domain Eukaryota; kingdom Viridiplantae; phylum Streptophyta; class Magnoliopsida; order Asterales; family Campanulaceae; genus Adenophora; species Adenophora triphylla. Next base: position 93,480 of record JAFEMH010002783.1, read on the forward strand.
ACTTTGATGCGTCCCATGTTGACGTTTTGAAAAGAAACAATGTCTTTCCCTCCAATGCTGAATTCTTGATTCCAACTGATATTTTTAGTGCTGATTATGTCTCTGACGAGTGGATAGGGTTTTATGAGTACTCGTTTAGTGTAGGTTTGAAATTTTCATTTTCTGCTTCGATTTCTCGCTTTTTTGAAGTGACCCGACTATCTTATTGTCAATTAATGCCCATGGGATGGCGTATTTTGCTTACCTTAGATAGAATCGCGGTCGAGCACGGTATGGTGGCAGGTTTAGAAGAGTTGGCATATGCTTCAGAGATTAGGGCTTTTGGTAAGGGTAGGTATAACTTTAGGGTCAGGCCAAATAGGGACCCTTTGATCCTAGGTCTTGACACGGCTGATAGGGGATGGAAACACATATTCTTCTATGTAAGAAAAAGTAGCCTGGAGGGAGGAGGAGATTTGGTGTCGACATGGAACCCTTCAGGTAGCTTTTCTGGTTATACGACTGACTATTGTATCTTGCTTGTTTGTTTCACTCTATCATGTTGATGGCACGTACTTTCAGTTGTCAAGTTGGAGTAGATTTTCCCACCCCTTAAAGATACGCCTGATAATGTCGATCGGATTTTGAGTTTGTTCCCGGAAGAGCTACGAAAATTCAAGCCGCTTGCTGTTGAACTTGCTGAGGAGAAGAAAGGAATTTCTACTAGTGCTAGCAAGATGTCATCCGGTATGTCTTCTTTTTTATATCTCTTCCTTTTTTCCACTTTATTTTTATTCTTTTAACATCCTTTTCTGTGTAGCAACTCAATCCAAGGCCTGCTTTAGTGTAGAAGATGTCCTTTCTGGTATTAGGGAAAAAGTTGGGGTCAAGTAAGAAGGGAAACCTCCTCTTCCAAAAGGAGAAGGCTTAAAGGGTACCAAAGGGGACAAGAAGAGAAAGCTAGAAGAGACGGAGATCGTGGTAGCGGATGAAGGGAAAGTTGAAGATGCAAAAGCCAAGGTAGATTTCTATCTTGAAAAATAAATTCTTGATTTTCCGGGACTAGTTTTAATATGGTGGCATGTTCTTTTACCCGTAGGTACTGGAAGGGATGGACCTTTTTCTGAAGGAGCTAGAAGCGAAGGAAGATAAGATCAAGATCCTTATTCAGAAGCACAAATTTGAAGTATTCAGAGCGGTGAAGGTTGAGGAACAAGTGGAAAAGCAGAACAACGACTTGGCCAACTTGACGAATAGGATGCTGAAGGTGGAAGAAGAGCATATTAAGGAGTTGAGTGAAGTGAGAGAAGGATACATGATGAGTGCAAGCAAGTCAGTGATGGAATGTCGCATCAACATGATGAAGGAATTCGAAAGTGGGCAGCATGTAAATTGGAATATTGACGAGGAAGTAGCTATGTCGAATGAATTCCTGGGAGAGGCCCCTGATGTGAGTGAGGTAAATTCCAAGGCGCAAGAACTTAAGGTGACTAACGAAGGTGGAGAGAATGAAGGAAGTGGTAAGGAATATGGAGGTAAAGGAGTGGTTCCTGCAATATAAAACTATTTCGTTTTCAAGTTGTTTAAACAATGGTTATGTTTTATTGGGTCGTGCCCCTGTTGGCACGTTAATTTGGGTTTTTGGAGGGGGTTAGCCCCTGAAACAGCTTTAAGTTTGGAATTTTTTGTAAGTGACTCATAAGAGTCCAAACAGCTTAACGTTTGATGGTGTTGGGTTGGTCCAACATCTTTGGTCGTTTGGAAAATTTTAAATGTAGTGATGCCTAGGATGTTTTATTCCTTTGAATACTTTTTGTTTGGATACGAAAGACAACATGTACAAGTGTTGTAACCAATTTGCAAATATAACATGCAACGATGTTATAACCGAATTGTAAAGAAAACATGCAACGATGTTATAACCAAGTTGTAATGATAGCATGCAACGATGTTATAACCAAGTTGTAGGTGACATGTAGAAATGTCACTTTCTGGAGTCCTTAGGTAACATGCCAATGTTACAATCCTTAGTTCACATCTTGGGTTTTAAAATAGCAAGTGCAATTCTTCCGACAAGATGAATTGTATTTGCTTCTTTAAATCAAGTGTGAAAAAAATGCGCCCAGGATATTATTCTCATGGTTTTATAGGTACATAATAGAAATGCTGCTTATGTATGGAGAGATCGTGTACCTTACAATATCAAGAAGCGTTGGTTCTTTCAAGGAGCTTGCCATGCGTATTCCAAAGGTTGTTCGGCCAAAGTTCAGTAGCACCCATCTTGCATCACAGGAACATGTTAGGATTGGGTGTTAGCTCAGCTAACACTCCTCCGATGCTTAAGTCAGTAGGGATTTTGATAAAATTAAGGGGATAAGAAAGAAAAAGGGAAAAGAAATTAAATGAGAAAAGAGGTTCGTACCTTGGCGTTAAAATTGCAATGAGTTTTAACTTACACGTAATATCATCTAAGACGCAGTCCCTAGCACTGTATTATTGGATGATAACATACCCCAGTCCCAACTAGGCATCTAACATGTATGACTCATCATCCTCGTTGTTACGGATTTTAAGGCGCATTAGATTTTATTCTTCGTAAGCCACGTTTAATGAGTAGAGCATGCCTTCATATCTGTTTTGTAACACTCTTTTGCAGCTTGTTGATCACCCTTCACCGTGATGACTCCCCAAGGCGTTGGAATCTTAACACATTGATGGTATGTAGAAGGAATCGCCCTCATATTATGAATCCATGGTCGGCCTAAGATGAGATTATAGGAGGATGGGCAGTCAATCACGCACACCCTCTCCATAGAATTCATCCCTTCTACATAGATGGGTAACTTAATCTCTCCAATTGTCTGCTTGGTTTCCCCACTGAAGCCTACCAAGACGGAGGAATTTCTTACTACCTCTGTCAAGGGAATCATCATTTCTTCCAAGGTGCTTTTCATGATCAAATTGACAGAGCTGCCATTGTCGATCAAGATGCGCTTCACCTTGCAATTGGCAATTTGCAGGGTGATGACTAAACCGTCATGGTGCGGGTCTGAAATGCCTTCTTTATCATCGTCATCAAAAATAATTTGCTCTTCAGGGGAGTGATCCGGATGTCTAGTTGGCAATTCTGTCTTGTCTTCCTTAGAATCCTTAGCATGACGTTTGGCTGCAGAATACGTGGTGCCACAAATGTCTGACCCTCCTGCAATGAAGTTGATCACCTTAGTTGCAGGAGGAGGTGAAGATGGAGCGTCAGCGGCAGCTTCTTTTGTTTCAACCCGTCCTTTTCATTTTCCCAGCAAATCTTTGAGGAGCCCTTTCGACAAAAGGTAGCTAATTTCTTTCCTCTAGGCGATGCAATTATCAGTAGTATGTCCAAAGTCTTCATGGTAAGCACACCACTTTGATTTGTCCTTCCAAGACGATGATTTGTTAGCCGCCTTGGGCCACCTCGCCTTACCACCTAGGTTGTCCATAGCATGTAGGAGGCCTGAAACGTCAACAGAAAAACAGTAGTCACTAATCTTAGGATAAGCTGTATCATCTTCATCGTCATCTTCTTCAACAATATTAATTTTAGAAGAGTCGATTTTAGAGTAGGGTTTTCCCCTATTAGATCGATGGTGGGATGAATCCGCCTTTCTGTCAGGATTTCTGTATGTAGGCATCTTATTTGACGCCTTGCCATGAACAATTTCATCTTCTTCCAATCTTATGAAATGAACAGATCTCGTCCTAACTTCTTCTAAGCTTCTAGATGGGAACATGACAAGGTCTTGGTAGAAGGGTGATTCCCTTTTCAGGCCCATCCTGAAAGCTTCCGTAGCAGTCGACACGTCAATGTGAGGAATGCTTACGGCCTCCTTGTTGAACCTGAACACGTAATCCTTTAAAGTCTCATCAGGCTGTTGCCCAATCCTGTAAAGGTCGCTTGTTAATTTTTCAAAGACATGATTGCAAGAAAATTGGTTAAGAAACATGTTAATCAATTGAGAATATGATGAGATGGAGTTCATAGGTTAATTGGTCAGCCACATCAAGGCGGGATCAGATAAGGTGGAGCCAAAGCCCCTGCATAAACAAACTTCTTTAAGATGCGGAGGAAGGCTGATGATATCCCTTTTTTTCTTGGTATAAGGCAATATGTTCTGTAGGGTCTGTCGTGCCATCATATTGCTTCATGGGAGGTACTTGGAATCTCTTAGGGATCTCCACTCCAGCTATAGTAGGAACAAAGCGTGAATCATGATGGCTGGTTGGAGACGCCTGATTGAAGGGCAAGGTGACCCCCGAAACCTTCATGAGAATTTCCTTGAGTTGCTGTACTTCTCTTGCAAGAGCGGTATCTGCAACAGGGTTAGTGGCAACTTGTAAGTACGCCAATCCAATTCGCTACCCTTTTAGATGCATTTTAATCTGATAAAATTGCATTAAGGGGTATTTTGGTAAATTCCCGGTCTGTTCCGAGACTTTCGAAAACATTTCACAAGTTTCTTGCGAAGGAAGTACCTTTTAGTACTTTGCTCATACTAAAGGACCTACAAGGAATAAACCTGTTTTGGACTTTTTGGGTATTAACCTAGAATGTTCCAGAACCTGGTTTTGGTGCCAGAAATGGTTGGTGACTTGTTGTGTCACGCGACAACTCGAGCCATGAAAAGTGGTTACAGAAGGTCGTGCGATACCTTGTGTCCATCATCTGCAGCCTATAAATAAGACCCTCCCCCTCTCATAAATGGATCCCTCTTTGGCCTACTGTTACTCTGCCAGTTTCTCTATGTACCATACACAGCCAAACACACCTCTCTCTCTCTCTCTCTCTCTCCTAGCCAAAATCCCTCTAATCCTCCCTCAATTCCCTCCAATTCACCTCAATTCACCCACCAACACTTGGATCCTCCTTCCATCAATACTCCTCAACTCAGTCCATCCCAGAAGCAGTTGTTGAAGGATTCTATACCGAACTTGGTATAGAATTCGTGGATACTACAAGGGTAACAATCCAAATATCTCTCTCTCTCTCTCTCTCTCTCTCTCTCTTATTTTGTCATTTCATAATTCAATTGTCATATATCCATCTGATCTCAGTAATTCAACCCCGTCTGTCTTATTATTGAGATCCAATCGCAATCTCTCTGTTTAATATTGTTGTTTTGCCTAATTGATTGTTCATGAGTTGAAGCTTATTGAAATTGGTGTTTAATTCCCAAGGGAGTGTGGATCTCTCCATATCCAAACCCCCTTGGTTGAATTATTGTTAATTTGTTCATTTCTGAAGCTAAATCTATGGTATAATTGGATCTGTTTTGATTGTTTGTTCTTCTGTGTTCAAGATGTGAAGTCTCTGCAGATGGACATCCTGTGTCACGCGACACATCGTGCCTGGGTGGATCCTGTGTCACGCGACACATCCAGCCAGGCATGCTATGTGTCACGCGACACATTATGTCTGTTTGCAGAGACCATTTCCCAATTGTAATCTGTTCTGATCTCTGTAATTGGGATGTGGCCTCCCTAACCAAATGGTTCACAAGTTGTAAGATCTCATTCAATCAATAAAATTCATGTTTTACTACACTTGTTCGTTATCATTGTTTGCACACACTTTGAATTATTTGGATGTTTAATTGGAAAGACTCGTCTACGGACGAGGCGTGTTGGGTGAACTCTCGATTCTTCCCAACACGTAACCTGACCCCCGGACCCTTTTCTCTTCCAAAGGTTTTTCAAAGTGTACCTTAAAACATGGCGTGGCGACTCCTAAAAGTTTCATTAAAATTTCGGCGAGCGTACATTCACAACTAAAGGATTAAAAGGAGTATTGAACCGATTAAAACTCCCTGTTTACCCCACAGGAGGTGGAGTTGAAAAAGTGAAACATGATGACAACGACATCGGGTTGGATGTGACGGTTGTACTTTTAGTCTGAACAGTACTGAACGTGGACGTGTTGACTTGTCCACCACACGCGCTCATTCCAGTGTCAAAAAAAGAGTTCTAGGCTGCAAGGGTGGTGTCTCCGGCGTGTTGACTATTGGAATGCTGAGCCCTGAAGCTGAGAATTCTTGTCGTAGCCTGTCAATGTGGTTAAAAATCATCTGATTGGTATGTCGTTGCCCGTCGATTTGATCTTTTAATTGCTGCATCATAGATGTCATAGCAGTTATCACTCCTATGGAGATTCCTGGAAATGTCATGGCTGAAGATCCACCTTGACCGAGCCCTTGAGTTTGAGGCGTGGCTGCGCCACAGCCCACGAGTAGATGCATACTGGAAGTCATGGGCACACTTGACGTGCTGGTCCTTGCCCCAGTCATGATGATGGGGGTGGACATGGCCAAAGTCGGATTGCTCATCTTGATTGGAATCTAAAAAACCAAAGTTTCCACAGACGGCGCCAAATTGTTTTGGACAAATTTCAACAAGTAAATTTGTCTTTTCAAGGAGGTTTGGGCACAAATGGAATATAATTCTCAAAGCAAGATGAACACAAGGATGTAACGAGGAAACCCTTAGAGCAATCGTCCAAGAGAAAAACCTCGGGAGGCCTTTGGAAAGCCTGCCTAAACCAAAGAAATTTTATTAAGTCTTTAGTGTTTCCGAGTATAAGTGCAGAGTAGAAGTGAGCAAAATTGTGTAACATGTGTACAGGTGCGGTCTAGGTACAATATATAGGCGTGAGTGTAACTGAAAAACAACATCTTGAATGCCTTGCTGAAATCTCGCCTAGAATCTCGCTATTTGTTGATGGAGATAAGGCGTTATTTCTTGGTTGCAGGTGGAGACCGTTGCTTGACTAAGTCCATGCAGTCATTTAAATGATTTAATTTTATTTATCTCCGTGCCCCTGAAAAATAGGAAAATACAACAAACATTTTCAAGGCGTTAGTCCAAGACGTAAGTTAAGATGTTACCTCAAGATGGATGTCCAAGATGTAGAACATGCTAAGTGGTTTTTTTTTAGGGTGAAACATATTTCATATAGCATGTAAAGCATTTATCAAATTAAATCTAGCATGCCAATTTTAACCTAATCATGATAAAACGCGGCTCTGATACCACTGTTGGGTTTTGGGGTTACAAACACAGCGGAAGAACTTTATAAAACCACACAAAACCCTAGCCTTGAATCCGTCTAACATGAATAGATAAAATCATGAAATAGATTTTACATACCTTAATAGCGATTTTGGTGTCCTAAAGCGAATCTGATAATCAAATCCTTGAACCGTTGATGAACCTTTGATTTTCTCCTTGATCTTCCTTGTGATGAATAAATCTTCAAGCTTTAGGTGATGACGGAATCACCCTCTATCGGTAATCCACACGCGAACAAACCAAGATCTAATCTTGTAGGATTGCTAGATGATCCCCGATTGTTGAATCGATATTCAAATATCAATGGCAAAATATGGAATTGATTTGGGATGGTTTTGATCTTTGATTCTCAATCAAAATCAATATTTTTGTGTTTCAATAAACACTAAAAAACCTTTTTTATGACTGAGGAGAAGGGTTATATCTATACCAATTATAAATCCCTAACACTTAGGGATAATCCTTGTCCAATCCAGAAACCTATTCAATAGAAAGCAAACGCGTACGGACTGAATTAAGTCGCAGGCATGACTCATGCTGGAGGCACGAGTCGTGCTTTGCCCAAAAACAGTCGTGGTATGAGTCGTGCTTAATATTGCACTCATGCTGATCTAAGGCACGACTCGTGCTAAGAGCACGAGTCGTTCCCAACCCCAGAATGCATAATTGTTCTTCACGAGTCTTTCCCTTTTTCCATGCAGTCGTACTGCACAAGGTCACAAGTCGTGACCAAGGGCACGAGTCGTGCCAGAACCAATTTCACTTATTAAGCCATTTTTCTGATTCATTCTTTGTGTGTGACCCTTTAGGAATTAAATTTATGTTGGTAGTGAGTCGAAACATCGATCCTCACACATAAGTGGTTTCTAGAAAACCATTATATCCACCCAATTAATATAACATCAAAGCTTGATTCCTTGATAGATCAAATGTCACAATCCCTTTGTCCGTGATGTCAAATTGAACATGAGTCATGCACTACAAGGAAAATTCATTTTAGCTACGGCAAATTCCGTAGCTAAAATGAAGATTCCGTAGCTAAATCGTGTTTAGCTACGGATTTGTTCCGTAGCTATTCCGTGGATGCAGGTTTGTCGCTAAATTGGGCGTCGAGTAAGTTTTGGGAGAAATCAGTTTCTCCATAAATTATAAAAAGTTCAATTTTTTTCAACTTGCAAATATTTGACGAATATAAGATCAGTTTAAAAAAACAGGACTTTTTATAACTTAGGGAGAAACTAGTTTCCCCCAAAATATTGTGTTGGGCGTCGCTATTTTGTAGCTATTTTAGAGACGGATATATCCGTCTCTAAATTAGAGACAGATATATCCGTCTCTAAATTAGAGACAGATATGTCCGTGTCTAAATTAGCTACAGATATGACCGTCTACGGATTAGCGACAGATTTTCCGTATCTATTTAAATTCTCGTTTTATTTTCGAACCATTTTAGCGACGAATATTTCTGTATATAAATTGATATTGTTTAAAAAAAAAATTTATATATATTTAAAAATATATATTAATATATCTTAATATATATATATATATATATATATATATATATATATATATATATATATATATATATATATATATATATATATATATATATATATATATATTTAAAATATATTAATATATATTTTTAAATATATATTAAATCAGTCCCTTAATTTTTTTTATTCTCAAATCAGTCCCTTAATTTTTATTAATCTCAAATAAGTCCTTGATATTTCATAATTACACTTTGATCCCTAAACTTCTTTTATACTCAAACAGTCCTCACAAACTTCCACCACCACCACCAGCAACCTCACCGCCGTCTAACCACCAGCAACACACCACCGTCTAACCACCAACAACAACGGCAATCCACCATCTAGCACCACAATAACCAGCAACTTCAAAAAAAAACAGATCTACAATTGATTCAGACCTCGTGAGGAGAAACACAAAAATCAAAAAGAAAAACACAACAAAGTTGATAAATTGAATGTGCCATAGCCATAGCCACCGCCGGAAATCTTTTGCTTCAAATGCCCTGTTCGGATTTTCGCTCGCCGGGAAATAGAGAGGGAGAGGGAGGCGTATTGTGATGAACAGCCATAGCCATATCCATCGCCGGAAACCGTTTGCTTCAAATGCTCTGTGGGGATTGATAAATGTCGCCGGCCGGAAAATAGAGAGGGAGAGGGAGGCGTATTATGAGTGACGGAGGGCGAAGGAAATGGAGAAAGAGAGAGAGTGACGGAGGGCGAAGATGGCGTGGCTGTGTTGCGCGGGGAGGACGACGTCGGAGAAGAGACCGGTGAGGGAGACGGCGAGCTTCTGAAGAGACGGTGAGAGAGAGAGATCTGATTTGGGAGATTTAATTTTAAAATGAAGAGAGAGAGAAATAGGGAAAGGAAGAAGTATTTGGTTTTGTTCAAAGTAGTAATGGCCGTTTGATCAAATGGATTGAAGGGTCAGATCTTGCTTTGGCACTTGATCCCCGTGAAATTTTAAAACCCAATCAAACAATGCCACATCACACGTACTTATATTTATTTCACACTACATTATACACTAACTAAAATATTTATGTCTAATATTAAGAATAATAATATTTATTATTAATAATATTTATTAATAAATTATTAATTAATTAATATTAATATTAATATTAATTATATAATCAGTAATAATATTAATAATAGTATTAATAATAATTAATAATTTTTATTATTTTTTATTGAATAGGAAAAAATATTTTAGATTTTTTTATTACTGAAATTTATAAAAAGTTATCTAAAATATTTACATGCTTTTATTTGATTTATTCAAAATTTTAGTTATAGTAGTATGCCTAATATCAAGAATAATAACATTATCATTTAATTAGTAATAATACTTAATAATAAGACTAATAATGATGTTATTGTTAATTATTCAATTATATAATTGAATATATTAATAATTGTTATTATATAATTAATAATAATATTAATAATAATTAGTAATAATACATAACATCAAAAATAATAATGTTATTAATTAATAATAATATTCATTAAATTAATTATTTTAAATTTATTAATAATAATTTAATAATTTACATTTCTAAGAAATATTAATATACCTATGTAATAATTGAGTTTCCTCAAAATTCAAATGGAAATTGAGTTACAAATATGTGCCATTATTTAGGTTTTTTAGGGTTTTATGTGTCCCGATCTTGTGAAAATGGTATACGGCTACCTCGTTTATTTTTTTTTATTTTTTTCTACATTATAAATGACATTTAAAGTGTTTTTCATCTTTATGACTTTCCTCAAAATCCAAATGGAAATTGAGTTACAAATATGTGTCATTATTTAGGGTTTTAAGGAATGTGTCCCGATCTTGTGAAAATGGTATACGGCTACCTCGTTTATTTTTTTTTTAATTTTTTTCTACATTCTAAATGACATTTAAAGTGTTTTTCATCTTTATGACTTTGCTCAAAATCCAAATGAAAATTGAGTTACAAATATGTGCCATTATTTAGGGATTTAAGGAATGTGTCCCGATCTTGTGAAAATGGTATACGGCTACCTCGTTTATTTTTTTTTATTTTTTTCTACATTCTAAATGACATTTAAAGTGTTTTTCATATCTATGACTTTAGGGTTAGGGTTTAGGGTTTAGGGGTTAGGGTATAGGATTTAGGGGTTAGGGTTTAGGGTTTAGGGGTTAGGGTATAGGGTTTAGGTTATAGGGTTTAGGGGTTAAGGTATATGGTTTAGGGTTTAGGGGTTAGTGTTTAGGGTTTAGGATTTAGGGTTTAGGGTTTAGGGTATAGGGCATAGGGTTTAGGGTTTAGGGTATAGGATTTAGGGTTTAGGGGTTAGGGTATAGGGTTTAGGGTTTAGGGTTTAGGGTATAGGGTTTAGGGGTTAGGGTTAGGGTTAGGGTTTAGGGTTTAGAGTTTAGGGTATAGGGAATAGGATTTAGGGTTTAAACCCCAAATCCTATACCTTGAACCCTAACCCCTAAACCCTATACCCTAAACCCCAACCCCTAACCCCTAAACCCTAACCCCTAAACCCTAAACCCTATACCCTAAACCCTAAACCCTAAACCCTAAACCCTAAACTCTAAACCCTAACCCCTAACCCCTAAATCCTAAACCCTAACCCTTAAACCCTATACCCTATACCCTAAACCCTAAACCCTAAACCCTAACCCCTAACCCCTAAACCCTAAACCCTAACCCTTAAACCCTATACCCTAAACCCTATACCCTAAACCCTAAACCCTATACCCTAAACCCTATACCCTAAACCCTAAACCTTAAACCCTAACCCCTAACCCCTAAACCCTAAACCCTAACCCTTAAACCCTATACCCTAAACCTTAAACCCTAAACCCTATACCCTAAACCCTAACCCCTAAACCTATACCCTAACCCCTAAACCTTAAACCCTATACCCTAAACCCTATACCCTATATCCTAAACCCTAACCCCTAAACCCTAAACCCTATACCCTAACCCCTATACAAATGAAAGTATATAGAAGAAAAGTCAAAAGAGGGACGGACTACCCTATATTTATTTTTTATTTTTTTAAAAAAATTTTATTGACTAGAAAACAATATTTTAGCCTTTGTTAATCAGTGGTTTTTTTTAGAAAAAGTTATAGAAAAAAAGATAGAAAAAAACTAAACAAATGAAAGTATATAGAAGAAAAGTCAAAAGAGGGACGGACTACCCTATACTTATTTTATATTTTCCAAGGAAAAAATTTTATTGACTAGAAAACAATATTTTAGCCTTTGTTAATCAGTGATTATTTTTAGAAAAAGTTATAGAAAAAAAGATAAAAAAAAACTAAACAAATGAAAGCATATAGAAGAAAAGTCAAACGAGGGACGGACTACCCTATATTTATTTTTTATTTTTTTAAAAAAAATTTATTGACTAGAAAACAATATTTTAGCCTTTGTTAATCAGTGGTTTTTTTTAGAAAAGTTATAGAAAAAAGATAGAAAAAACTAAACAAATGAAAGTATATAGAAGAAAAGTCAAAAGAGGGACGGACTACCCTATATTTATTTTTTATTTTTTTAAAAAAATTATTGACTAGAAAACAATATTTTTAGCCTTTGTTAATCAGTGGTTTTTTTAGAAAAAGTTATAGAAAAAAGATAGAAAAAAACTAAACAAATGAAAGTATATAGAAGAAAAGTCAAAAGAGGGACGGACTACCCTATATTTATTTTTTATTTTTTTAAAAATTTTATTGACTAGAAAACAATATTTTAGCCTTTGTTAATCAGTGGTTTTTTTAGAAAAGTTATAGAAAAAAGATAGAAAAAACTAAACAAATGAAAGTATATAGAAGAAAAGTCAAAAGAGGGACGGACTACCCTATATTTATTTTTTATTTTTTTTTTTAAAAAATTTTATTGACTAGAAAACAATATTTTAGCCTTTGTTAATCAGTGGTTTTTTTAGAAAAAGTTATAGAAAAAAAGATAGAAAAACTAAACAAATGAAAGTATACAGAAGAAAAGTCAAAAGAAGGACGGACAACCCTATATTTATTTTTTATTTTTAAAAAAAAAATTTATTGACTAGAAAACAATATTTTAGCCTTTGTTAATCAGTGATTTTTTTTAGAAAAAGTTATAGAAAAAGATAAAAAAACTAAACAAATGAAAGCATATAGAAGAAAAGTCAAACGAGGGACGGACTACCCTATATTTATTTTTTATTTTTAAAAAAATTTTATTGACTTGAAAACAATATTTTAGCCTTTGTTAATCAGTGGTTTTTTTTTAGAAAAAGTTATAGAAAAAAGATAGAAAAACTAAACAAATGAAAGTATATAAAAGAAAAGTCAAAAGAGGGACGGACTACCCTATATTTATTTTTTATTTTTTTTTAAAAAAATTATTGACTAGAAAACAATATTTTAGCCTTTGTTAATCAGTGGTTTTTTTTAGAAAAAGTTATAGAAAAAAAGATAGAAAAAAACTAAACAAATGAAAGTATATAGAAGAAAAGTCAAAAGAGGGACGGACTACCCTATATTTATTTTTTATTTTTTTAAAAAATTTTTATTGACTAGAAAATAATATTTTAGCCTTTGTTAATTAGTGGTTTTTTTTAGAAAAAGTTATATAAAAAAAGATAGAAAAAAACTAAACAAATGAATGTATATAGAAGAAAAGTCAAATTTAGAGACGGATACTAAATCTGTCTCTAAATTTTAGAGACAGATGTTGAATCTGTCACTAAATTAGAGACGGATTCAAAAATCTGTCTCTAAATTAGAGACGGGTTAAAATCTGTCTCTAAAGTTTAGAGACGGATTCTGAATTTGTCTCTTATTTAGAGACGGATTCTGAATCTGTCTCTAATTTAGAGACAGATTCTGAATCTGTCTCTAATTTAGAGACGGATTCTGAATCTGTCTCTATTTTAGAGACAGATACAAAATCCGTCTCTAAAATTTAGAGACGGAATCTGAATCCGTCTCTAAATTAGAGACGGAATCAGATTTCGTCTCTAAATTAGAGACGGATTCGAATTCCGTCTCTGAATTAGAGACGGATTCAGATTCCGTCTCTGAATTAGAGACGGATTCAGATTCCGTCTCTGAATTAGAGACGGAATCTGAATCCGTCTCTAATTTAGAGACGGAATCCGAATCCGTCTCTGATTTTTGGTTCCGTCTCTAATCTGTCTCCAAATTAGCTACGAATTCCGTCCGTCTCTAAATTTCCGTCTCTAAATCCGGTTTTCCTTGTAGTGATGGTCCATGTCAACTCATATTGTTCAATGCTTTCTCGATTCCGAATATGTTGATAATCCAAGTGCATTTGATCTCTATCAAATCTCTTGAGTGTGGCCACACATTTCATCAACACTATTCATCGAGGGGTCCAAGCTTACATCTCTCTCAACGAGAGGGAAAAATCCCATCTTGACTTATAATTCTTCCCTACAAGAATCCAATCGTGCCAATATAACCCTTATTGCTATCCTATTAAAGATAGTGTTAGACTACATCAAACACAACGCTCATCATGTGGAAGATGATGATAATCTCAGGTAAAAGGATTCAATGACACAACTATCATGCTATTTAATCATGACTTATATGACCATAGACCATGTCATAAATCTCATCGATAGGTCATGTCCAGTACTTGTTCCCTAGCAAGTACCCATAAGTGTAATGTGCATCCCCATGCATATAATCATCTCTATGATTATCCATTACCAACTTATACTAGTTATTCATAATAACTAGGGACACAGGTTATTATAATTAACATGCAAAACATATAATAAACCAAATAAACATACTCTATAATAAACGATAAAGATGATTACATAACGGTATTAAGTTATAAGTCAAACATAACTAAACGCCTAGGGCATTACGCCAACAGCAACTGCTGGGAATTCCGATCTGGACAAATTTGACGGGAAGAGGTAAGAAGGCCGAGGGAGGGGGAGCCGGAGATGTAGAGATGAGAGAGAAAGTGTGTGTGTGTGTGTGTGTTGTATTTGATTTTGGATATTTGGATTTGCAATTTGTTGTTTCAAAATGTGTTCGTCCATGGTTTGAAATTGAAAAAATGTATGATATAAATGAAATGAGAATGAAGATGAAAGGGATGTTAATTATTTAACGATTATTATGTTATTTAACGAGTTGGTTCATCATGTTAATGAAAATTAACGTCATCCAACTCAATTACCTTATTTGTAATGAGACTCAAAAGTACGTTAAATTATATTGTCAATTTTTAGTATGTTAAATTAATTGTAAACGAGCGTGTAGTATATTTGATGTTCTTGTAATTATTTGTTTTTCATTACTCTTCGTGTAAGTCAATCTAGTAACCTTATTGTGGAACGAAGGGAGTACTAGAGTAAAAAAAGAATCTAACAAAATTTTGCTCACAAACAATATTATTAAATGATTGGATATTATGCTTGTAGACCTCAATGCTTATTAATTTAACATTCAATTAAGTTTTGTAAACTTTGTTTTTCTCCTAGATTTTGCGAGTTTTTTTGTGCCCATAACATTGCTCAATGAAATTTTGTTGGTCAAATGACCAATTATTCAACCTTATTTCACAAATTTTACAAATAATGTAATGTATTTGTTAATGACCAATAGAAAATGTAGCTAGGACAGTTCTGATACACAACTACTTGTGCGTAACAATATGCACACAAGTGTCTAAACAAACACAAATGGACATAATTAACTCTTCAGCAAGACAATATTTGCTGGAAAACTTTTATTATCAAAGAACATGTAGAGAACAAGTTTAACTGTTGGTACCAAAGGTGCAATAAGGGTATGAAAAACAGCTAGAGGGGGGTGAATAGATGTATAATTTTTTTAACCATTTTCAAACTTACACGGATTGCTTCTGTTGCTACTTTGGATGATGGAATGAGATGGAAAGAGGCAGAACGAAGATTTGAGACTAATGAAAAGAAACTGGAAGAGGTAGGTGGAAAGGTGGGAGAGATAGGTTCAACTTCAATGGTTCAGTCCATGATAGGCCCGATCTGGACAATAAGCAGAGGTATACCACTTTTCTCCATCCTACTTACTCTACTGTACCTATGCCTACACACATTGTGTCTATGCCTATTTACTCCACCAACATGCATGTTACTTCATTTGCAAACCATTCTTTACCACCTATACTCAACCCTCATTATCCCACACTACTCCCAAACACCACCAATTCATACCACTATACACCTTGACCAAACACCACCACAGAACCAACACCAAATTCCTCATCAGAACCAATAGCCATATCTAAACAAGTTTCAATACCAGAACCAAAACCCAATACCCTTTCAACAACAAGTTTATTTACAACAAAATCCAAACCAGTTTGGCAACCACCAATACTATGGACCTAATTTTTGGGCTATACGAGGAAACTATTGGCCAAACAATAGACCACCAAAATGGATTTTCTATCTTTTAAGGGATTGATCCTAGAGGATGGGAAAACCAATGCAACCAATACTTTAAGTTCAACCCTATGGAGGAAGTGAGGAAACCTAGGTTTGCTTTTACCAATTTCAAGGGAAGAGCTTTAAGATGGTACCGATATTACCAGACTGGAAGAAAAGGTGTGGAACTTTATAGAAGATGTGATAAAAAATTCACTCCCATTGAGCACTATAACCCTCAAGCTGAGTTCAACAAACTCAAGCAAATAGGATCAAGAGAGGCTTACATGGATGAATTTGAAGAGTTAAGGACTGAAGTCATAGCTAAGGAAGGAGAATTTTTTGAGCAATATTTCATATCCAGCTTCACTAGTCGATTGAAAGAACATATAAGGGGGCAGTGGATATGGCCTTACCTAGTATTTTTGATGAGGCCTTATATTTTGCCAAACAAGCTAAACTCAATTTACAAAGGAGTAAAACTAAGCCTACTTTCAGTTATACTAAGCCTTACAATTACACTAAACCTACACCATACAGCTCTAATAAAACCCAAACCTCATACATCAGCCACTAGAACACCAAAAGTTCCCAATCCAGAACCCTCACTAATGCTGAAATCCTGAGAGAAGGAAAAAGGGACTTTGTTTCCGCTGTGATGATAAACATCTATAAGGCCATGTCTGTAAGTCCATGTTGTACGGCCTAATTGGGGAGGAATAAGAGATTGATGAGAGTGATGGTGATGGAATTACAGATGTAGAAGCCAGAGAGGAAGAGATTTATGAAGAGGAGGATTGTTAGATCTCAGTTCATGTAATATCTAGTACAACTGCTCATGACACTATCAAGGTACTGAATGAATGCTCGCCGAAAAATTTATTATAAAATGGGAGTCACCACGCCATTTTAAAGGAAACATTGAAAGCCTTTTTGAAAAGAGAATTTGGGTTCAGGGGTCAGGTTACGCGTTGGGAAGAACCGAGAGTTCACCCAACACACCTCGTAAAATGAGTCTTACTATGCTCAACATCCAAAACATTCGATAAGTGTGTGCAAATTATGTGGGACAAAACATATGATAAAATGCATTTTGATGCTTTGTTTTCATTGATCAAAATGAAAGAATTACATCTTGTGATCCATTTAATATGGGAGGCCACATCCCAAATTACATTTGAAATGAACAACTTACAACTGAAAAGGAGTTTCTGTAGAAGGGCAAGATGTGTCGCGTGACACAGGATCTGTCTGGCGAGTTGTGTCGTGTGACACAGGACTCAGCCTGGCAGGTTGTGTCGCATGACACAGGTTGCCGATCTGTAGAAACCTTACGAATTAATATTCAATCGATCAAGGGGGTGTGGATATGGGAGGATCCACACTCCCTTGATGAACAAGCAACAAATACACTAAGATCAACCCATGAACATGAAGTAATTATGGAACAATGAGATTAAATTGTGAATTGATAATCAGAGCGGATGGAGCTTGATTATCAAGTCAATGAACAGAAATTGCAATGAATTATGCAATGAACAAATATGAGAGAGAGAAAGAGGAAGGGAGTTATTACCCTTGTAGATCCACAATCACTACACCAAGTTAGGTGTAGTGACCTTCAAATCAACTGCATGATATGGATTTGAGCACAAATGGAGTGCTGGCCTTAGATCTTCAATGGTATGTAGTACATGAAGGTAGACGGGTGAGGTGTGTATGAGAGATGAGAGAATTCAAGGGAATTGGTGTGTGTTGTGTGTGTTTTAGGAGAGAGAGAGATTTCTGGGCATATTTTGGCAAAGTGACAGTAGGGAGGCTGAAAAGGGATCCCGAAATGAGAGGGAAAGGGTCCAATTTATAGGCTGCTGATGAGGGCCAGTTGTGTCGCACGGCGTAACGCTTCTGTTTTCCGTGGCCCGTTGTGTCACATGACTAGACGAGCCACTTAACCATTTCTGGCACCCACAACTGATTCTGGAACATTCCGAGTTAATTCCCAACAATTCCAAAATAATTAATTCCCTGTAGGTCCTTTTGCATGGGAAAAATACTTAAAAGTACTTTCTTCGCAAGAAACTTATAAAAAGATTCCGAAAGTCTCGGAATGGTCCGAAAATTTACCAAAATGCCCCTAGTGCAATTTTATTTCATTAAAAGGCACTTATAAAGGGTTGCGAATTAGATTGGCGTACTCACAGGTACAAGAGTATGTAAAGAAACATGTGTTGACCATCCTTATTGATAATGGTGCAACTCACAATTTTGTGGCTCCTATAACTCAAGAGTAGTTGGAATGTGCACAAGAGTTAGCTTGTCGAATTTCAATCAGTATAGCGGATGGATACAGTCTTATGAGTGATTGGAAATGAAGTGATTTTAAATGGACCATGCAAGGACATAATTTTGATGCTGATTTGAGGCTATTAGCCTTAGGAGGTTGTGACATTGTTCTAAGGGTAGAATGGCTTAAAGGGTACAATTATGTTACTTTTGACTTCAATAAAATGGAAGTCACACTCAGTCATGGAAGGAGAAAGGTTGTTATCAAAGGAAGCAAACAAGAAAGCTCAGTGAATATGATTAGTGGGAAAGGTATAAACAGGTTACTAAGGAAGACTAAGCAAGGGCTTATTGTTGGGTTTTGGGGTTACAAGAGCAGCGAAAGATTTATATAATTCACCAAATCCTAACCATGAATCCATCTAATATGAAGAGATTAAAACTATGAAATAGATTTACTAACCTTGTTGCGAGTTTGTCTTTCGTACACGATTCGCAATTCACCTTTTGAGTCGTAGACGAAACTTTGATCTTCTTCCTTGTTCTTCCTTTTGATGAATCAATAATGCTAGGCCTTCAAGCTTTAGGTGATAAAGCAATCACCCTCTATCGGTAATCCACACGCGAACGAACCAAGATCGAATCTTGTTGGATTGCTAGATGATCCTCAATTGTTGAAACACTTTTCAACAATTTTTGGCTAATATGGAATTAAATCTAGGGTGTTTTGATCTTTGATTCGTAATCAAAATCAAGAGATTTGTGTTTCTCAAGCCCTAAATTTTGTGTGTCATGGCTAAGGCAAAAGGGTCTATTTATACTTTATAAATATCCCTAACTGTTAGGGAGAAAAGCCCTAATCCAAAGCCAAAACGGAACTGCTGAAATGGGGGCTGGGCGATCACCCTACCAAGGCCCGGCGGCCGCCCAGTTGTACAGCCTTTTTGTTGTTTTCGAAAAACAATCTTGTGCGGTTGCCCACACCTTCCTCGGCAGTCGCCCAAGTGAACAGTGGCTTGTGGGCGGTCGCCCACTATACTCACCGGCGGTCGCCCAGAAGTTCAGTCCCATATTTGAGCCAATTTTAATCCGTTCTTTGTGTGTGACCCTTTAGGAATTATATTTTATGTTGGTAGTGAGTTTGAAACATCAACCTCACAAGACATAAGTGGTCTCTAGCAAGCCATTCTCCACCTAATTAAATATAACATCAAAGCCTGATTCCTTGATACATCAATGTCACAATCCCTTTGTCTCACGATGTCATATTGAACATAAGTCATGGTCCACGTCAACTTATATTGTTCAATGCTTTCTCGATTCCGAATATGTTGATAATCCAAATGCATTTGATCTCTATAAAATCTCTTTAGTGTGGCCACACATTTTATCAATACTATTCATCGAGGGGCCCAAGCAAACATCTCTCTTAACGAGGGACAAATCCCATCTTGACTTATCATACTTCCCTACAAGAATCCAATCGTGCCAACATAGCCCTTATTGCTATCCTATTAAAGATAATGTTAGACTAGATCAAACACAACGTTCATCATATGGAAGACGATGATAATCTCAGGTACTAAGGATTCCAATGACACAACTATCATGAGATTTAATCATGACATATTTGACCATAGACCAAGTCATAAATCTCATAGATGGATCAGTTCAGTACCTTGTTCTCTAACAAGTACCCATAAGTGTAATGTGCATCCCCATGCATATAATCATCTCTATGATTATCCATTACCAACTTATACTAGTTATTCACAATAACTAGGGACATAGAATATTATAACAAACATGTAAAGCATATGATACTCAAGATAAATGTTCTCTATTATAAATGGTAAAGACGATTACATAACGGTATTAGTTACGAGTCAAAATAACTATACGCCTAGGACATAACACCAACACTTATAGGCTATATATTCAATATGTTTGCAGAAGGTCGGGAAGGGGTGTTGAGAGAAGTGCAACAAGTAATTGAACAACATAAGGAGGTTTTTACAGAACTTAAGGGTCTCCCACCCATAAGAAGACATGAACACAAAATACTACTCAAGGAAGGAAGTTTGCCTACTAACCAAAGACTCTACATAATTCCTTATGTGCAAATGACTGAGATAGAGAGACAAGTCAAAGAGATGCTAGAGGCTGGAATTGTGCAACACAATAATAGTCCTTTTGCTGCTCCTGTGCTACTCATTTTGAAAAAAGATGGAACATTAAGATAGTGTGTGGATTATAGGAGGTTGAATGACATTACTATCAATGATAAGTTTCGCATTCTAGTCATTGAGAAACTGTTGGATGAATTACATGGACTAAATGGTTTGCTAAATTGGATTTGAGGTCTGGGTATCATCAAATTAGGGTGGCTAATGATGATATCCCTAAAATTGCATTTAGAACTCATCATGGCCACATTGAATTTAAGGTAATGCCCTTTGGTTTGACCAATGCCCCAACATGTTTTCAAGCTTTGACGAATGAGGTCTTTCAACCTTATTTTAGGAGGACAATATTAGTTTTTTTTATAATATCTTAATCTATAGCCAAACCTTAGAAGATCATTTGAAACACTTACAAGTAGTATTGCTAGTCATGGAAGGCATAAATTGTTTTCCAAGCTCAGCAAGTATTCTTTTGCACAGACACAGTTTGAATATTTGAGACATATAATTTCTGATAAAGGAGTGGCTGCAGATCCGAAAAAGATAGAAGCAATATTGAATTGGCCAGTTGCTACTAACTTTAAGCAACTAAAAAGCTTCTTATGGCTTAGTGGGTAATATAGGAGATTTGTAAAGAACTATGGGGTTATTGCAAATCCATTAACAATATTATCGAAATAGAATGGGTTTAGTTGGAATGAAATGGCAGGGGAGGCATTTGAGCAACTCAAGAGGGCTATATGGGGTACCCCAGTCCTAGAAATGCCCAAATTCTCCTTACCTTTTGTGATTGAAGCAAATGCTTATAGTACTGGTGTAGCAGTAGTATTAATGCAACAAGGATAACCAATAGCTTTTCTTAGCAAAGGGCTTAGCCAAAAGAACCAAGCTTTCTCAACATATGAGAAGGAATTGCTAGCTATCATCATGTCTGTTGAAAAATGGAGGTCATATTTGTAAGTAACCACTTCATTAGAACAGATCACCAGAGCCTTAAGTACTTCCTAGAACAGTGAATCACTACTCTTTTACAACATAAGTTGCTTGCTAAAATGATGGGGCTAGATTATGAAATAGTTCATAAGCAAGGGGTGGAAAACAAGGTAGCTGATGCACTCTCAAGGCTAACTTTGGAAAATGGTACTTGCAGTACTATAACTGCAGTAACACCAACTTGGTTAACTGATATATTCCTTAGTTATGAAGATGATGGAGCAGCTAGAGAGTTCCTTTTGCTAGCATCTGACAAGAAGAACAATGGTGGGTGGACATTATAGCAGGGACTACTTAGAAAAGATGGGAAGATTTATGTGGAGGCAATGGAAACTTAAGGAAGGAAATCTTTGCAGAATGACATGGTAGTAGCGTTAGAGGTCATTTTGGCAGGGATGTCACCACTAAGAGGGTGTCTCAGTTCTTCTTACGGCCATCCATGAAGCAAGAGATTCAGAGGTATGTACAAGAATATTGTGATATCTGCCAATTGAATAAAAGTGAGAACTGCCATTACCCTGGACTGCTACAACCTTTACCCATCCCAAATCAAATTTGGGAAGACATATCAATGGATTTCATTGATGGTTTACCAAAGTCCCACGGTAAGGATCCTATCCTAGTAATGGTTGATAGATTTTCAAAATATAACCACTTCATAGCTCTTTCCCACCCTATTACAGCCACTGATTTAGCCCAAACATTCCTTGACAATATTTACAAACTCCATTGGTTGCCAAAAACAATAGTGAGTGATAGGGACAAGTTATTCTTGAGTCACTTATGGACAGAGTTGTTCAAGAATATGGGTACCAAGTTGGCTTTTAGTAGGGCATACCACCCACAAACAGATGGACAAACAGAGAGAGCTAGTGAATAGATGTGTGGAATTTTATTTAAGGATGATGACTGGACAAAGGCCTTTCAAGTAGAGAAAATGCTTCCATTAGCTGAATGGTGGTATAACACCACACCAAATTCTTCTAATGGCATGTCTCCATTTCAGGCTTTGTATGGCATTTCTTCGAGGCGGCTCACTATTCCCATCAGTGACACTTCATCGGTAGCAGCAACGAAAATTGTTTAAGGTAAGAGGAGTGGTGAATAACATTTTAATGGAAGCTTTGACTCAAGCTCAAGCCAGGTACACATCATATACTGATAAGAATAGGACTGAAAGAGAGTCTAATGTGTGAGATTGGGTGATCTTAAAGTTACAACTTTATAGATAGAATTCAGTGGCCTTGAGGAAGAATTTGAAGCTCTCCTATAAATATTTTGGACACCCTATCAAGTCATAGATAAGATTGGGAAGGTAGCATACAAGCTATCATTACCAACAGGTTCTCAGATTCATCCAATCTTTTATGTATCCTTGCTTAAGAAGAAAATTGGTAAATCTAAAATTGTGAGCATTGCATTGCCTAAAGTGGGGGTGGATTGTAAGTTCCTTATCCAACCTTATAAATTGTTGGATAGAAGAATGGTTACAAAAAAGAAATAAGGATGTGCTAGAAGTTCTTATACATTGGTCTAGCATACTTCCAAAGGATTCAACTTGGGAGGAAGCAGCTCTGATTCATGTCCAATTCCCTGACTTCTTGCCTTGAGGTCAAGGAAGTTTCTTATGGGGTACGGAGTTGTCACATTTGAAAATGGAGCTTTTATCCTTTTATTTTGAAGTAGTTATGACCGTTGGTGAGAAGGGTACAATTGGAATTAGCCATCGTTTAATGATGGACAAAAGGGTCAGTTAATTTAAGACGCATGTGCCATTCACGTGAGGTTGTTAAAGATTGTTAGGTGTTGAGAATCTACCTTAATCTCTTGCACATGAGCACGCGTAAAAGGGCGACATCAGACGTGAAGGAGAGAAGCGAATTACTGATTTTATTCTTATCTTGTTTTTCTTACTGGTCTTAGTCAATTAGCCATAGAAGTAGCTCTGTAAGCTTTTATTTTAGTCATTTTCGTATTTCCTTGTTGTTTCGTTGAAATTGAATACTAGAAGAAAATTGCCCCAAATTGATTACTCTGTTCATTGATTGTTCAAATTCCAATTTTATTTTAATCCGAGCTGTTACAAAATGGTTTTGGAAGTGTGTTGCTGATGGAGGAAAACTCCCTCTTGTAATAAAAACCGAGCAAGTGTACTCACTACCGGTGTAGCAGTATGCAATTGCAGGGGTCGAATCCACAGAGACTCGTTGGTAAACAAATAGGGTGAACGCAGTGAATTTAGTAACAAAAGTTTATAATTTTTATTTGAAACTAAGAGCTTAAAATAAATAAATAGCAAAAACTAACTAAACTAGAAAACAGATTATGAGCAGAGATTCGTAGATTGGATTTCACTTCACCATCATTCTATGCAGAATTTTATTTAGAAAACATTAACTCAACTTCTAGGGTTCATTCACTTTAGCTAGGATCGACACGGTTAGGTGGCCGGATTACAATCCTAAATACTCTTTTTAATATTGTAGTGTCTATTACGGTTCCACAATATGCCAAGAATAAATTAAGAACACAAGAATTAAAGAACCTAATTTTAATCGATTTCTATTACGGCCCCGATTAAAGTTATTCAATCAATAATGGTCTATGTATCAAAATCCCAAATTAATGGCGAATTCGATACTCAATTATTCAAAGATGAGTTCGTATCTTAACATACGTCTCAAATCCAAGAACAAGAAATTAAAATTTATTGATGAACTAGAAGGAATTAAATTAGAAAGAATTAAAATATTAATTGCATAAAAATCCGGTAAAGGTTCAACCAATCTACAAATCTAATAAATTTAGCTACTCATAATTAATAAATAATAAAACCTGAAATTCGGAATTGATCTTCCTCTTCCACGAAATAGTTCCAAGAAAAAGAAAAGAAAATAAAATTAAAACCTCTAATTAATCATCTCCGATCTGTGATATGAATATATATATATATATATCTATACGTGGCTGCTATGGGAAAATAAGAAAATAGGGCAAAAGTAGGGACCCAGGATAAGAAATAACCAAACTGCCCCTGAGAAATACGTTCCACTGGTGCTGACGTCGGAAGAAGCGCGGCCGCGGTGACTTTTAGCGCGGACGCGGTAGTTGGCCGAGACTTCTGTGCGTAATTTTTCCTTGGTGCGCGGCCGCCCTTGCTGAAGCGCGTCCGCCCTTGCTTGAGTAGCCGTGCAATGCCTTGGCCCATATTCTTGGCCCAAATGGCCCTAAATGTGCTTCCAGTAGCCGGCCTTGGCCCCAAGTGGCCTGCACCTTCCTCGGCCAAGCAGAAAGCACCTTGGGCACATTTAGTATCAATTAATTATTCGTTTCGTCCCACTATCTTGCAGTCGCACTTTGACCACTTTAATGACTTCTTCTGCACTTCGCTCTTTGGACTTTTATTTTTCATTTAATCCCATGAATTTTTCTAAATCAATTTCGTCCAAAAATTCCATAATTCCACTTTGGTCCTTGAATTTTCCAATATTTCCCATTTAGTCCAAAAGCTTCCAAATGCCAGTTTAGTCCCAGATTTTCCAGAATTTCACTTCAGTCCCTGTACTCATTAAAACACTAACAAACCATATCAAATATACATAAAACTCGGGAATCGAACACAAAGAAAGCCTAAAAGTGCATCATTTGGATGGGTAAATACACATCCATCAAACACCCACAAACTAACCTTTTGCTCGTCCCGAGTAAAACAAAACTAAAAGAACAAAAATAAAACTACTCTAACTAATAATAAAACAAAATAATTATTTTTGGGATGTTCTATCACAGATGATTCATTGGCCATACAAGTCTCAGATTCTCACCAACACACATAATCAACAAGTGCCACCACAGTAATGGGATTACAATCACATTGAAGCATAGAACTCACAATTTTCCACCGCGGCATGAATGATGAATGAATTATGGGAGGTCACTGCCAACAACCTAGGATTATTTATGGATTCACTAAGCGATGCTCTAAATCAATATGCCATAGACAGTACAAACCAAAAAGGACACTCATATGCATATTTACACGATTGTCAACCCGATTACTCAATATTGAAAGAATAATATAGCTTAAAGCGTTATGGTGCGAAAGATCGCAGGGCTCAGTTCACGGTTACAAATGAAGGTAAGGACATACGAAAAAGAAAGTGATACTAGAAAGTCTTCTTGTAACAATACATCCCCACTTTGATGATAATTTCTCCACTCACCCTTAGTACTTCCCAATGTGCCAACCCACAAACTAAAACTTTTTCATACATCGACATGGGGTTGAGCACATTTCATTACTTTCTTTGGTCACCTTGAAACATAATTTTCACTTGAACATTAGAGAGGGCTCGATTTTCTTTTTTTTTTTTTTTCTTTTGCTTTGCACAATTACATCACGAAGAATGTGCATTCAATATTTTTTATTTATTTATTTTTATCAAGCCCCTCTTTTCATTACATAACATGACCCTTTTCTTCATTTTCGTGACCACTTTCCACTCAATCCTTTAATTTTCAAAACATCCCCCAAAATATCCCCATTCATTCCCTAGTTTCACTTTCTTGAAAAGGTAAAAAAAATTAAATTTGTGTATAGGTTAAAAGGGTAGGACAATGAGGGTACAAAAAGAAGGCGAATGGTGGTCTAAGATAACCTCCCACTTTGTGAGAGATTCCATTCTTTTTCAAGCTCAAAAGGGGTTCTAGCGGAAAATATTTAGTGACTAGAAAGTTTAAGGCTTACAAAAAGGGATTCAAAGAA
Organism: Adenophora triphylla var. japonica; assembly: GCA_022495995.1. Taxonomy (NCBI): domain Eukaryota; kingdom Viridiplantae; phylum Streptophyta; class Magnoliopsida; order Asterales; family Campanulaceae; genus Adenophora; species Adenophora triphylla. Next base: position 119,749 of record JAFEMH010002783.1, read on the forward strand.
TAGCCATATATATCAAGTAACCTATTGACGTGTTATTGACAATCATGCAAACATGTTCTAGGGACCCCGAGAATACACAAAGTGATCCCATAAAAGGCACCTAAGTTGATGACAATGACCAAGAATATGATACGGAAGTGAGAGGTGGTGCAATCATAATTTAAATGTTTCAATGCAATCCCAATCACCACACTAATAATAGCACATGTGATTTTAAAAATAAAGCACACTCTAATCATCACAGACTTTGGCCAACATCCCAACTATGAAAAGAACAAAATTTTTTTTAAAATTTTTCTATTTTTTTAGAGGGTGACACTATATACACTCCCCTATAAACCCACAAACTCGGAGAGTTGCCCACCCCCAAACTCAAAACATGCTATGTCCTCATAGCAAAGAGAACAAAAGCGTGCCTTAAGTTCGAAAGATAGCAAGACACTACTAAACAATAATTAACAAAACAGTAAAACATACCTCATTGGGTTGCCTCCCAAGCAGCGCATTTGTTTAAAGTCGTTGGCCCGACTATGGTCCCAAACTTACTTGGCCTTAGCTTTGCGGCCTTTGGACCATCTCTTTTCCTCGCGGGCACAGACGCCCTTCTCTTTCCACTTCAGCTCTCCATTGTCAACAAGTAGGGGTAAAGCCACATTTATTTTTGAAACTTTACGCTTTTGCTTACCCCTTTTTCTTTTCCTTTTATTGGGGGTTCCACCCACAAACTCAATCTTTTCTGCAACCTGCAGAACACCATTCTCACAACCAAGATCAAGAGAGTTATCATGAACAAAAATAGTAGCAAATATAGAATCAGATAAATCACTATAACTCTCCCCACTAATTTTACGTTTTGAAGGCCCTTGTGGTAAATGTGATGGATTCGACTCTTTATGGGAGTCGTGTGGGGAGTGATACGACCCGTTACTCCTAGAGTATTGGTCGGCTTTAGTGTTACTAGCCACGGGACAAACGTCCGCATTATCCCCACTTTTCTCACATCCATTCACATTATAATTAAAAATTGGAACATCAGTTATGGCTCCTACAAAACCATCTTTGGGGGAGGGTTTCTTATCATTTTTAGACATAACAAACTTGCATTCTTCCCCCATGCCTCTCAAGGACACCACCCCTTGACACACATCAATGGTGGCCTTAGTGTCAAACATAAATGGCCTCCCAAGCAGAATGGGAGTTTTCAATTGCTCCTCACTTGATCCCTCCATACACATCACATAAAAGTCAATGGGGATAATGATTTTATCAATTTTAACCAACACCCCTTCAAGAACCCCTAAAGGTCTTTTAATTGAGAGATCCGCCAATTGCAAGTCTCTCATGGGTGGTTTCAACTCACATGCCCCCAAACTTCTAAAAACATGAAAGGGCATCACATTGACACTTGCCCCAAGATCTAACAAACCTTTAAAATTTTGACCCCTTACAGAAATTGGGATAGTGAAACACCCGGGGTCTTTTTGAACATGATTAACTTTTTCATTCTCATTAACATCATCATTATTATCAAAACAATTAATATTATCAAGAGAAGATAGAAATACCTCCTCGATTTCTTCACTCTCATCCCACACTGTCGTGATTGACTTTGCTTGCTCAGGTGGGTTCTTCTCTTTCATCAACTCTTGGGCAACCTTCACAAGCTGCTCTACTTGTGTGCCCATCTTTTCAAACGCAGCATCTGTATTTCTGTTGCTTTGCTGCATCTCCATCCTTAACTGCTGGACTGCCAGCTCCCAAGGCTCTTTATCATGTTGTCCAGGTGGTGGCACATGAAGAGGTTTCACTTGCTGATTATGATAGCCACCCCATGGATTGTAGTTGCCATATTGGTTGCCTTGGGGTGGTGGCCTTGGTGCATATCCATTGAAAGCATGTGCCTGTTCAGGATTATACAAGAAATTTGCTGCACTTGGACACATATTAGTCACATGAGATGATAAACCACAATTTTTACAATAATCAGTAATAACATTGGCACCAACAGAAGTGCCACAGGCAGTCAATTTATCAAATTTACTACTCAAGACTGCAATTTGCTTAGAAAGATTATCAGTAGCAGTCAAATCTAATACCCCCCTTGTCCTACCCCTCGAACTCTTTTGTTGAGAATTAGCACTCAACATCTCAAATAAAGCTTTAGTCTCATCCGGGGTCTTGGCTCCTATCGAGCCTCCAGCAGCATTGTCAACCATTGATTGACCATTGTCATTCAAGCCATCATAGAAGGCTTGGTTCAGTGAGGGTAGTGTGAAATTATGATGGGGACATTGCATTATCATCGTATTAAATCTTTCCCATGCCTCAAGAAAGGGCTCCCCCACATCTTGGGAAAATGTCATCAATTTCTGTCTAAAGCTAGCCAACAGATGATGTGGGTAATATCTTTTAAGGAACACATCTTGCAATTCTACCCAAGTACTAATGCTGCTCGGTGCAAGCATCAGCAACCATGTTTTAGCCACTCCCTTAAGAGTGTAAGGAAAACACTTCAGTCTAATTTGCTCCTCAGTCACTCCCTGTCTTAACAAAAATTGAGCAACAACAATAATATACTCTTTAAGGAACGTGAGTGCATCCTCACCAGGCAATCCTTGAAAGCTTGGCAACATGGCAAAGTATTGTCCTTTGACCTCTAAATTTTTGGTCATCGGACAAAGACTATGCAAGAGGTAGATGTGTCTACCCTAGGTCTCGGAAATCATTCATAGTTTGAGCCGGTGGTTACGCCATCTCGGCTTTCTCTTCCTCTACCTCGGTGGTGGAGGGTTCGATTCGGTGTCCGAATCGAGAAAAGGGGATTAAAGAGGGGATCGCCCTCAAATTCTTCCTCAAGTCTATTTATGTTGTCGTCCAATGGCACCAATGTAGGCTTCAAAGAACGACGACCTTGCATTCACTACCTAACCTACTTGTTTACTTGCAACAAGTCCCCGGCAACGGCGCCAAAAACTTGATGGAGGAAAACTCCCTCTTGTAATAAAAACCGAGCAAGTGTACTCACTACCGGTGTAGCAGTATGCAATTGCAGGGGTCGAATCCACAGAGACTCGTTGGTAAACAAATAGGGTGAACGCAGTGAATTTAGTAACAAAAGTTTATAATTTTTATTTGAAACTAAGAGCTTAAAATAAATAAATAGCAAAAACTAACTAAACTAGAAAACAGATTATGAGCAGAGATTCGTAGATTGGATTTCACTTCACCATCATTCTATGCAGAATTTTATTTAGAAAACATTAACTCAACTTCTAGGGTTCATTCACTTTAGCTAGGATCGACACGGTTAGGTGGCCGGATTACAATCCTAAATACTCTTTTTAATATTGTAGTGTCTATTACGGTTCCACAATATGCCAAGAATAAATTAAGAACACAAGAATTAAAGAACCTAATTTTAATCGATTTCTATTACGGCCCCGATTAAAGTTATTCAATCAATAATGGTCTATGTATCAAAATCCCAAATTAATGGCGAATTCGATACTCAATTATTCAAAGATGAGTTCGTATCTTAACATACGTCTCGAATCCATGAACAAGAAATTAAAATATATTGATGAACTAGAAGGAATTAAATTAGAAAGAATTAAAATATTAATTGCATAAAAATCCGGTAAAGGTTCGACCAATCTACAAATCTAAGAAATTTAGCTACTCATAATTAATAAACAATAAAACCTGAAATTCGGAATTGATCTTCCTCTTCCACGAAATTGTTCCAAGAAAAAGAAAAGAAAATAAAATTAAAACCTCTAATTAATAATCATCCCCGATCTGTGATATGAATATATATATATATATATCTATACGTGGCTGCTATGGGAAAATAAGAAAATAGGGCAAAAGTAGGGACCCAGGATAAGAAATAACCAAACTGCCCCTGAGAAATACGTTCCACTGGTGCTGACGTCGGAAGAAGCGCGGCCGTGGTGACTTTTAGCGCGGACGCGGTAGTTGGCCGAGACTTCTGTGCGTAATTTTTCCTTGGTGCGCGGCCGCCCTTGCTGAAGCGCGTCCGCCCTTGCTTGAGTAGCCGTGCAATGCCTTGGCCCATATTCTTGGCCCAAATGGCCCTAAATGTGCTTCCGAGCCGGCCTTGGCCCCAAGTGGCCTGCACCTTCCTCGGCCAAGCAGAAAGCACCTTGGGCACATTTAGTATCAATTAATTATTCGTTTCGTCCCACTATCTTGCAGTCGCACTTTGACCACTTTAATGACTTCTTCTGCACTTCGCTCTTTGGACTTTTATTTTTCATTTAATCCCATGAATTTTTCTAAATCAATTTCGTCCAAAAATTCCATAATTCCACTTTGGTCCTTGAATTTTCCAATATTTCCCATTTAGTCCAAAAGCTTCCAAATGCCAGTTTAGTCCCAGATTTTCCAGAATTTCACTTCAGTCCCTGTACTCATTAAAACACTAACAAACCATATCAAATATACATAAAACTCGGGAATCGAACACAAAGAAAGCCTAAAAGTGCATCATTTGGATGGGTAAATACACATCCATCAGTTGCAATCTAATTTATCGATCTAAATTTGATGGAATGCAATACCACATTTTATTGAGAGAGACGCGAGTATAAATCGTTAATTGTTGCGATTTTCACAACTAACAACTATTATCTACTTAGCCAAATTGATAATTGCAAAAGTGATATTTGATATTTATCTTTATTGAAACATGGTGGTGTATGTTAAAAAAAAAGGCAACTCAGTTCACAAGACATCCCGCCCGCGTAGCGAGGGTTCAGGAAAGGATATTGATAAGTGACTATTATATAGTCATTTATCCTATATTTTTTATAGTAATTTCCTTAGTTTAGTTATTATTTATATTTCATTTTTGTCTATTTTTAGTTTCTTTTATATATATCTTCGATTTTACGCTTCTGGTATGTATTGTATATTTTAGACAGGTTTTTAGTCTATTTTATGATCAAAGGATGCTTGGGACATCTTGGTGCAAAGACATGGAAGAACAACAAGCAAATCAAGCACACAAGCCAAATTCCAGCCAGAGCGGCCGTGTAGCCATACATGGAGCGGCCGTGCACTTGGCCATGTCAAGGCCATTTTGGCCCCAAAACGCAGAGTGGCCGTGTCTTAAAAATGGTGTGGTCGTGCTACTTCTCAGAGCGGTCGTGCAGCAAACACGGAGCGGCCGTGCCATTTGCCCAGTTCAAAATCCAAAGTTAGCTCCAAGCATGGAGCGTCCGTGCAACTTCCTTAGCTCGGCCGTGCAAATGGCACCTGCAGATTCTAAAGACACCTTTTAATGGCACCACTTTGAAGAGCCTCCTCCTTATTATAAATAGATCACTTGTAATCAGTCTAAAGATATCAGAAATTATCAGAGAGTAGTATACCAAAGTAGAATTTACATTATACACAATTCTTTACAATTATTTCCAAAAGATTTGAAGATTCAAGTGTACATTGTTCTTGATGTTCTCTCGAAAAGAAGCAATAAAAGTTGAAGTATTATTCCAGCCATTCATCTCTCAATAATCATAAGTTCTTCTTACTCTGTCTCGTATTATTTTATGTTTATTTACTTTCAGATGGCTAGTGAGTAATCCCCCTTGTTCTTGGGGTTGGAAACTCAAAAGCACATATTGTTCATCATCTTAAATATGAAAGTCTTGTCTTCTATTTTCATCTAAACAATTTCTTTATATCAATCTCAAAATGACTTACATTTTGGAGAAGTCCAACTTGTATGATTCAGTCGATCGAGAGAAGTACCTAGCGGAGAATCTCGATTGACGGAACCATATAAAGGAACTAGATTTCATTGATCACGAGAGTAGTTCAATGACCTAGGGATGTTCCTTTAATGGAAAGTACGTTGACTTTCGATCTTAATGGATCCTTACTAGTTATGGTTAGCTAGAGATAAGCCGGAATGCCCGTTTGTGACAGGGCGGGAGTACCATAAACGGAAATCTCAAAAAGTTAGGACATAATTAGTGAAGGATACAACGCTACTATCTTGACCGTGAGAAGTAGTGTAAGCCTAACGTACCATCCTTGATTTTCATGAAAACCTATACTCCCTCCGTCTCATGATAATCTTCAAAAAGACATCTTTTGGGCGTCCCACAATAATCTGCACTTTCCCAAAATGGAAATGGGACCCACTTGTCTCTACTCACAACCATTACCCACTTACTCCCCTTTCTCTCTCCTACCCAACCATCTACACTCATAACACATCACCTTTTCACCTTTTACCTTAATTCTCATGCCAAGCAAAAAAGTGCCTATTTCTATAGGACGGAGGGAGTATTTGCTAAGACATGACTATATGATGAACAAATTGTGTACATGATTTCCAATCCCTAGAATGTTTCATTTATAAGAATTTTATTTAAAGTATTTTCTGCGTATGCTTCATTCTCTTCCTAAAACAATTTTTATTTCCCCCAATCTCTTTTGCGATTATAGTAAAAACAATTTCATTCAAAAGTAATCACTGTCCCTGTGGGATCGACTCGTACTTGCACCCGCTATATTTCAATAGCCCTGCGCTTGCGAATTTTAAAATAAATTGTTAGGTTTCGACCGAACAGATATCCACCAAATATAGGCAAATCTTACCCTCGCCCTATATATTTGTAACAGACTGTTTACAAAACTTAAACCCGCGTCCTCAAAATCAAACAAAAACACCTCTATCAGTGCGCCGAAGCTTCTATTCATGGTGGTGGTGTATGGTATAACACATTTAAAATTTCTCTATATATAAAAAAATTAATGAAAGTAAAACTAGTTTTTGCGATGGGAGTAAAACCAGTAAGATTGAATTAAGTTTTTTTAGTATTTTTTTATTAATAAATGTCTTAATATAGTACAAGATTGACACCTAGAGTGTCTTTGGTGATATTGTCTATTCTATTAGAAACAAACCATAAATACGACCAGAAGCTTCCCTATTGAGAAACAGTTATCGAATTGCGGATATCGCTTGACTACGATATTTGGTAATTTAAATAAAAAATTAATGCACCTTAACATTTTTTTTATTTGTTTCAAGTTAAGAGATGTATTTACTTTTAAATAAAAATTAAAAAATCAAGTGATGTATTTTTCGTAAAATAATAATTTTAATATATTATGATCATAATACATGTAATGTATAATTTTTTATATATATTTAAAAAAATAATGGTGACATTTGTTATGAAACAGACCGAGTAAACTAAGGGGGCGTTTGTTTTTGGATTTTAAGCCTTGTTTGCCTCTTAACACTTATTCATTAAGAGGATTAGAGAAGTAAGTGTGTTTGTTTTTTTTTTTGAAATAAGGCTTGTTAGGCTCTTAAAGTCCTCTTCATTTTAAGTGGTTAAAATGTTGCTGAATTGCCTCTGAAAGCCACTGTTTCATATTTGGTTTTAGTTAATTTTTTTTTTTTAAACTGTTTACTGTTTCATATTTGATTTTGACGAATTTTTTTTTATTTTTTTTTATTTTTTTAACTGTTTCAGAAAATGAATTCAGATAGAAAATCAAACAACTTATCCAATTCAGAATTCAGTTTTCAGTTGATGCCTCTTAATCATTCAGCCATTTTCAGAACTGAAATCAGATTTCAGCACTTATCACTTAAAAAAAACAAAAACCCCCTAAGTGAACAAAGTCTTGTTTTGGCAATTGGTATAAAGTAAAACAAACTGAAGTATACTCCCTCCGTCCCACGTGAATGTTCACTTATTTTCTTTTTGGGACGTTCCACGTGAATGGATACTGTCCAAAATGGAAAAGAATATTCACTATTCCCTCCACTCATTCTCTCTCCTACTTCACTTTTACACTCACAACATTCTCTCTCCTAACTATTACTCCCACTCATTCTCTCTCCTATTTAATTCTTCATACTCACAAACACCTGTTGTGAATTTGGTGGTACCCCGTTGCAATCTAGACAAGAAATCAACACACCCACAAGCACAATAATGGAAGAATCACACACACAAGAACACAAGAGTTATTTACCCGGTTCATTCAACACATGAACTACGTCCGGGGGCAATTGCCAAGCCAATATTGTATTAGACACCTTCTAATATGTTTCTACCACAACTACAATGTGTTCTAGGTCGTATCTATGCTTATATAGTAATACAAGAAAACCCTAAATCAAATTAAGAAGAGTTTGAATCAAAATAGGAAACAAAATCTGCTGCAGAAAAATCCTCCCCGACACGTGGGCGGTCGCCCACCACCCCATGGGCGGTCGCCCATGAAGAAATTCCCCAAGCCGTAACCTTCTAACCAACTGGGCGGTCGCCCATCACCACCTGGGCGGTCGCCCAACACAACAGAAACTCCTCCACGATTTTCCTCCTTGATCTCACCAACTCCTCCGACTTAGACTCCTTTTCCTCATAGTTTAGGACTCCAATCCCAACAATCTCCCACCGGAGACTAAACTAATAAGCATAGAAACACCCATCAACTCCCACCACGGAGTAGTGACCTTCGAACACATTTCCCCCATATTGGCTTGACACTATCGAACCTCCCGCTCAAGTACTAAGGCGAGTTGAAACCAAGCGACGTTTCAACCTCTCCGCGTTAGATGATTCTTGCCTCCCCAAATCATCTTATACCTTGATTTCTCCCCGCAAATCTAACTTTGCCTTCTCCCTCCAGACCCACCTTCCTCGCAATGCTTCCCCTTGAAACTTGGACACACCTTGTTTCTTGCATCGTCTTCTTTTGGTCTGATTACGCTCTCTGTTAGGGCACTTGGACATCCACACCGCGTTGATCAACTTTGTGTCCCCCCTAACATACCGTTTCTTGATGTCTCTCCTTTCTACACCAATAGGCCGGTTCTTTAGCCTCTTGCTCCCACCGAAACGAACGTCGACATTGTAGGTAGAGTACAACATCTTCCCCTTAACCCCATAAGCTATCACCTTAGCCCCTTTTGTGACTTCCCAAGACCCACCAATGAAGGTTACACCATACCCTTCACTGTCAAGTTATCCCACATAAATCACTCTTCTCCTCAAATCCGGAACATGCATCACATCGTGTAGTTGTAAAACAGCCCCGTTAGATGTCTTCATCATCACATCCCCCTTACCTTTGACCTTTAATGGTTGACCGTCACCAAGATAGACAACCCCAAAGTCTCCAGTTTTATACCGCTTCATTGATTCTGCATCCCCACTAGCATGACAAGAAGCCCCAGAATCCAACACCCAATCTTCACCCGACTGCTCCTCTCCTAGGATTAATACATCTCCACCATCATCCACCACGTGTGCACTACCATCTTTGCCCGGACAGTCATAACTGATATGACCCAAATCGCCACAATTGTAGCACTTGACCTTTTTCCCCTTTTTCGGTCCTCCCCTTCCCCTATTTCTCTCCACCCTAAGTGCAGCCCCATCTACGGAAGATTCTCCCCTTTTCTCTTTCCTTCTCAACTCCTCTTGAAGGATGAGATCTCTAACCTCTGTATACACCAATGCTGTTTTCGACGTACTAATCGTTGTGACAGTTACCTCCCAACTATCAGGCAATGATTTTAGTAGAAAACAAGCTAGCACTTCATCGGAGAAAGTAATATCAACACTTTTCAATTAGTCCACTATACCTTTGAAACTGTCGATATGACTTGCCGCTGTCTGCCCCTCTGACATCTTCGCATTCGCAAACCTCTTTATCAAATGCACCTTATTGATATTAGGTGGCTTCTCATACATGTCTGACAGCGTTTGTAGCAACTCCACCGTTGTCTTGGCCTCCATAGCGTTCCGTGCAACGTCGTCGGTTAGAGCGCTCCTCACCGCTCCTAACGCCTTCCGATCTAACGTCTCCCAATCCCCTTGTGACATGTCTTCGGGTTTCTCCTTCAAGGGTTTATGAAGATCCTTACAATAAAGGTAATCTTCAACCCTTGTCCTCCAGAACGTGAAATTCACACCGTTGAATTTCTCGATTGAGTTCTTCATCTGATTGCTTCACCAAGTCCCCAAGAACGCGATTCAAAATTAATCAACTAATGAAAAACTTTGAATCCTCCGAACCAATGCTCTGATACCAGTTGTTGTGAATTTGGTGGTACCCCGTTGCAATCTAGACAAGAAATCAACACACCCACAAGCACAATAATGGAAGAATCACACACACAAGAACACAAGAGTTGTTTACTGTTGGTGTAATGCCCTAGGCTTTAGTTATGTTTAACTGAAAACCGTTATGTATCATCTTTATCGTTTATGTTTATTATTTGATTATTATATAGTTTGCATATTTATTGTAATAATCTCCGTCCCTAATTATTAAGAGAATAATTAGTATAATTGTCAATGGATAATCATGTGATGATTATATGCATAAGAGATGCACATTGAAATTATGGGTACTTGTTAGAGAACAAGTGACTGGACATGACCCGCATGAGATTTATGACATGGTCAAGTGTCATAAGTAAATCTCATAAGGTTACTTCATTTAGTCCCTAGACCTGAGATTATCATGACCTTACATATGATGAAAAATCATGTTTGATTTTAGTCAAACGATATCTTAACACGATATCCATAAAGACTATCATTGGCATGATCGGATTCATGATGGGAAGGATGATAAGTCAAGAAGGAATTTGTCCCTCGGAAGAGAGATGTTATGCTTGGGCCCCTCGATGAGTGATAATGATGAAAGTGTATGGCCGTACCCCAATATGATTGGAATTATCATTATACTCAAGAATCGAGAAAGCATTGAACAATAACAAGTTGACAAGGACCATGACTTGTGTTCAATATAACATCGTAAGACAAAGGGATAAATGGAAGTACACTATTGGAAACGTGAACTCTTACGTTACATTATTTGGGTAGACATAATGGCTTGCTAGAGTCCGCTTATGTCTTATGAGGTTCGATATGATCGAACTCATTGCCAACATAATGTAATCCTATTGGGTCACACACAACTAGAATGAATTGGTTAAACCGGAGGAAGAATAGTTGAGAGTTTACGTATACGGCTATATATACCGCGCGACATATTAAGCCAATGGCTTAATATACCGCGCGACATATCGAGCCCGTACGCGTTTTTGATGTACTGTCTCTCCTAATACGATTAGGAGAGGTATTCCTACTATTGTAGTATAAATACAAGGGTTACATCGGACCTAAAAGGTCGGCGAAATTTTTCAATCAAAATTCACAACAAAATACTCTCAATATTCTTCAAGGTTTTAGATCTAGCAATCATCAAGAAGTTGTTCTTGAATTCATTCAAAGGTGTGGATACCGAAAGAGGGTCTTCGCTCGTTCATCGATCAAGGCCTAGAGTTTAAGCAAATTGAAGAACGAAGTTTGTGATTCGATATCACATAATCAAATCGTTCGATAGCTCAAGACCGGAAAGCGTTTCAAGGTTGGTTTAATTCTATCTCATAGGTATTCAAATTAATTGTATAGAACGGATCCTAGGGCTTCTTGGGTTTTATGTTTTAATGCTTAATTCCGGCTAGCATGGACCCGTAAAACCCAACAGTGGTATCAGAGCCCCGTTCGTATGGTTAAGTTTGAATTAACATGCTAGATTTAAGATATAAATTGTTTATATGCTTATTGCATGTTTTGTATGCGATAGAATTTTTAATTGTTTATGTGAAACAATGTGAAAATCGTTTTCGAAATATGCTGAATTAAATCTGTAAAAGGGATATTTTACGTGATTTAATTACATGTAATCTGTATTGGTTCGAATCTGAAATCACATTACTTGGCTGCTTATGTCGCGCGACATGTTGAGCCATGTGGAGTTCGAGATAGCGGCACTGTTAGGTCGCGCGACATATCAAGCCTCGGGCGATGTTGTCACGCGACATAATAAGCCAAAACCGGGCAAAATCGGTTTGTTCAATTTTACGCTATTACGTGATTGTGTTTACAATCGATATGTTCATATGAAAATCTGGATGTTATAAAATTGAGTTTATAAGTCCGCGATAGATTGATTCATTGATATACATGATTAATTGATTAAAATGTGATTTTAATAATTATTGCAATGTATATGAAAATCTGGATGTTATAAAATTGAGTTTATAAGTCCATGCTAGATTGATTCATTGATATGCATGATTAATTGATTAAAATATGATTTTAATAATTATTGCGATGCATGAATTATTTGTTCTTAAGTGTTAAGAATTTTATTAGATGTTTAGTTGAAACATTGAATTGTGATTTCCTAAAATGTTTAGTTGAAACATTGCATTATAGTTTCCTAATATGTTTAGATTTAGACATTGTAAATTTTGGATTTTATGATTGTTTATGGAAACAAGTCATAATTACGCGAAATTTTAAAAGGAAACTAATTGTTTATAAAAGGTAGTGATTATGTTGCCAAATCGTAGTTGATTTTTAATTGTGCATGACTAGGAGAGTTACTGTCTAAGGAAGAGTTGGTACTTAAGTAGTCCTTGTGGCTCACCTATCTTCCTGGGAACTTACAGTGCATGATTATGACTATCTTTCTTTGATATGCTTATAATCTACCTTAAAGAACCTTCATTTAACTTTTAAGTTCTTTATGCCAATCCATGATTTAAACACTTGAGACCACTCGGATAGTTTTGGGTGGGCTTGCCATAGCAAGGTGCTTTGATTCTATTCCGTTTGCGAGCAAGATGAGGAAATGGTGGTTCCTATACGTTTAAAATGGATGAACTTAATTGGGTTATCAAAATGGTTTTGGACCCAAGGCATAAGATGAGATTAAAATATGCTTAGACATATGATGTCTTAAATAAATCTCATAAAAGATCCTAAGAGTCATATATGATATGATTGATGTTTTCTACCTAATTAGTTTGATCTTGAGCGGTGCGCCATAGCGTACTTGAGATCAAATTAAAGATGGATCTTAGTCTAAGAGTCATATACGATATGATTGATGTTTTTCTACCTAATTAGTTTAATCTTGAGCGGTGCGCCATAGCGTACTTGAGATTAAATTAAAGTTGGATCTTAGCCCATTAAATGCATATTATGCTTAATAGCATTGGAAGGTGTATGATTTAGTGGGAGTATTTGTAAAATACATTATTTGCTCTTAAATGATAAATGTGTTGATATTGATATGTGTTCATATAATTTGTATATTTTGTTGTAGAAATAGCATTACATAATGATAATTGCGATTCGTCCTTATGAAGGACAAAGTTCGAAAGGAACAATACATAATGTGTATGTTCTTGACGAATCCGTTCCTACTGAACCCATTGCAAATGTTGCAAAGGGCAAATAAGGAAGCAACATTAGAAACATAGTGATGATTCTGACAATATTGCTTGCCTTGTATTTTCCACCATGGTTGAAGGCTCTTATGAAGAACCTTGGGCACATGATAACTAATCTTTTGTTCTAGCATAACGCAAATAGGGAAATGTTCCAAGTGCAAGCTAGGCAAAAGATATATATGTTGTGGTGAAGGCTCTTTATTCATATGATGAAAGAAGGAGCAATCCGCAAATTGTGTTAATGGTTTACACAATAAAAGGGTTCATAAAGGAAGGAAAAAGTAGGTAAAGCAAAGGTTGCCAAACCTAGGACAAAAGTTGTCAAAGCCGAAAAGGATAAACCCAAAGTGTCTAAAAAGGATGCAGTTTGCTATCATTGCAATAAGATTGTCATTGGAAGCAAAGTTGCAAGGCTTATTAGGAAGGCCTAAAAGGTGAAGAAGGGCAATATGATTGCTACTACTTCAAATATCTATATAATAGATATTTTCCTTCGACTTCTTGTTCTTGGGTATATGATACGGATCGGCTCCCACATTTGTTTAAATGTGCAAGGAACAAAGAATAGAAAGCTACTCAAATAAGGTAAATTAAACCTATGCATGGGAATGGAGCAAAAGTTGCAACATTAGCCATAAGGGACTTATGAAGTCACTTTACCTTGTGAAGTAGTACTTGTTTTGAACAAGTATGACTACGTTCAGATTTGAGTAGGAGTATTATTTCTGTTTCTTAAATGGATGATGAAGGATATAATTTTCTTATTTTCAATAAGAAGTTTTATATTTATTTAATAATATGTCTTATTGTAATGCATATGTCATTAAATGGTCTTCATATCCTTGATGATGAGAAACAAAATAATATTGAAGATATCTATGATATAAATGGGAAATCTAAACCGAACAATATGAACAAAGCGTTTATATGGCATTGCCGGCTTGGTCAAATAAATAAGAAACATATATCTAAACTCCATTAACATGGACTTTTAGACTCATATGACCATGAATCATTTGAGGAATGTGGATCTTATTTATTGGGATTATCGACCAAACCACCCTACACTAAAGTAGTGGGAGGACTAGTGACTTATTGGTCATTATACATGAGATGTATGTGGACTATTAAGTAGCATTGCTAGGGGAAGACTTCGGTATTTCATCATATTTCACTAAAGACTTATCTAGATATGACTATATCTATCTGATGAAGTCCGAAGGTGAATCGTTTGAGATGTTTTGAACATTTCAAAGATGAAGTACAAAACAACTTGGTAAAACTGTTAAGTACTTCGATTAGATCGAGGTGATGAATATTTGAGCCAAGAATTTGACAATCATCTCAAAACTATGAAATCGTTTCAAAGTTGACTCCACCCAGAACACCACATTGTATGGTGTTTCTGAATGGAGGAATTGAATCTAGTAGGACATGGTTCATTCGATGATGTGTCAATTAGACTTTCCTATTTCCTATTTCCTTTTGAGGATATGCATTAGAAATAATGCGGTTACACTGAATCGAGTCCCTACTAAATCGGTTCCTAAGGCCCCACATGAGATGTGGCATGGAAGAAAACTTAGTTTGTCTTTCATGAAGATTTGGGATTGCGAATCTTATGTAAAGAGACTTGTCTCTTATAAGTTAGCACCAAATCTGACAAGGTTATTTTCGGATATTGATTTTACAATCACAAAGAGAACAAAATGTTTGTTGCTCTACACGATTTGTTTCTTGAGAAATAGTTTCTCAATAAAGAATCTAGTGGGAGTAAAATTAATCTTGAAAGAAGTTCAAGAACCCAAAAATAATATGGAACCAAGAGTAGAGACAGAACCAAGTTCACAAAGGAGTTGTGAAACCGGTTCAAGATGCACAAGTCCATCGTAGATTGGATAGGTTACGATCCGAACTCAAGAAATAGTGATTTCTCGTTGCGGAAAGTGATGAAGTGGAAGTCATTGAGAATGACGATCCTACTTGCTATCAAGAAGCGATGTCCTCTCC
The DNA here is from genome assembly GCA_022495995.1 of Adenophora triphylla var. japonica. Classification (NCBI taxonomy): domain Eukaryota; kingdom Viridiplantae; phylum Streptophyta; class Magnoliopsida; order Asterales; family Campanulaceae; genus Adenophora; species Adenophora triphylla. The sequence continues at coordinate 135,074 of JAFEMH010002783.1, forward strand.
TAATTTGGATAAATGGTTAGGAACCATAATTACAATCCATGTTTAACAATCAAGTTTAATTAGAACTTGATTGGGCTACCTAAAAGTGTAAAAACTAAAGGGTGCAAGTAGGTCTTCAAAGACCAACATGGATGTGAAGGTGTATACTTTCATGACTAAGGATTGTAGCAAAGGGACTTAGGTTAATTCATAGTATTGACTATGTTGAAACTTTTTCCGCCAGTTACAATGTCGATGTACATTAGAATTTCAATTGCCATAATCGCATATTGTGACCATGTGATATGACAAATGGATGTCAAACGACTTTCTTTAAATGGAAAGATTATTAAGGATGTGTAAAGTACACAACCCGAATAGTTTGTCGATCCAAGAAACTCTAATAAAGTATGCATGTTGCAAGGATCCATGAGATGGATTGAAGCAAGCTTCAAGGAATTGGAATCTTTGTTTTGATGAATTGGTCAAAGAGTTTGACTTTATCAAGTACAAAGATGAACCTTGTGTATGCATGAAATTCATGGAAGCATGGTATTATTTCTATTGTTTATTACAATAATATCTTACTCATTTGAAAAACAAGTTCCGACACTTAAGACTGTTAAGTCTTGGTCAAGGAAAGGTTTCTCAATGAAAGATATGGGTAAAGCCGCTTACATCCTTGGCATCAAGATCTATAGAGATAGATCTAGAAGGATAAATTGGTTTGAGTCAAAGTGTTCACATTGACAAGGTTCTTAGAAGAGTCTAAGAAAAGTGGCTTGTCAATGGGTCATGGTATTTTCTCTTAAGCAATACTCATTGTCTTATGACAATTGATGAGCAAAAGGGAATGAATGAAGTTCCATATGCTTCGGCATTTGGATCTGTCATGTATGCCATAATTTGTACTAGACCCAACGTCTCATATGCTTTGAGCATGATGAGTCGATACCAATACGATCTGTGATGAGAACCATTGGATGGCGATCGAAGATGATCCTTAAGTACTTAAGAAGAACTAAGGATACGTTCTTGGGATTTGAAAGATTGGAAGTTAATTGTTGTAAGGGTTACATAGGTGCTAGCTTCCAAACTAACAAAGTTATTTTAAAATCGCAATTAGGATTTGTGTTTGTGCTTATTAGAGGTGCAGTTTTGATTGGAAGAGTTCCAAGCGTAAATTGTAGCCGATTCTACTACTAAGGCCATACTTTAGCAACATATGATGTAGGCGAGAGGCGGTTTGGATCAAAAGTTCATTTAGTATTTTGGAAATACTTCAAGTGTTTCTCCAAGTATCACTAATCGGTGAAACTTTTGTTATGACAATAGTGGTGCCACTTGTGCAAACAATGGAACCAAGGTCACAACAGTGATCCAAACACTCACTTAGACGTTCTTCGAGGAATTCATAAAGAATGAGAAGACGTTAAAATATACAAAGTATCAACCGATGATGACATAACGGACTCACTTACAAAGACACTCGCATAGGCAGAAGCATGATGGGCATGTTAGATACATGAGTATTCGATACATAAATGGAGCCTAGTGCAAGTGGGAGACTGTTGGTGTAATGCCCTAGGCTTTAGTTATGTTTAACTGAAAACCGTTATGTATCATCTTTATCGTTTATGTTTATTATTTGATTATTATATAGTTTGCATATTTATTGTAATAATCTCCGTCCCTAATTATTAAGAGAATAATTAGTATAATTGTCAATGGATAATCATGTGATGATTATATGCATAAGAGATGCACATTGAAATTATGGGTACTTGTTAGAGAACAAGTATTTGGACATGACCCGCATGAGATTTAGGACATGGTCAAGTGTCATAAGTAAATCGCATAAGGTTACTTCATTTAGTCCCTAGACCTGAGATTATCATGACCTTACATATGATGAAAAATCATGTTTGATTTTAGTCAAACGATATCTTAACACGATATCCATAAAGACTATCATTGGCATGATCGGATTCATGATGGGAAGGATGATAAGTCAAGAAGAAATTTGTCCCTCGGAAGAGAGATGTTATGCTTGGGCCTCGATGAGTGATAATGATGAAAGTGTATGGCCGTACCCCAATATGATTGGAATTATCATTATACTCAAGAATCGAGAAAGCATTGAACAATAACAAGTTGACAAGGACCATGACTTGTGTTCAATATAACATCGTAAGACAAAGGGATAAATGGAAGTACACTATTGGAAACGTGAACTCTTACGTTACATTATTTGGGTAGACATAATGGCTTGCTAGAGTCCGCTTATGTCTTATGAGGGTCGATATGATCGAACTCATTGCCAACATAATATAATCCTATTGGGTCACACACAACTAGAATGAATTGGTTAAACCGGAGGAAGAATAGTTGAGAGTTTACGTATCGGCTATATATACCGCGCGACATATTAAGCCAATGGCTTAATATACCGCGCGACATAATCGTGCCCGTACGCGTTTTTGACACTGTCTCTCCTAATACGATTAGGAGAGGTATTCCTACTATTGTAGTATAAATACAAGGGTTACATCGGACCTAAAAGGTCACCAAATTTTTCAATCAAAATTCACAACAAAATACTCTCAATATTCTTCAAGGTTTTAGATCTAGCAATCATCAAGAAGTTGTTCTTGAATTCATTCAAAGGTGTGGATACCGAAAGAGGGTCTTCGCTCGTTCATCGATCAAGGCCTAGAGTTTAAGCAAATTGAAGAACGAAGTTTGTGATTCGATATCACATAATCAAATCGTTCGATAGCTCAAGACCGGAAAGCGTTTCAAGGTTGGTTTAATTCTATCTCATAGGTATTCAAATTAATTGTATAGAACGGATCCTAGGGCTTCTTGGGTTTTATGTTTTAATGCTTAATTCCGCTGCGCATGGACCCGTAAAACCCAACATTTACCCGGTTCATTCAACACATGAACTACGTCCGGGGGCAATTGCCAAGCCAATATTGTATTAGACACCTTCTAATATGTTGCTACCACAACTACAATGTGTTTTAGGTCGTATCTATGCTTATATAGTAATACAAGGAAACCCTAAATCAAATTAAGAAGAGTTTGAATCAAAATAGGAAATAAAATCTGCTGCAGAAAAATCCTCCCCGACACGTGGGCGGTCGCCCACCACCCCATGGGCGGTCTCCCATGAAGAAATTCCCCAAGCCGTAACCTTCTGACCAACTGGGCGGTCGCCCAACACAACAGAAACTCCTCCACGATTTTCCTCCTTGATCTCACCAACTCCTCCGACTTAGACTCATTTTCCTCATAGTTTAGGACTCCAATCCCAACAACACCTCCTCCACCTATTTCTCTCTACTTTTCCTTAATTTCCACACCCAAAAAGTTGGTGCCCATTCACATGGGACGGAGGGAGTATATATCTACTTAAATGGCTGCCTAGATTAGGTGGGAATGTAAAAACAATATAAGTATAGGAATTTCAGACTCAAAGATTAAGCAATTGTCAGTTAGCTGCTCTGCTCCTCCTTTTCTGTTAATTGTTTAATATATTTTGGATTTATAGTAGGAGTACTATGGTTGATGCCATCCTTGTAGTTTTCTTCAAACTTGTCCCTCCCGGAACCGTAGAAATTACAGTAGTTTGTTTATATCCTACCCTATAACACACGTTTGATAACCTCCTTGTTTGACATTTTAGATTCTTCTTTACATTATCTATTGTCAGATTCCATTTAAATTTTCTTGAAATCATACCCTTAAACTACATTATATTATGAGATGTATTATTAAAGATCAAACAAATCTAAACAGTTAAAATTATGTCGTTAACATCATACTATATAATAATGATAAGGTCATCGGAAATTTTCTAGTTATTGAATCACTAATAATAAACAAAACAAACGAGCATAAAAGTTTTGGAATCCATTTGATGGCGAGAAATTGAGTTTTTGATGAGAGAGAGTATACATTTAAATTTGATTGAGCAGTTGGAATTAGGAAGTTAGATTGTCATTAAGATAATTAAAATTGACTCAAATTAACAATTAAGATAGTGAGACTAAATTTTAGGACGGATACGAACCAAGTACCTTGGATTCTTTTCCTGTCTATATAATGGAAATAGTGAAAATAATGTTGCAGGCTTTAGAGCTAGGTAGTGACAGTGTGTCCATTGATGTTCCATTTCAACAGAAGGCACAAAACAAGTAGATAGTCTTTTCCATATAGTGCTTAATTGCTGGTCCACATAACATTGTGTCAAATTAAAGCCATCCGCGATTTACCTCCGCTGTGGCACCAGGCCGATGCCCTGGTCAGACTAACCCTACGTTCTTAAACCCGCAGGTATCAAAAAAAAAAAAAAAAAAAAATAAAAAATTAAAGCCATCAAGTGGCAACACTTTTAGACCCTCTCCTCTCCTCTCCTTCACACAGTCACACACCCACAATGAATTCTTATCTACTACTCCAGTATGTAGGTAGGTAGATGAGAGTGGTTTGGGAAGCTGACCTTCCAACCCATTTCCAGGTTTTAAGCTTTTATTATCCATCAATATGTATCAACTATCAAAAACATTGCAACAACCATATGTAATTGTTTTCGTCCTCCTTTCATCTCAAAAAAATTGTCCCCTCTTTTTTTTTTTTTTTAATTTAGGCGTTGATCAAAAGCAATTTTTTTTCTTTTTCGGATTTTCATTTTAATACATAGATTGTATTATTGATACTCTCCTTCCCCAAATTAAAAAAAAAAGGTGAAAGGTATTTCACAATTACGTAGCTTCGTTGTATTTGGCACGGGATGCTTATAAATGAGAACGGGCGTGCGAAATTTTTACAAATAAAGGTTTTTTGGAACAACTCTCCCACGGCCATGCTGAATAAAGCTCGCGGCCGTGCCAAAATGGGCTGCACCGAATGTTCCTGATTTTAGGTTCCTTTTTGCCTAGGGTTTAGGAGTATTCCAGGGCACCTATATAAGCAATATTACGTCCCCAAACTTGTAGTATCTTATATTTTAGATATTATAGTGCAAGGTCCTAACTTGTCAGTGCTCCCAGATGTAGCCAATTAATTGAAGAACTGGGTACATAATTCTCTTGTGCTATTTATTACTTTAATTGTGTTTTCTTATTGATAGATACATAAAATATGTGAAGGAAGTCTTGAATATTATTGATGATAATAAGAGATATATATACATGAACAAGAGCCCTATTCTAAGTATATGATTACAATGAATAATTATCTAAATATAACTAGATATGTACAAGATAAACAAGGGAAGAATATAATTCTAAGTGGGAGAGAGATCCGGTGGATCTTTATTATTATCATGCCCCTGCAAGATGGACGACCGTGTAGAAAGTCCAATCTTGGACATTAACTCAAGAAAACGGGTGCGAGGAAGGGCTTTAGTTAGTGCGTCCGCCAACTGATCCGACCCAGAGAAGTGAGAGACGCGCAGCAGCTGTGCTTGAACATGTTCTCGTACAAAGTGATAGTCTAGAGCTAGGTGCTTCATCTTAGAGTGGAACTTGGGGTTTGCAGCAACATATGTTGCCCCCAAGTTGTCACAATAGGTAGCAGGTGGGCTCGAAATGTTGACAGCAAGTTCAAGGAGCAAGTTTTGTAGCCAAAGGACTTCGGATGTAGTGGCAGCCATTGCGCGATACTCAGCCTCAGTAGATGATCTAGCGAGTGTGGTTTTTTGCGAGAACTCCAGGAGATGGGATTGCAAACAAGGTACACAACATAGCCAGTGGTCGAGATGTAGTTATCAGAGTCGCTTGCCCAATCAGCGTCAATGAAGGTATGCAGAGATGCAGGAGAGTTACGGTGAAGCAGAAGACCGTGAGAACGGGTGCCAACTAAGTAGCGAAGGACTCGTTTTAAAGCTTTCAAGTGGAGATCAGTAGGTGCATGAAGATATTGAGAGAGTCTATTAATCGCAAAGGAAAGATCAAAATGAGTAAGAGATAAGTATTGGAGAGATCCAACAATGGCTCGGTATTTCGAGGGATCTTGAAGAGGAGATCCGAACTGGGCAGTGAGGACAGGATGCGGAACCATGGGAGTGGGAACCGGGTTGGCATCGAGCATGTTGGAGCGGGTGAGTAAATCAATGATGTACTTGTGTTGACTCAGAAAAAGACTGTGAGAGTGAGGGATGACTTCAATACCAAGAAAGTATGACAAAAAGCCAAGGTCTTTGAGAGAGAACCGTGAAGCAAAGGAGGAGATGAAGTTATTAACTAGGGAAGAGTTAGAACCTGTGATAACAATATCATCGACATACATCAGCAGGAAAATGCAGTCTTGAGAGTGTCGCAGAGTAAACAGAGAAGAGTCTGAAACACAGTTGTGAAAACCAACGGACAGAAGGTAGGTCCTGATTTCAGTGTACCACGCACGAGGAGCTTATTTTAAGCCATAAATGGCTTGTCGAAGCTTACAGACGTGAGTGGGATGAGTGGAGCTGACAAACCTAGGTGGTTGAGCCATAAAGACATCGTCAGTAAGAGAGCCTTGAAGAAAGGCATTGTTGATGTCGACCTGGCATAGCGGCCAGTTGTTTGTGATAGCCAAAGATAGGACAGTGCGAATGATGGCGGGCTTGACAACTGGACTGAATGCTTCAGAATAGTCTAGGCCTGGGCGTTGATGAAACCCTTTTGCAACCAGGCGAGCTTTGTGGCAATCGATGGAGCCATCAGGTTTATATTTGGTGTGAAAGATCCATTTGCAACCGACCAGGTTATGAGATGGGTCCGGTGGTACAAGATCCCAGGTATGATTACGTGTGAGGGCATCAAACTCAGTTTGCATAGCTGCACGCCAGACGGGAAGTTTAAGTGCTTGGGCAACAGTGGTGGGTTCAGTAGTGGATTGGGGAAGGGAGACATGAAGGTTAAGCTTGTTGATGGTTTTGGTAATGGTATTCTGAAGCCTGGTAATAGGTCGGTGTGTGGGTGGAGGTTCGGGTGAGGGTGTAGATGGTGAGGGCAAGGGAACATAAGATGAGATGGGTGAGGTGGCTGCCGTGGCCGAGGTGGGGGTGGCAGGGTCATGTGGTTGGTAGATTGGGGAAGAGTGTGGGGCAGTGGTGGGGTTTGTGGAGGGGTTTGAGGCCGGAAGGGAAAGAAGAACAGGAAGAGAGGAGGAACACCATTCTGTGAGTGTAGGAGAATGATGGGTAGCTGAGTTGGTGTTTGAAAATGGAAAAACAGACTCAACAAATTTTACATGTCGAGAAACATAGATTTTGTGAGTTTTGGGATCTAGGCAATAATAGGCGCTTTGGGTGGGAGAGTAACCAACAAACACACAAGGAGAGGAACGAGGTTCGAGTTTGTGTTTTGTGTAGGGACGAAGCCACGGGTAGCAGAGACAACCAAAGCTGCGGAGTTTTTGGTAGTTAGGGGGATGTCCGAGTAGGATAAGGTGGGGTGATTTCAGGTTGAGGGTGGGCATGCGATTAATAAGATAGCTGGTTGTGACAAAGGCGAGGGGCCAGTAGGTGTGAGGGACATATGAGAATGAGTAAGGAGGGAGAGGCCAGTTTCTACAATGTGTCGATGGCGTCGCTCCGAGTACCCATTGTGTTCTGGTGTGTGGGGAGGAGAAGTAAGATGAGTGATGCCATGGGAAATAAGAAGAGGGTGAAGCCCAATATATTCGCCACCATTATCACTAAAGATGGTGATGATAGAGCGGTTGAAGAATTTTTCGACTCGAGATTTCAATTCAGAGAAGATGGAGGTGGCATCATTTTTGTGTTTTAACGGGTAAAGCCAAATATACTTTGAAAAATGATCAACAAAGATGATGTAATATTTAAAACCATCATAAGAGGTGACAGGAGACGACCACACATCACTGTATAAGACATCAAGAGGACCACTAGAGTGAATAGAATTCTCAGAGAATGGTAATTTATGGCTTTTATTGCAGTCATAGGAATTACAATGAAAGCTAGAACAACTAGGAATTTGTAAATTGAAACTACTGCTAAGATGACGCAAAATAGACTGAGACGGATGGCCTAAGTGATGATGCCACGTTGAAGTAGCGGAGGTGGATACAGAATGAGCAGTGGGAGAGGGAGGCGTCCATTCATAGATGCCCGAACTAGAACTGCCTTCAGGAAGAGTGGCTCCCGTGCGAAGATCCTTTACAAGAAAAGAGGACAGTAAGAAGGTGACAGAACAGTTATTATCAAGACAAAATTTAGAAATAGACAGAATGTTACGAGACACAGAGGGAGCATAAAGGACATGATTAAGAGAAAATTTAGAAGTGGGGGTAAGAAGAGAGGTGGAACCAGTGTGAGTGATAGGGAGGCCGGATCCATCACCAATAAGAAGTTCGTCAGTCCCATCATACGGTGAGTGAAGAGCCAGGTTATTGAGATCGTTGGTTACATGGTGAGTGGCTCCACTATCAAAGATCCAGGGCTTCGGGTGGTAGGTGGTAGTGGCGGTGTGAGCACTGGGCTGATGTGTTGGGGTTGGGCGACTGTTGTTAGGTCGGTTGGAAGGGGGATTGGGGAATTGGGCATTAGGGTAGACTTGGCGAAAGGTGTGACACTGGGAAAGAAAATGACCATCACGGCGGCACCATTGGCAGCGGCCTTTGTAGGGTTGAGATGAGGAGTTGGTGCGAGGGTTGAAGGTGGGAGAGGAATTTGGTTGGTTGTTGGATGAGCGAGATTGGTTTTTGGTGGTATAGTTGACAACCGCATGAAAGGTGGGTGTGGTTTTAGGTTTATTTTTAGGGTTAACTCATGATTGATTAGCTTTTCATGGAGCTCATCAAACGTGATCGGGTTCTCTCGGTTCTGGACAGCAGAGATGACACTGTCATTGTGGGCTCCTCCAACTCCCGAGACCTATAAACTCTTGTCCCAGGATGGAGAGTCCCAAAATATACCATTTTAAAAAAAAACTTTTCTTTACTTTAACTTGAAAAGTATACAACTCATTTTCAAAACAATTTCAAAATAACATCTCTATACGGAGGCGATATATAAACCTGTTTGCAACCACACACAACCTGTTTAACAAATATACAACTGGTAAGGCTTACACAAGCAAACCATACAACAAACCAAACTCAAGTTGAATTACAACACAATCCAACTGAAAACATGTGTATGAAAGTTTTATATACAAAACATTTCTCAAAAGAATAACAACCATGACATTCCCAACTCCCCAAGACAACACATACCCCAAAAACCAAAAGGTGTCCAAACTCCTGCCCCGGCCTCACTGGTCCGGTCCTCCTGTCTCAGCGGGATCTAAAACAATAAAGGGAGAAGGGGTGAGATAAAATCTCAGCAAACTATTATGTATGCAAAAATATGTCATACAAGATGCAACACATACACATGTTGCTCAATAACAAATATGCAACACCAAATAGGTTGCTCAATCACATTGGGAAAACAGTAAACACTTTACGTTACCTTTCCCATCTGAGTCATATGTAGTACTACAGTGGGAGTTATACTCCTCTCATTTGGTGAACTGCTAGTGCACCTTCACCTCTTATACGACCCCTTATAGAGATCCATATAAGCTACCTCGCTATCTTATGGCATGACTGCACTTATCCATAGAAGCTGAACCCCTCAATCCGTGGCCACAGAAGGGGGTGAACGGTACAAGTATAAGGACATCCAAGCACCTTATGAAATATCTTCTCATAAGTGGTTGCATTCCCTATACCCCCGAAGATCAACTGGTATACCATATTCAAGCACATCAAAGATACTTGAAAATAAGTCCACCCAATGGGACATCAACATATATATACAACATGGTACTGCAACTCATGTTAAACAATTGAAGCAGTGCAACACGTATTTAACACTATGTGCACAATTAGCTATGAATATGTAAACTCGTATGACACAAAGTATATCACGTAAGTCCTACACATTCATTATACAATATGTAAACCAGTAACAGGGTACTACTACTCCTGTCCAAACCAAGTAAGTAGTGCACTACACATTTGAGGCACTATAAGAGTAAATAACCCTACACAGGTCATCACATAAGGATACAATATAATATAAGTAACCCTACGCGTTCACAATATAAATTTAGCCACCTTACATAAAGGTTCCATAATAATTTACCAAGTTTTATTAACTTTGGCTCATGTTTCATAATTGCCTTTCAAGCCTTTTCAGGTCAGTATTTGAAGACCTTCCCATTATCCAATTGGACCATTTCAAGTTCCAATGTTTAATTATCTTTTTTTCTTTATATAAGTAAAATTAAAGAGATGTACTATCACCTGATCAACTTAATATTAATCATGTTATCTGTGATTCAATGTCCTACTGCCATTTTAGTTGTCCATAAATTAAAATAGTATATATATATACCCAAGAAACAAAAATTAGTACCATCGAATCACGGTAAGTAATAACTTAAAACCTCTTTAGTATAGCATTATAAAAACAAAGCCTTTCAATTTAGTTCTCAATGTTACACTAAATAAATTCAAATGCTCTAGGCCACGTTAATGGGCTATCTCTGAGTGTTCACAAACTACTGAATACCTTCTATGCCATATAGCCTTTAAGTGATAAAACATCATACTAAATTAGTTCAAGTAAGCAGTAAGCTTAATCACGAAACTAGAACAAATTATTTTACTAAGACTCACTCTACTACTTCCATTTCAACCCTTCAAACTAAGAACCCATTTCATTCAGCCACAACCCATTTTCTTCCTCTTGCCAAAGCCAAATAAAATGAACCAAAACTATCAAAACTCAATTATAACGTCATAATATCATCTTTATATATATTATGAACAGTTAAAGAAAGAAATCATAATAACTTACCAAAATTTACCGAAATAAAAGGAAAATATAATCGGCTATACTTGCTCTAATCGACTCCCTGATCACAAATATGAAGTCAGAATTGGAAACGGATCAACGGTTGAATTTCTACGAATTTCTGAAGGTAACCTTAGGTTTATGGAACGATACGTAGTACTGAGGGAGAGAAAGAGAAGAACCGAGAAAATGAGAAGGTTCTGGGGAAGAAATTAAGATTTATATAAACAAACTTACACATAGGCTCCTTCAAGATTTAAAACCTACAATTAAACACCTTGAAGTTAAATTTACACATAAGCCCCTCAACTTTTTATACCTTCTCCCTTAATATTTCAAATATTATAACATCACTACATTAATTCCCAATTATTCTAATTAGACATTATATAATTAAATTTAATTTAATAACATCTAAAATCACGTAATTTAATCAAGTCTCAAAATAAACACGTAATAAATCCAAATAGCATATAATGCATGATAGGAAATGCAATGCACCCCACCCCCACGTACTCCACGTGTGACCAAAATGTGCCTAGGTTTAGGGTCGTGCCACTCACTCCCCCTTAACCGAATTTGGACTTCACTTACCTGAATGCTCAAACAAATCAGGATACTTCTGCCTCATCTCAGATTCCAATTCCCAAGTAGCTTCCTCAATGGTGTGATTCTTCCAAAGAACTTTCACCACGGGAATACTCTTGGTACGCAATTCCCGGACTTGCCTCTCCAGAATTTGCAAAGGTACCTCCACATAAGTCATATCCGTCTGGACATCCTCTGGTAGACATGGGCATCCGGTTCCCGGTTCCGGTTCCGGTTCCGAACCGCCGGTTCCGGTTCCGGGGTAGGGAGGAACCGGGACGGAACCGCCTAAATCCGGTTCCCGGTTCCGGTTCCTTGATGCCTGTTCCGGTTCCGGTTCCACTCGGCTTCCTGCCTCCTTTTTTGGCCTTTTTTTTTTTTTTTTTTTTTTTGAAAACTGTCCAGGTGGGCGACCGCCCAAGAGAGGTGGGCGACCGCCCATATCCAAATTTAAGCAATGTTTAACTCTCTGCACACATGGGCGACCGCCCAATAGAGATGTGGGCGACCGCCCATGCCAAATTCCAGCAACCCCAAAGTTTGGTCAGTGCACTTTGGTCACTTCCTTTTCCTTTTCTTCTCTTTTAAGCCATCAAAACTGTTAAGATTCTAACAAATTTGGATGAAGATGAATAATAAACAAATTATTTTAACATATTTTATAAAAGAAAAAGGGACGGTACCCTTAAATTTTATTAATAATTGTTAAAATGTTACAATGAGGGGGACAACCAACCTTGCCCTTTTATAAGTAAGGGAGGACATAAGGAGCCTTAACCTCGTTCTTAGTATTTTACAATATTTATCTAAATTATAACAATCTAATCTAAACAAAAAAACCTAATATATAAAATAAAACAAAGCAACAAATTAAATTATACAAATTAAACTATATAAATTACATCAACTTACATTTGGGCCATTGGGATTGTGTCATTGTTCTCGTCACTTCCCGATGTTGAATCAAAGAAATCTTCATCGGATGAGGAAAACTTTGGCTCTTGATCTCTTTTCTCCGCTTTGACCCAATCATTCAACAAATTTTGATTTTCTAAATTTTCAACAAGTTAAATTTGCACGTTGCGGATCCGCAATATTTCCACCAATGCTAAAAGCGTGCTCAACCGAAACCGTTGATGCGGGAGAAGCAAATATTTCTCTTGCTATCCTAGAAACAATAGGATAAGAACTCGCCCTCTTGGCCCACCAATGTAAAATGCAAAATTCAACCTCATCATCATATTCAAATTCCGTGTTCAAATATTTTTCAAATTCCGCATTAGAACCGCTTCCTCTAGAGCGCTTTCTATTTCCATAAAAAGAAGTCAAAAAAGAGTTGTCCGTTTCGCTAGTTTGACGAGGAGGAGCCTCACTTGTACTAGCACCACCATAAATTGAGTTGTACTCTTTAAAAACATTTAAAAATTCATTTTTCGCATCGGACAATATTTGATCAATATTTGGAAAACGGGGATTATTTGCATCAAACAAATTTTGATAGTAATATGTAAGAAGTTGTTACAAACCATCCATTCTAACCCTTGGATCTAAAATTTTTGCAATTAAAAAAAATACTTGGAATTGTCTCAAAATATTTTAACCATTTTTCCTTCATGCTAACAATGGCTGGACCAATTATGGGATCATCTTTAAATTCACAAAATGTACCCGAAATAATAGTACTATGATCAACAACTAAGTTAGAAGTAGGATAATACGTACCGGATAACATGACAGTGGCATCCTTGAAATTTTTCAACAATTTGATCATGCTTCCACAAGCATTCCATTGATGAGGAAATAGGGGGTATTTGTAACCAACGGAAGACAAAAACAAGCAAATTTGTTCCTTATAAAGAAAAGAATCCGCTAAAAGTTTATAGGTAGAATTCCACCTAGTTGTAACATCCATTGAAAATTTTTTGGGACGGATATCATTTGCCTTGCAATAGTCTCTCCATTTTCTTTGATTGGAACTTTTTCTCATAATAAACTGTATACCTCGTTTAATAGGAATAATTGAATCTTGTAAAGCAGATAGACCATCTTGCACACATAAATTTAAAATATGACAAAAACATCTAATATGAAAAAATTTTCCACCTAATACCGGTTTACAAATACCAATTAGTTCCGGTAAACTTGCAGGATTAGAGCTAGCATTATCAAAAGACATTGAAAAAATTTTAGTAACTAAATTATATTCTTGTAAAATACTTTGTAGTTTAAGTGCAATATTGTGTGCGGTATGCTCATCATCAAAATCTCTATATGCAATCAATCTCTTTTGAATGGTCCAAGAATTGTCAATCCAATGACAAGTTACTCCCATATAAAAATGTTCACAACGGTTATCACTCCATATATCCGAACAAATAGAAACTTGTTGAGATAAATTAGCAAATGTTTGTATTAAACCATATTTATATTCCCCGACTATTTTTGCAATATCACGTGTGAGAGTTCTACGTGGTATTCTTTTTGCGACGGGGTTAAGAGAGAGTTTAGCAAAATCTTCATAGAATTCATCATCGGCAAAACTAAAGGAAAGACATTTAACACAAACAAATTTTGCCATACCTCTTCTATGGTTTTGTTCACTATAATGAAATGTAGTGGAAGAAGAAGACGTACCTACAGCGCCCATCGAAGAAGTCGAAACTCCTTGGAGTTGTGTTTGAGTTGGATCTATGCCAAATTCGGTAGGATGATGAACTCGAACATGCTTGGTATAAGTGCCGTATCCATTGACATCCTTCCAAGTATAAACATTTTCACAATAGTTACATATCACTTTCCAAACCTCCTCACCATGTTTGTCCACTCCGAGCTCCTTCCTAAAGTGACGAATAAAAATTGAGGACTTCGGTTCACGAATTTTAGGAGAAGGCGGTTGACCTTGTCGACCGCCTCCACGAAGACCGCGACCCCTTCCTCTTGGTGCAAGTGGTGGTAGGTTATGTGCATCACTTTCTTCAGGACTTGGAGTTCCTACATATTGTGGTTCTTGTGACATGAAAGGCGGTATTGGAAATTGTTGGTCTCCAACTTGAACCTCCTCCTCATCTTCTAAATTTTCCCATTCATTTCTCCCCGCCATTCCCCCATCATAAAAGGGAATATCTTTTGGAATTGGTGGTGGTGGTGGTGGTGGTGGTAGTCGAGAAGATGAAGAAGGTTGGTTGTTTTTGCTCTTGCTACCCGTTTTTTTTTTGTTAAGTTTCTAAGGAAAGAAGACATGATGGTGTATTGGTGATTTGGTGTGTATGATGAGTGATGAGTGATGATGACTATGAAAATGGATGAAAATATGGAAAATGAGGATGGAATTATGGATTATGGAATATGAATGTTGGTGAGTGATTTGAGGCTTTGATCTTGAGACTTGAGAGTTAAGAACTTAAGAGAGAGTTAAGAGAGAGTAAAGATTAAGAGAGAGTTAAGAGAGTTTTGTGAAAATAAAATGGTGGAGGTGAATTTGTATTTATAGGTGAAAGGTAAGGATTGTTTTATTTTTTTATTTATTTTTAATTACTGAAAATTGTCTAAAAAGTCAAAAAAAACGGGCAAATTTGACTGAAAAGGTGAAAAAAAACGGGCAAATTTTTGAATTTTTTTGAATTTTCTGAAAAAACCGCCGGTTCCCCGGTTCCGAACCGCCGGTTCCCCGGTTCCGGTTCTCCGGTTCCGGTTCCGGTTCCAAAACCGGCGGTTCCACGGTTTTCAAAAGTACGAACCGAGATTGAACCGGAACCGCCGGCTCCGGCTCTAGCCGGTTCGGCTTCGCCGGTTCCGGTTCGCGGCCCGGTTCCGGTTCGGTTCTCCGGTTCCGCCCGGTTTCGGTTCCGGTTTGCCCATGTCTGTCCTCTGGAGGAGAACTCAACACATGAGAGGAATCATAACAGTACTTCCTCAACATGGACACATGAAACACATCATGGAGAGAAGAAAAAGATGGAGGTAGAGCCAAACGATAGGCTAACTCACCTACCTTCTCTAAAATCTCAAAAGGACCAACGAATCTAGGAGCCAATTTCCCTTTGTTGCCAAACCTCTTGATCCCCGTTCTTGGTGAGATCTTCAAGAATACCAAATCCCCAACCTGAAAGGAAAACTCCCTTCTTCTAGTGTCAGCATAGCTCTTCTAATGACTCTGGGCTGTCCTCAATCTGTCACGGATCACTTTGATCTTCTCAGTTGAGTCTCTAACCAAATCTGGACCCCAAAGTCTAGCCTCACCAACCTCGTCCCAACACATTGGGGACCTACATTTCCTCCCATACAATGCCTCATATGGTGCCATCTCAATGCTGGATTGGTAGCTATAGTTATAGGCAAATTCCACTAAAGGCAAATGGTCTTCCCAAGATAACTGGAAGTCCATCACACAAGCCCGTAGCATGTCCTCAAGAATCTGAATGGTCCTCTCGTCTCGCCCATCACCCCGAGGATGAAATCTTTATCTTTGAAACTCAACTTAGATCCCAAGGCTTCATGCAAAGCCCTCCAAAACCGCGAGGTGAATCTCGGATCCCTATCAGAAACAATGTTGACAGGTACTCCATGCAATCTCACAATCTCACGGATATACAACTGAGTAAATCTCTCCAAGGAATACTTGGTTGAAACTGGTAGAAAATGAGCTGATTTGGTCAATCTATCCACAATCACCCATATAGCATCCATCTTCCTCGGAGTAGGAGGCAATCCAGTCACAAAATCCATAGAAATGCCCTCCCACTTCCATTCTGGAATATCTAGTGGTTGAAGCAATCCTGCTGGCCTCTGATGTTCCGCTTTGATCTGTTGGCAAGTCAAACACTTTGATACGAATTCTGCAATTTCCTTCTTCATACCATTCCACCAGTAACCTCTTTTTAGATCCTGATACATTTTGGTGCTTCCTGGATGAATAGCAAATCGGGACTTATGGACATCCTCTAATACCTGCCTTTTGATCTCTGGGGAAGAAGGTACATAAATCCTGCCTTTGAAGGTTAGAATTCCATCCTTGTTCAATGAAAACTCCCCAGTCTTGCCATCTTGCAATTTCTCCCTAATTTTCTTCAACTCATCATCATTCAAATGAGCTTCCCTAAGATCCCCATATAACGTAGGAACAGCTCTGACATTGGCAAACAACATATCACCTTAAGAAATAACACAATCATAATCCTTCAGAAGCTCCAACCAACGCCTCTGTCTGTTGTTCAATTCCTTCTGAGTAAATAAGTATTTCAGGCTCTTATGATATGTAAATATCTCAATTTTTGCCCCATACAAGTAATGTTTCCACTTATGCAATGTAAAAACAATAGCTGCTAACTCCATATCGTGGGTAGGATAATTCTGCTCCGCTGGTGATAACTTCCTCGAAGCATACGCAATTACCTTCCCATTCTGTATAAGCACACAACCCAATCCCTCTTTAGAAGCATCACTGAATATGACAAAGTTCTCACAACCCTCTGGAAGTGTAAGAATAGGAGCTGAAGTCAATCTCTTCTTCAGTTCAGTAAAGCCAGCTTCATACTTAGCATCCCATATAAATGGTACATCCTTTCGAGTCAATCTGGTCAACGGAGTTGCAATCCTCGAAAATCCCTCAATAAATCTTCGATAGTACCCCGCTAACCCAAGGAAACTACGAACCTCTGTCACTGTAGAAGGCTGTTTCCAGTTGACTACGGCCTCAATCTTTGTAGGATCCACTGCAATACCAGTACTGGATACCACGTGACCCAAGAATGAAATCTGTTCCAGCCAAAACTCACATTTGCTGAACTTTGCAAATAACTGTTTCTCACGAAGCACAGATAAAACAATTCTCAAGTGCCTCTCGTGATCCTCCCTGGATTTTGAGTATACCAGGATATCATCAATAAAAACAACCACAAAACTATCAAGATACGGCTTGAAGATCCTGTTCATCATATTCATAAAGACTGCTGGTGCATTAGTCAACCCAAATGGCATAACAAGAAATTCATTATGCCTGTACCTTGTTCTGAAAGCTGTTTTAGAAACATCATCTGGCTTGATCTTTAGCTGATGGTATCCGCTACGTAAATCCAACTTAGAATATATAACGGAACCTTGGAGTTGATCAAATAAATCATCAATGTGAGGAAGAGGATATTTGTTCTTAATTGTAGCTTGATTCAACAATCTGTAATCAATACACAAACATAAAGTACCATCCTTCTTCCTAACAAACAAAACTGGTGCTCCCCAGGGTGACACACTGGGACGAATAAAACCTCTGTCTAACAACTCCTGTAACTGGATTTTCAACTCTTTTAACTCAGCTGGAGCCATTTTGTAGGGTGCTTTAGAGATTGGTGCAGTACCCGGCAATAAATCAATACAAAATTTCACTTCTCTATCAGGAGGCATGGAATACTCAGTTGAGAATACATCACTGAACTCATTCATAACTGGAACACAAGATAAATCAGGAGACTTATTACTAGAGTCTACCACATATGCCAAGTAACCCTCACACCCTTTTGACAACAACTTACTAGCCTTTATAGCAGATATAACATGAATGCCAAATAAAGACTTATCAGCATCAAATACAAATACAGGCACATCAGGCATAGAAAAGGTGACTCGCTTTCTGCGACAGTCCACCAAGGCATGACAAGAACTCAACCAGTCCATGCCTAAGATAACATCAAAATCTTGGATTGGTAACTCTACCAAATCCACTGGCAATACATGCCCACATATAATCACCTCACAGCCATGATAGAGCAAAGAGGATTCGAGGTGCTCTCCCACAGGAGTAGAAACCTCTAACACATAAGGTAACAACATAGGCAACTTATGCAATGTAAATGCAAAATGAGATGCCACATAAGAATGAGACGATCCAGGGTCGATAAGAATACGAGCCCTGACCCCTGAGACAGGGACAATACCTCTAATCACCGCAGTGGGATCTAATGCGCCTCTATCCAAAGCAAAGACTCTACCTTGGACTCTCTCTTTGGGTTTCCCCTCAACATCTCTCTTTACCCCACCTTTGGGCTGGTCACCCTGTGGTCTACCACCCGTAGCTTGACCTTTTTAAACTTAGGACAGTCCTTTCTGAAGTGCCCCATCTCACCACAACTCATACACTTCCCCTGCTTACTCCAACAGCTGTCTTTTGAGTGCCCCACTTTCTTACACCAATTACAAGCAGTGCCAAACTTGCTTGATACAGGTCGAGTAGAAACTGTAACTGTTCCCCCCTTAGCCACTCTAGAAGTTGAAGATCTAGGCTAATTCTTGCTTTGACCTGAACTCTGGCCTGAGAACTTAGCCTTGCTTCCACTACCTTCAGATTTACCTCGATGTTCCTCAATATCATTCTCAATTCTGTAGGCCATATTCACTGCCTCCTGGTAGTTAGGAAAATTATGAGTCAATAACTGCTTTCTGAACTCCAACCTGAGTCCCTTGACAAACCTGTAAACCCTCCCGCTTTCATTTGGTACAAGATGTGGACAATACCTGGCTAACTCCGTAAATTTTGTAGAATATTGGGATACTGTCATTGCCCCCTGCTCAAACTTCAGAAACTCTGCCTCCTTCTTGTCTTTGGTAATCACAGGAATGAAGTGCTCCTTGAATTTCCCAATAAAGTTGTCCCAAGTCTGGGGCGTATGATCCCGCTCCCAGCTTTCCTTAAGGATTTGCCACCAATGCTCAGCAGGACCCTCTAACTTGAACACTGCACATCTGACTTTCTCTTCATTTGTGCTCTCCATTGCAAGAAAGATCTTAGTCATGTCTTCCAGCCATCTCTCAGCTATCAGTGGATCTGGATCTCCGTTGAAACTTGGTGGAGACAATTTGATAAACTTTTTTAACCCCTGTGTTGGCCTTGCCTCAGGTTGCTGCTGTGCTCTACCCTGAGCTGCCATATTCTGGAGGAATACCCAAAACATAGCCATCATCTCTACATTTCGATCTCCCCCAGCACCTTGATCACCAATGTTTCCCTGTTCCCCTTGCTGGTCACCACTAGTCCCAGCCATTACAATGATCCCTACATTAAACACTTGGCGTCAGATATCACATACTCCCCCTTAGACTAGACATCTACCCTTGACTTCTAGCCAAAGCTCTGATACCAACTGTGGGCTCCTCCAACTCTCGAGACCTATAAACTCGTGTCCCAGGATGGAGAGTCCCAAAATATACCATTTTAAAAAAACTTTTCTTTACTTTAACTTGAAAAGTATACAACTCATTTTCAAAACAATTTCAAAATAACCTCTCTACATGGAGACGATATATAAACCTGTTTGCAACCACACACAACCTGTTTATACAAATATACAACTGGTAAGGCTTACACAAGCCAACCATACAACAAACCAAACTCAAGTTGAATTACAACACAATCCAACTGAAAACATGTTTATGAAAGTTTTATATACAAAACATTTCCCAAAAGAATAACAACCATGACATTCCCAACTCCCCAAGACAACACATACCCCGACAACCAAAAGGTGTCCAAACTCCTACCCCGGCCTCACTGGTCCGGTCCTCCTGTCTCAGCGGGATCTAAAACAATAAAGGGAGAAGGGGTGAGATAAAATCTCAACAAGCTATTATGTATGCAATAATATGTCATACAAGACGCAACATGATGAGTTGAATTTTACATATATCGTTTACCTATGTTTCCGGATCATTCACATTGATTTTTGATGTATTTAGATTAGTTTTGATGATATTTGAGAGATATTCTGTAATGTGAGGTTGTGTGAGAAACAATGCACTTTGAGGGTAGTTTTGTCTTTTTATTTGTAATTGATCATGGAATCTAAGAGTGCAAGTCATTTGTCAATGAAAAAGGCAACAAAATGGCCGAGGTTCAAGCTCGGGGTCAAACAAAGTCAAGGGACGAAGGCCAGGTCAGAGCTGAGTCAAAGTTGGAACATCCTGCACAGAGCACGAGTGGAGCACGACTGAAGAAGGCCATAGCATGACTGGGATATGAGTGGCAACCAAAGCACAATTCAAGAAGAGCTAATCAGAACGAGTGGAGGTCAGAAGCACGACTCGTGAGAACGAGTGGAAACCAAGGCACAATTCCAAGAAAGCTGATCAGAACGACTTGGGAGGAGGAGCATGACTCGTGGGCATGACTTGGACTGAAGGGCACGACTCGTGCTAATTAGCATGACTCGTGCCAAGACGCGTATTGTGACATCAGCACGGATTTTGGAGCAGATTTTCATGGATTTTATTCCTTTATTTTCCTAGTTAATGAAGGACTGATTTAAGGAGTATATATACTCCCTTTAGAACACCTTTTAGGTACCTTGGATTTTATTTTCTTGCCTAGGTTTTTGAAGTATTGAAGGATTTTGGATTTTCAAGGTTTTGCAAGATTTCCAGGTTTGATGTATTATTGCTATTCATACTTTGTGATCTTTATCATGAATATGAGTAGCTAAATTCCCTTTTCATGGATTGGATGTAGTAATTGTGGAACCTCTATGCTAATCTAAGTTTTAATTCTTCCAAACTCTCTCATTCTTGTTTGATGAATTAATTATCATCCCTTTAATGTGTTTTAGATTGTTGCACTACCGTGGACGGTTTATTTAAAGTACACTAATTCATCAATTAGGTTGGATTGTTGACCTACCGGAATACAAGACAACCTAGATTCATTTATTTCTTGTGGACTTAATGAGTTTCTTGAATGTTGTTTTGACCTACCGGAATTTACAATAAGATAGAAATATTAGGGTTGCAATCCGAACACCAAACGTCCCAACCCTTACTCATGTGAAAGAGTCTTTGACTGAGATTGTTATTTTTGTTATCAAAATCATAGCATAGAGGGGATACAATTATAGAATCCAATCCGTGAATTTCTTTGATCTGATTAAATCCTTGTTTCTTGCCTTCTTGTTTTCTTCAATTAAATAGTTTAATTTATTGTTTTAGTAATTTAGTTAGTAAACCAAATCAAAAACCCCTTTTAGTTACTTTCTGCACCACTTGAATTAACTTGTTAAGCACACGAGTCTCTGTGGTTCGACCCTTACTATTGTACAATGCTACTTCGGTGACTTGTACACTTGCAAGGTTTTTATTACACAGTGGAATTTTATCCATCAAGTTTTTGGCGCCGTTGCCGGGGACTTGTTGTGATTTTTAACAAGTTTATTTAATCGGTGCATGTTTGGTTGCCGGTCATTGGATCCTAAGTTGGTTCCTTTGAACGACGATATAGACAAATTTGAGAGAGGCATTCCCTCTACTCAAGTGTGTGAAACTGATTCTGAAACTTCTGTCACCGAGACAGAGGTAACTTTGAGTGATTTAGAAACTTCTTCCACCGAGGGAGAAGAATTTGAAGTTGATATGGCTTTGCAAGCCCCCACCATGGATGCCTTTTCTAGGCCTCGGGTTGACACGTCTGTGTCATGTATTGTGTTGACTGATGCAACAAAAAGTTATGAGGTAAAAGGCCATCTGTTTAACATGATCCCTCAATTTCATGGCCTCCCTTCTGAGGATTCTTTGAATTTCTTGAGGGAATATATGATGATTATGTCAAGTTTTCCGTTGAGAGAAGGTGTGACTGATGATCACCTAAGACTGAAATGTTTTCCCTTTGCTTTGAGAGACAATGCTAAGATGTGGCTTATGTTGCTTCCGCCTAAGAGCATTAATACTTGGGATGATTTGCATGATATATTCTTGAGAAAGTATTTACCACATGCCACGTTAGCCACCTTTAGACAGAAAATCATTGGGTTCACACAGGACTCATTTGAGGCATTTCATGAAGCATGGGACAGATTTAAGATGCTTTTGGTGCAGTGTCCCCACCATAATTTTTCTTTACCATTATTGCATCAGACTTTTTATGGGGGGTTGACACAAGCCGATCAGGCTATGGTTGACAACGCAGCCGGAGGCTCTTTAGGAGCCAAAACTGCAGATGAGACCCAAGACCTTTTTGAGAGACTAGCATCCAATTCGCAACAGAATGGGTCAAGGGGTAAAACAAATAGTGTGAATGGAATAGGGATGAATGATGAGATTTCAAAACAAATTCCACTTCTTAATCAAAAATTTGATAAGTTGGCCATGAGTAGTACTTCCAATTCTGCTTCCAATGTGTCATCTGTTGGTAATGTAATGCATGATAGTTGTGTAACTTGTGGTTCTAACACTCACTCTTATGAAGTTTGCCCCACCACTAGCCCCCATTTACATGAGCAGGAACAGGTACAGGCGATGCAAGCATATATGCAGAGGTTCCCGCAGAACAATCCATTTTCACAGACATACAATCCGGGGTAGGGAAAGCACCCTAATTTTTCTTGGGGAGGAAACCAATAGCCGAATAAAACTCTCCACCCCCAACCACCACCGCAGGGGCCTTATGAAAGGAAAAGAGAGCCTTGGGAAGAGGCCATGGATCGGATGAGAGCGGAGCAGCAGCAAGCTAATAACAATCAAGCTGCTGCAATGAAAAAGTTGGAGACCCAACTGGGTCAATTGGCTGAGGCATTACAGGGATGACAGCCGGGCACATTTCCGAGCCAAGGGGAGCAAGCTAAGGCCATTATCACCTTACGTGGTGGCAAACATGTAGATAATCAGGTTGTTTCTCCTTCTTCTTCTTCTACTAAACCCCCTGTCGTTGATTCTCCTGTTGTGGAAAACCCGAATGTGGAAAATGTGGTTGTTGAGGATGTTGTGTCTGAGGATGAGGGTACCAATGGATTGGGGCAAAATGTGAATGTTGAGACTCCGAACCCCAAGCCATATGTACCCCACGTTCCTTTTCCTAGTAGATTTTTGAGGAACAAACTTGATCACCAAATGAAAGAATTGATTGACATGTTTTCAAAAGTTAATATAAATTTGCCTTTGTTGAATGTGATCAAGAATGTTCCTGCATATGCAAAATTCTTTAAAGAAATTAATTCCAAGAAAATTCAGTACGGGAAAGATGAGAAATTGGTTTTGGGTGAGAGTGCAAGCGCTGTGGTCAAACATAGTCTTCCACCGAAAATGAAAGACCCCGGGAGTTTTCTAATTTCCATTACTTTGGGGGATTCTCACACGATGAAAGCTATGCTTGATCTTGGGGCGAGCATTAATTTGTTACCTTACTACATGTATCTTGAGTTGGGTTTACCCGAGCTAAAACCCACTATGATGGCCCTACAACTTGCTGACAGGTCCATTAAAAGACCATTGGGCATCGTAGAAGATGTTTTAGTTCAGGTTGGGTCACTAATCATTCCGGTAGATTTTGTGGTTCTAGAGATGCCTCGCGGTGAGGGTAGTTGCCGTGATTCACCCATATTGCTTGGGAGACCATTCATGGCAACGACCAACACCGTGATCAATGTTGGAAATGGCACTCTCTCCATGACTGTTGCAAATGAAAAGATTGAAATAAATGTTTTTGACGTGATGAAAAATGTGGTGGGTCATGATGAGTCTTGCATGTTTGTGGATGAGTTTGATGAGGTTAATGATTGTGTGCATGAGATTTCATGGCATGAGAGAGATTGTGAGGAGTTAGAATCTTTGATGTTAATGGGTGGTGAGAAACCTAGGGATAATGCGGATGCTCAACTGATGGCTGTGGATAAGGCCGACGAGCACCATCCCAGTGATGGCCCGTTTCACCCCCTAGGCCACTTCAATGAGAAGTTGGCGCCCTCTACTGTGATTCCCCCGGTCCTTGAGCTGAAAACTCTCCCTTCGAATTTAAAATATGCATTTTTAGGAGAGGGAGAGACATTGCCTGTTATAATTGCATCTGATTTGTCCACGGAAAAGAGGCCCAATTGATTGCTGTTTTGTGTGAGTATAAAGAGGCCATTGGGTGGACATTAAAAGACATTAAGGGAATTAGTCCATCGATCTGCATGCACAAAATTCATCTCTTGGATGGTGCTAAACCGTCTAGGGAGAGACAGAGAAGGTTGAATCCTCACATGAAGGAAGCTGTGAGAAAAGAAGTCATTAAGTTGCTAGATGCGGGTATTATTTACCCGGTGGCTGAGAGTGAATGGGTAAGCCCGGTACAAGTTGTACCAAAAAGATCGGGCATTACTGTTGTTCAAAATGAGAAAGGTGAGGATGTGCCAATAAGGGAAGTGACTTGTCTTAGGATGTGTATTGATTTGAGAAAATTAAATGCTGCGACCAAGAAAGATCACTTTCCCTTGCCTTTTATTGATCAGATGTTAGAGAGGTTGGCGGGTCATTCTTACTATTGTTTTCTTGATGGTTTTTCGGGGTATAATCAGATTGCCATAGCCCCTGAAGATCAGTCCAAAACCACCTTCACATGTCCTTTTGGCACATATGCGTTTAGGAGGATGCCCTTCGGGCTTTGCAATGCACCTGCGACATTTCAAAGGTGTATGACCTCCATTTTTTCTGATATGATTGAGAGGTGTGTTGAGGTATTCATGGATGATTTTTCTGTTGTAGGGGATAGTTTTGAGGGTTGTTTAAAGAATTTGGCATCCGTTTTGAAAAGGTGTTGCGAAACCAACTTGACTTTGAGTTGGGAAAAGTGTCATTTTCTTGTAAAACATGGGATTGTTTTGGGGCACATTGTGTCAAGTAAGGGGATTGAGGTTGATAGAGCTAAAATTGATGTGATTGCTAAGCTACCTCCCCTGAATTCGGTTAAGGGTGTGCGAAGTTTCCTTGGGCATGCGGGTTTCTATAGGCGATTCATAAAAGACTTTTCAAAAATGTGTAAGCCTTTATGTAATTTGCTTGCCAAGGATACGGAGTTCATCTTTGACCAAGAGTGTGTTGATGCGTTCAATCTGCTTAAATAGAAGTCGACTTGCGCCCCCATTCTTTCTAGTCCCAATTGGTCCCACCCTTTTGAGATCATGTGCGATGCCTCAGATTTTGCTATTGGGGCTGTTTTGGGACAAAGGATAGATAAATCACCTTTCGTCATCCATTATGCAAGTTGAACACTCAATGATGCACAACTGAATTACACCACCACTGAAAAAGAGTTTTTAGTTGTTGTGTTTGCTTTGGAAAAATTCCGTTCTTACTTGCTTGGGTCGAAGGTGATTATTTATTCTGATCATGCTGCATTGAAACACTTGCTAAATAAGAAAGATGCTAAGCCTCGTTTGTTGAGGTGGATGTTATTGTTACAAGAGTTTGACATCGTGATCCGAGATAAAAAGGGGTCTGAAAATGTAGTGGGGGATCATTTATCTAGGCTTGAGGACTATTCGTATCTTAATGTTGAAGAGAGTATGATTCCGGTTAATGAAAATTTTCTGGATGAACAACTTCTTGCTGTACATGTCCAAGAGCCTTGGTATGCAGATTTTGTCAATTACTTGGTGTCTAATATGATCCCACCACACTTCACTTATGACTAAAAACGTAAGTTCAGGTCTGATGTGAAATACTACATTTGGGATGACCCTTATTTGTGGAAGATGTGCCCGGATAATATTGTGAGGCGATGTGTGCCTGAGCATGAGCAAGAGAGTGTTTTGAGGTTTTGTCACGAGCGTCATTGTGGTGGGCATTTTAGTGGTCAAAAGACTGCTAGAAAAGTTGTTCAATCCGGTTTATATTGGCCCACCATTTTTAAGGATGCTCAGGAGTTCTATAAAAAGTGTGATAGATGCCAACGGTCCGGTGGCATAGGAAAGAGAGATGAGATGCCGTTACAACATAATCTTATTATTGATATTTTTGATGTTTGGGGCATTGATTTTATGGGCCCGTTTCCCCCATCCCATGGTTATTTGTACATACTTGTGTCCGTTGTTTATGTTTCAAAATGGGTAGAGGCAAATTGCCACCCGAACTAATGATGCTAATGTTGTTTCCAAGTTTGTGGTTGATAACATTTTTAATAGGTATGGAGTACCGCGGGCAATAATCAGTGATCAAGGTACTCACTTCACCAACAAGAGGTTCAATTTAGTTTTGAAAAAGTATGGGGTGGTGCATAAGCTTGCTACAGCATATCATCCTCAAACTTCGGGACAGGTGGAGGTGAGTAATCGGCAAATAAAGGGTGTTCTTG
Organism: Adenophora triphylla var. japonica; assembly: GCA_022495995.1. Taxonomy (NCBI): domain Eukaryota; kingdom Viridiplantae; phylum Streptophyta; class Magnoliopsida; order Asterales; family Campanulaceae; genus Adenophora; species Adenophora triphylla. Next base: position 161,575 of record JAFEMH010002783.1, read on the forward strand.
AGAAAACAGTGCGTCCCAACAGAAAAGATTGGGCATTAAAGTTGGGGGATGCATTGTGGGCATACAAAACGGCTTATAAAACACCCATTGGAATGAGCCCGTACAGGATAATGTATGGGAAAGAATGTCATCTCTCGGTGGAGTTAGAACACAAGTCATATTGGGCGGTCAAAGAATTGAACATGGACTTGAATGCTGCGGGAGAGAAGCGGTTGCTTGCACTTGATGAGCTTGAGGAGCTCCGACAAGAGTCCTATGAGAGTGCAAAGTTGTACAAAGAAAGGACCAAACGCTATCATGATAAACACTTGAGGCCTAAATTTCTGAGGCCGGGTATGAAAGTCCTTCTTTTCAATTCAAGGTTGAAGTTGTTTCCGGGAAAGTTATGTTCCAAGTGGTATGGGCCCTATGAAGTTGTCACTGTTTTTCCATATGGGGCGGTTGAAATCAAAGATTTGAAAAGTGGGAGAACCTTCAAGGTGAATGGGCATCGTCTGAAGCCATATTATGAAGGGGTTTCGATCTTGGAGATGATTGATGTGATTGAGTTGGTGGACCCGGAGGAGGCCACCTAATTCCTTTGGGGCATGACGTCGAGCTTAACGACTATAACCAAAGCGCTGATTGGGAGGCAACCCAATGTAGGTAACATTTACTGCTTTCCGTATTTTCTTTTCAGTTATCTTCATCTTTGCATTTAGGTTGTGTTGTGTTTTTCTTGGTTTATGCCATGAGGACATAGCATGGTTTAAGTGTGGGGGTGGTGGTATTTATAAAAAAAAAACAAAATTTTTCTTCTGCTTTTATGGGTCTTTTATTTCGTAAACGTGTCGAACTACGGTGACCTGAGCCTATTTTTGTTGGGTAGTCCACCCACATTAATGGGGACGTAGGCAACGAAAGTGCGGTCAAAATGTGTGTCAATTTCGACATGCAAATGGTCTAGCCAAAGACATTAAAAAAGGGCGGCTCACCGGGAGACAACCCGGATTTGTATTTGTACTGTGTATTAAACTGGTGCTACTGAAAGGTATTTTTCTTTGTTTAATAATGTGCAGGAAAACGTGCATGGAAGGAGCAAAAGTCCTGGGCCTAAAAAAAAAAAATTGAAAATTGGCCCAGGCAAGGCACAACTCGTGCTCCAGAGAACGAGTGGAGCACGAGTGGGAGTGAAAGACTCGTTTTTAATTAGAACGATTGGGCAGCTTGAGAACGAGTCGTGGACACGAATGGCAAAAGGGCAAGACTCGTGCCAAACAGCACGACTCATGCTAATTAGAAATTTAAACCCTTCGTTCCCAAAAACCCCTTTCAGTCGTGCCCTTATTTCTCACAATTACAACTGCCCTAACCTCTCCCTCTACCAATTTCAAAAATCCCTCCTCTCTCTCTCTCAAAATTGACTACCCAAAGCCTAAATCTTCCATTCCTAACCCACAATAATCTCTTCCCCACCATATCTAGCCTACCCTAAACCAAAAATCAACCCCCAAATGTCTTCCCTTTATAGTGATTTCTTGAGGAAAGGTTGAAGCTTGAAGAGAATAGTGGAGTGTCGATTGCTTGGAGTGTGTAGTAGTGGAAGCAAAAATCTTTGGTGGGTGGTACGACATTGATCTTCTTCTTCTTCTCCGGACATTTTCTCTAATTCCGGTGAAGTTTCCGGCCAACTTTCCGGCCAAGTTTTCCGGCGACCTCAACTGTTCAAAGGTAAAATCTGTTTCTTTTTCCTCCTGCGATATTAAGAATTCATTGGTTGTTGATTGGCGTAGTGGAGGAAGGTTGGGATTTGTTGGCAGTGTTATTGGGTGCTATATTTGAAAATTTTGCTTTGATTGTTAATTGATTAAATATGGGGAGAACAAAAGATAGTAGTAAAGGGGGTAAAGGAGGTGAAACCCCATCTAAGAAAAGGAGAAATATCGTTATTGAGGAACCTCCACGAATTCTCGATGATTTCATGGGCTTGACAAAATTGACGGAGTCGCAAAAGAATAAGTGGAGGAATTTAGCCAATGGAAGGGATGTTCAAGTAACGAGATTCTTGTGTGTGGAAACATTGAACAAGTTGGGTCTTTATGATTTGGTTAGTGGTTTGTTGAATAACATCGGCTTAGGAGGTTTCTTGGGCAAAAGTGCAGGAGTGTATAAGCGAGTCACACTTGAGTTTTTGGCAACTTTAGAAAGAAGGGAGGAGAATGGAGTGAGGAGTGTTCGTTTTAATGTGAATGATGTCACGAGGACCCTTTCGTATGCGGCTGCTCGGGAATACTTGGGAGTGAGTGAGCCGAGGGGAGAGTGGTCGGAAAGGGATAGAACAGTGGAGACATTTTTCTTTGAGTTGACGGGCAAGTTTATGCATAAGCCCTATGTGGTCATGAAGTCTCTGTCTCATCCTGCTTGGAAATTGCTTTATAGGGGTTTGTATATGAATTTTTATGCCAATGGTGAGCCGGCACAAATGAATGCCCTACAGTTTGCTATGATGGAGTGTGCTTTATCCTCCAACACTGTTATCCCGAATTGGATTGATTTGTTTTTCAGGAAATGTGAAGCTTTGTCAGTCAATGGGAACGGAAATATTCCGATTGGGGGGATGGTTACTTTATTGGTTGAAAATTTTGTGCGCAATCATCCTAGAGTGGTAGGAAATATGAGTGGGCCCCTATTTTATGATCGGTTTTTTCTTTACCGCTATGATACTTTTCAGAGGATCTAGGGACAGAACGAGGCACTGATGTTCAACTATGGAGGAGGTAGGAGTTTCTGGTGCACACAGGGAGTGGCTTTCCCTTATGGAGCGTATGCACAGGATTGGAGGATACCTTATGTGGCAGATATGACGTTGCGGGACGTGATGAGAAACATGGGTGAGAGAGTAATTGATGAAGAGGAGGACCAGCAGGAGCATCAGGAGGGTGAGGATCACTAGATGAGAGATCAGTTTCAGGCCGGGACTAGTGGTGGCTATTCGGGCCATGGCCAGTCGAGCATGTCGGGGGCTTTTGGCAATTGGGATGATATGAGACTGTATTTGGATGTTCAGCACCAGAGGGATGTGGAAGAGCAGGAGAGGAGATATAGAGAAGAATGTGAGGCCCGGGAGGCACAGAACGTGATGTGGCGCACTCGGTTTGATTACGTTGATAGACGATGGGACGCTCAAGATGATAGATTGGAGGCATTGGAGGATAGGCTGGACACGACACAGAGGATGGTAGTTCAACAGCAGATGTGGATGCAACAGCCAGAGTCGAGACACTATGAGCCAGTCCCAGATGAGCATTTTGCGGAGATGATTAGGAGAGCTAACAGACGCAGGCAGAGGCAGTTGGCCAGAGAGGCCCAGTTTCCAGATGGGGGCTTCGGCCCAAGATATTGAGGGTACTTTTCATTATTCCCTTTCCTTTTTACATTTAAACTGTCCTATTATTTATTGTTGCACACATTGAGGACACTGTGTAGTTTAAGTGTGGGGGAAGGGTGGCACCTTGTATATGATGTAAAAAAATAAAATAAAAATTAAAAAAAATAGAGTGGCTAAGTGAAAACCCGAAAGGGCACTTAGGCAAAAGGTGAGAATTTGAGTGATAACATCCTTTATTCACCGGCGTGGAGACATAAGGGGGAGTTCAGAGTTCAGGTAGGATTATTTTTGGAGATGGAGGTTTGTGTTAGCGGCGTTAGGATAGAAATCCTCGTGCACCTTGGAGTAATAAGGGGGGCTGGAGAATAGCACGAGGTAAGTTTTTGTTGATGACTATTATCTTAACATTAACTTTTGATTGAGGGAGTACATCATGTAGTGTGAGCAAGTGTGGGGGAAAATTTAGGACATTATATTTTCCCCCCACTATCATTGTGAGGGCCCTAGTTTGGATGATCATTTTATTATGGCGTTTGATGTCAAGCTAGGGCCATTGATTGTTCTTTTGGGGAGTCGTATGGAGACGGAGTTTTGTACACTCCGGTATTACATCTTTGATTGACTTGTATTGGCGGGTAGAGGAACTAGGTATCATTTTCTTCCACACATCTGCTTTAGACCAATTTTAGATTGGAGTAAGGATATTACTCAGGGACGAGTAATGGTCTAAGTGTGGGGGAATTTGATGAGTTGAATTTTACATATATCGTTTACCTATGTTTCCGGATCATTCACATTGATTTTTGATGTATTTAGATTAGTTTTGATGTTATTTGAGAGATATTCTGTAACGTGAGGTTGTGTGAGAAACAATGCACTTTGAGGGAAGTTTTGTCTTTTTCTTTGTAATTGATCATGGAATCGAAGAGTGCAAGTCATTTGTCAATGAAAAAGGCAACAAAATGGCCAAGGTTCGAGCTCGGGGTCAAACAAAGTCAAGGGACGAAGGCCAGGTCAGAGCTGAGTCAAAGTTGGAACATCCTACACAGAGCACGAGTGGAGCACGACTGAAGAAGGCCATAGCACGACTGGGACACGAGTGGCAACCAAAGCACAATTCAAGAAGAGCTAATCAGAACGAGTGGAGGTCAGAAGCACGACTCGTGAGAACGAGTGGAAACCAAGGCACAATTCCAAGAAAGCTGATCAGAACGACTTGGGAGGAGGAGCACGACTCGTGGGCACGACTTGGACTGAAGGGCACGACTCGTGCTAATTAGCACGACTCATGCCAAGATGCGTATTGTGATGTCAGCACGGATTTTGGAGCAGATTTTCATGGATTTTATTCCTTTATTTTCCTAGTTAATGAAGGACTGATTTAAGGAGTATATATACTCCGTTTAGAACACCTTTTAGGTACCTTGGATTTTATTTTCTTGCCTAGATTTTTGAAGTATTGAAGGATTTTGGATTTTCAAGGTTTTGCAAGATTTTTCAGGTTTGATGTATTATTGCTATTCATACTTTGTGATCTTTATCATGAATATGAGTAGCTAAATTTCCTTTTCATGGATTAGATGTAGTAATTGTGGAACCTCTATGCTAATCTAAGTTTTAATTCTTCCAAACTCTCTCATTCTTGTTTGATGAATTAATTATCATCCCTTTAATCTGTTTTAGACTGATGCACTACCGTGGACGGTTTATTTAAAGTACACTAATTCATCAATTAGGTTGGATTGTTGACCTACCGGAATACAAGACAACCTAGATTCATTTATTTCTTGTGGACTTAATGAGTTTCTTGAATGTTGTTTTGACCTACCGGAATTTACAATAAGATAGAAATATTAGGGTTGCAATCCGAACACCAAACGTCCCAACCCTTACTCACGTGAAAGAGTCTTTGACTCAGATTGTTATTTTTGTTATCAAAATCATAGCATAGAGGGGATACAATTATGAAATCCAATCCCTGAATTTCTTTGATCTGATTAAATCCTTGTTTCTTGCCTTCTTGCTTTCTTCAATTAAATAGTTTAATTTATCGTTTTAGTAATTTAGTTAATAAACTAAATCAAAAAGCCCTTTTAGTTACTTTCTGCACCACTTGAATTAACTTGTTAAGCACACGAGTCTCTGTGGTTCGACCCTTACTATTGTACAATGCTACTTCGGTGACTTGTACACTTGCAAGGTTTTTATTACACAGTGGAATTTTATCCATCACAACACATACACATGTTGCTCAATAACAAATATGCAACACCAAATAGGTTGTTCAATCACATTGGGAAAACAGTAAACACTTTATGTTACCTTTCCCTTTACCTTTCCCATCTGAGTCATATGTAGTACTACAGTGGGAGTTATACTCCTCTCATTTGGTGAACTGCTAGTGCACCTTCACCTCTTATACGATCCCTTATAGAGATCCATATAAGCTGCCTCGCTATCTTATGGCATGACTGCACATATCCATAGAAGCTGAACCCCTAAATCCGTGGCCACAGAAGGAGGTGAACGATACAAGTATAAGGACATCCAAGCACCTTATGAAATATCTTCTCATAAGTGGTTGTATTCCCTATACCCCCGAAGATCAACTGGTATACCATATTCAAGCACATCACAGATACTTGAAAATAAGTCCACCCAATGGGACATCAACATATATATACAACATGGTACTGCAACTCATGTTAAGCAATTGAAGCAGTGCAACACGTATTTAACACTATGTGCACAATTAGCTATGAATATGTACACTCGTATGAGACAAATTATATCACGTAAGTCCAACACATTCATTACACAATATGTAAACCAGTAACAGGGTACTACCACTCCTGTCCAAACCAAGTAAGTAGTGCACTACACATTTGAGGCACTATAAGAGTAAATAACCCTACACAGGTCATCACGTAAGGATACAATATAATATAAGTAACCCTACGCGTTCACAATATAACAATAGCCACCTTACATAAAGGTTCCATAATAATTTACCAAGTTTTATTAACTTTGGCTCATGTTTCATAATTGCCTTTCAAGCCTTTTCAAGTCAGTATTTGAAGACCTTCCCATTATCCAATTGAACCATTTCAAGTTCCAATGTTTAATTATCTTTTTTTTCTTTATATAAGTAAAATTAAAGAGATGTACTATCACCTGATCATCTTAATATTAATCATGTTATCTGTGATTCAATGTCCTACTACCATTTTAGTTGTCCATAAATTAAAATAGTATATATATACCCAAGAAACAAAAATTAGTACCATCGAATCACGGTAAGTAATAACTTAAAACCTCTTTAGTATAGCATTATAAAAACAGAGCCTTTCAATTTAGTTCTCAATGTTACACTAAATAAATTCAAATGCCCTAAGCCACGTTAATGGGCTATCTCTGAGTGTTCACGAAATACTGAATACCTTCCATGCCATATAGCCTTAAAGTGATAAAACATCATACTAAATTAGTTCAAGTAAGCAGTAAGCTTAATCACGAATCTAGAACAAATTATTTTACTAAGACTCACTCTACTACTTCCATTTCAACCCTTCAAACTAAGAACCCATTTCATTCAGCCACAACCCATTTTCTTCCTCTTGCCAAAGCCAAATAAAATGAACCAAAACTATCAAAACTCAATTATAACGTCATAATATCATCTTTATATATATTATGAACAGTTAAAGAAAGAAATAATAATAACTTACCAAAATTTACCGAAATAAAAGGAAAATATAATCGGCTATACTTGCTCTAATCAACTCCCTGATCACAAATATGAAGTCGGAATTGGAAACGGATCAACAGTTGAATTTCTACGAATTTCTGAAGGTAACCCTAGGTTTATGGAACGATACGTAGTACTGAGGGAGAGAAAGAGAAGAATCGAGAAAATGAGAAGGTTCTGGGGAAGAAATTAAAATTTATATAAACAAACTTACACATAGGCTCCTTCAAGATTTAAAACCTACAATTAAACACCTTGAAGTTAAATTTACACATAAGCCCCTCAACTTTTTATACCTTCTCCCTTAATATTTCAAATATTATAACATCACTACATTAATTCCCAATTATTCTAATTAGACATTATATAATTAAATTAAATTTAATAACATCTAAAATAACGTTATTTAACCAAGTCTCAAAATAAACACGTAATAAATCCAAATAGCATATAATGCATGATAGGGAATGCAATGCACCCCACCCCCACGTACTCCACGTGTGACCAATATGTGCCTAGGTTTAGGGTCGTGACAGTCATAGTCAGGGTCATTGATTTGGTCGAGGAATTTTTCAATGAGGTCGTCGGGGTCAATTGGATGGCCTAGGGAGGTTAATTGGGCGGCACAGATTTGGATGTCTTGCATGTATTCAGTTATGGATCGGGTACCCTTCATGATATTACAAAGGTGGTCTTTGATCTGTTTAATGTGGCCTTTGGAGGGATTGGCAAAGGTTTTGGCTAGGGTGTTCCATGCGGCTAGGGTTGTGGGACAGAGAGATATGAGGGGAACAAGAGATGGTGATAGAGAGCCAGCTAAAGCACCAAGTAGTAGTTTGTCTTGGCAAAACCAGGTTGTGTAGGAGGGGTTGGGCATGGGCTGTGGTGGTGGAGGAGGAGGGGTGGGTGGATTGTCGACTGCGGCAGTGGGTGCGGCAACGGTGGTAGTGGTGGGGATAATGGTTTCACGGGGTATTGGGTGGTTGCTGTTGATGAAGTTATGAAGATCCTGACCGATGAGTGTGGCTTTGATCTGAAGCTTCCAGGCTATATAATCTGTGTTGGTGAGTTTGAGGACATGGGTGAGAGAGATGGCAATGAGAGGTCGGGTTGGCTCAGCAGAGTTAGAAATGAGGGTGAGGTCGGTGGTGGCCATGATAGGCGGCGGTGGCAGCTAAAAGAATTAAGGGTTTTTGATCGTGAGCTCTGATACCATGTGTAGACACCCCATTCTGAACTCATAACTACATGATTACACTACTCTTCATCTCTCTTTTGTGTTTTGATGAAAGCATATCAGTTTCGTCATGTTTCTAACTAACCTCGTTAGTTTTGGACCTAACTGACTAACGAAACAACTGAAGAGGACAAAATAGTCATCAGACTAGTTATCTCGCACGAGATATCATATCTCGCGCGAGATATCCCCTCGACAGGATGTGCAGAAATCACTCTCCTTCTCCGTTTCAAACTCTCTTTTTGGATAAAACCTTATCAATTCGGGTATCCAATCAGAACTGAGTTCTGGAACCTTCCTAGGGTAATTTCCCTCTCCACCTTCACCTCTCCAACCTCCTATAAATACTGGATGACTTCCAAGTGTTTCGTAGGTCGACAATTCCCGATCCTTGATCAAGAAAACACACAACACACACAATTTGTTGGTTTCTTTCCACGAAAGACTCCTTCAAATCACTCACAAACAACTCCTAAATTCGTCCTTCAACCACGTTGATTGACGAACATCGAAGCCCAAATCAAAGGACCAAGGCGAAGCTCCGTCCGCATCGAGATCCAAATCAAGGATCGAGGCGAAGCTCTGTCCGAATCAAGGTTCGACTCTAAACTTGAGTCGAAACTCTGTCCGAATCTCTTTTCAAAAGGTAATCATCCTTTAAACTTTCGTTTCTCTTCTCAACCTCTCTATTGATTTTAGAGTAGTGTAATCCCATCAAAAGGATTAGCCTAGAGTCCCTTCAGTCAATGAAGGCGATCTCGAAGCATACAATCTGACATTCCTAATCAAGAAATTGATTAGGGTTTATTTGTTCTTCTTTAATTATTTTATTAAAAAGATTGAAAACCTCTCTTTTCTTTAGCAAGACCAATCTCCGGATTGGGTGGAATGGATGCTCTTTAACCTACCCATTCCATAACCTAAGCCCCAAACCCAAATCTCTTTCAAAATGGTTTTCCTATGTTTCCAAACGAATAATATAGGTGGCGACTCAAAAAGATGAAAAAACTCTTTTTCCTCAAAACGCTACAGTGGCGACTCTGCTGGGGACTTAAAATTAAGAGGCTTAAACTTGCGTCAAAATTAAAAGAGAGGTTTTCAAAAAAAAAATTTGTAAATTCGAATTTTTTGCTCTCAGATGAGGCATGTCTCGCGGCGAGGTATCATATCTCGCGCGAGATATTGCTTCGGCAATCTGGTTGTTTTCTGGTTTCTCCCGTTTATCTCATAGTCCAAGACGAGAGCCGAACATGCAAGGGGATCCTGCATTCATTATCTGCAGAGTTCCCGCATCTTAAGGCCTCCCTTAAGGTGTAGAACTCGAACCTTCGATTCCTTTAAATAATTGATTATTATTTATAAACTGCGTGCGATTGGGTTTTATTTAATTAAAGTCCGGTCCATTGGGGATTCGGGAGTTGTAAATTGAATTATTTATCTCTTTTTCTCTCTCTTTATGTGGAACTACAATGGCCTGAGTCTTTCTAATTTGGGAGAAACGTAGGCAACCACTAGGTGCGGCCACTATCTGTTTTTCTTTTGATTTTTCAAAAAAAAAAAAAACTCTCTATTTTACTCTATCACCTAGATTGACTCTCACACACGCGCACATCATACTATAACTGTCATTGCACTACATACCCTCTATAAACCCGGGACCCACACTAAGGACGGATGACGGTAACCACCTAGTCGCCGGTCTCTCCGAAGTTGGACCATCCCACTCCGCGTATTCAATCCACCTAGATTGTCATATCGCGGGGAGCCTAGCCTTCCAGCCCTGCATCGCCACATTTTCATGTAGATTGTCTTTCTAGGAACACTCCGTGACCGGTCGGTTTTGACTTGGTAATCTCTCTTGTCTTTGACCAAAATAAAGTTAATGTAAAATTGACTATCGAGAAAGGATTCGGAAAAGTCCCTTCGGAAAAAGAAAAAGTCCCTTCGGAAATGTCCCTTCGGAATGACCCTTTCGGAATGACCCTTTCGGAAGTCCCTTTAAAGAAAAAAAATCCTTCCGGTCAATTTTACGTGGCTTTATTTTACAAAGAATGGTTAATTACCGAGTCCCTAGGTTTGGTTCGAATTACGTATGCCTGCAAGATTTACCTAGGATGCTAGATAGAAAACGGATCTTTGTCCGTCCGACCATGAATCTAGGAAATAAAATGAGGAAAAATCCATCTTTCCGAATGGTTATCTCGTGCGAGATTACCTCGTCTCGCGCGAGATATTATTTGCAGAATCTGTGTTTGTAATTGATGATCGATGTGCGCTCCCTCCTTGAGTCCAAACTCCGTCTCTAATAAAAATAAAACTTCAAAAAAATCACTCGTGAGGTAATTTTAACCATCACCCTTTTCTCCATCTAGGATCGTTTGGGGCTAATATTCGAAAAGGCGTTTCGTTGGGATATCTCGAGCTCCTATCTAAGGTCGTCAAGCTCCCTTACCTCTCCAACGGTAGCATTTCAATTTCCTTCCGACACGATGAATTCTGAAGCACTCAAGAAGGAAATTGAGGATCAAAGGATTCGATATGAAGAAATGCTACAAGCCCAAGCCGATGAAATGGAGGCCAAATTAGAACTTGAAAGGAGAATCCAAGCCGGGGAAATGAAAGCCATGGTTGACGAACTCCAAGCCATGAAACTACAATTGGCCGAATTAAGCTCAAAGAAGAAAGAGAATGAGTCCTCTTCCGATGACGAAGTATCATACACTAAGAAAGCTAAACGGCACCACAAGCACAAGAAAAAGGTGTATGAGTCTAGCTCATCATCTTCCTCCTCTGAAAATGAGAGTTATGCTTCCAAGAAAGAAAGCAAGGATGAACCCCTTACCATGGCAATGCTAGAAAAGAAACTTGCATCTCTCGATGTGAGTAAGGGAGCCTCGCTCTCTATCGACTATGACACCCTTCGTCAATCCATGTCAAAGCTTCCTAGAAAGTACAAGACACCCGACATTGCCAAATTCAATGGCACTACTTGTCCAAAATCCATCTGGAGACCTATTCTTGGGCCATGCTACCTATGGGTGTTGATGACAACCTACTAGCTCAATGCTTTCCACAAACTCTCGATGGTGCCGCTAGAGATTGGTACATGAATCTTCCACTCTCCACAAGACTTGATTGGCCACTTGCTAGTCGTACCTTCCAAAAGCAATATGAGGACAACTCTGCTTACCACACCAATAGGAGAGACCTTGAGCAAACCAAGCAACTTCCGAATGAATCATTCGCAGACTTTGTCAAAAGGTGGAGAACCAAGCTGACTGAAATCGTTGATAGGCCAAGCCTAGACGAACAAATTCATATCCTACTTCAATGTCTCCGCGAAGAGTACCAAGAGAAGCTTGCCGGCAATTAGTTTCCTTGAACTCCATAAATCGGGCCTTAGAGTTGATGAATTGATCCTTCTTAGAAAGAATTCAGAAAAGGAGAATTGTCCAACAAAGGGGAGCACCGGTCGGACCTATCATGATTTTGGTGGGGCTACTCTTAAGGAAATGTTCGATGATCTAGTAGGCCAAGGAAAACTGAAGCCAATGGAAGACTATCATCCTAAGAAAATGAGAGAAGATTGGGACCACGACAAATTTTGCGATTACCATCAGTTTAGTGGTCATGACACCAACAATTGCTACAATTTGAGGGATGCCATCCAAGACTTGTATGAAGCCGGCAAGATCAACTGAAGCATCACCACCTTGGGGCTCCGATTGTCCTCTCCTTTTTTCCTTTAAAAAAAAAGAAAAAGAAAAAAAATATAGATTAGGTCAGCTTCCTAGTATGTTCTCGAAGAGTCGTTCTAGTCCATCTCTATCCTCTCTAGTTTGTGTCAAGTAAACTATCGAGTCTGTTTCAAATTTCCTTATCAATAAAAGTCATCTCTTTATCCTAAACACTTTCCCAAGAGTTGTTTTTATTTATGAATATCATTTGATCTATGTTGAATAGTGGACCCTCGTTCCTTAAATCATCACGAAAAATAGAAACTTATAAACAAGTTTGAAATGAAAACTATCATTAGAAGGCTTAAGGCTAAACATTACTCCTGCTGAAAGTCGAAGATCAACAAACGAAGGAAGCCAAAGGCGCTGCTATCAACATTCATCCCAAGAAAAGTGGGGCTACTCAATTCAAGGCTTTGAGAGTACAAAAATAAAAAGCTCGCTAGGTCGAAACTCCTCAAATCGTCCTAGGCAAAAATAGAGCATCAAAAAAAAAAAAAAAAAAAAACTCTCAAGCCTTCATAGCCCCACAACAATGATGAAATTTCAACAAAGGCAAGAAGGACTCTCCCGCAAAGAAGAAGAGTCAAGTGATATCAATGAAGAAAAGATGATCCCTCAACATCCTCTTACAATGAAGCCCGAATGGCAACACAAATGAAGAAGACTTTCAACATCAATCCATAAAGAAAAATGTTTAGCCTTAAGTCGTACTAATGATTGGCTTTCTTTTCAAACTCGTTAAGAAATTTCTAGATGATGCAAGGTCCATTAAAAGTAGAACAACTTTTCTAGACCTTAGAGCCATGTAGCGTTCTTTGTTGAGTCTAGGGGTTTCCTCTTAGCCATTCTCATACACACTATTGAAATCCAAGCATCAAAATTGGGGCTTCCTAACCTTTCCTCCCCCAGTCAATCCCTACTCAAACTCTCAAGAGTAATCAAATCTGCATTAGGAGTTTCCTCCTTTTTGCCTCTCACTCTCATCATTAGAGATTATACTCTCCCAAAAGAGTCAATGCTTGGATCACCTTCCAAAGAATAGAGTCCGTCTCTCCTCAACTAAACTCGAGATCTCATCTTTCTCCTTAATGAGATTCTTCCAACTGAGTTCTCTTCGAGTACACATACTTTTCAAAAAAAAAAAAAAGGCTCGCTAGGTTGAAAACTCGTAAAGAGCGGCCTAGGCAAAAGTTAGAGCACAAAAACAAAAGACGCAAAAGAGATGCCCGCTAGATTGAAAACCCGAAAGGGCGGTCTAGGCAAAAACCAGGGTGCGTCACAAAGAAAAAAAAATCAAAGGAAAAAGGAGGGGATCCTTCTTCAATTTACACAGCCTCACAAGCTTGTTCACGAAGTCATCTGCAGCATACAAAAAGTCTTGGGTCTTAGTGTCAAGAGGAGCCTTGGAAAATGCGCGCTTCGGATTAGGCAGCATAAGTTCTACATAGCAATAGTCATCGGAGTGGTTTAGACCTTGTTCAGTCAATGATCATCACATGAGAAACTTGGGGCTTGACGATGAAAAAAAAAGTCCTACGACAACGGAAAATTCCTCGAACCATCTCGAACCTTAGTGTTGAACTTGTGTTATCTCAACGGAATCCTATTAGACGATTGTCTCAATCGATCTTTAGATGGACCTCACGAGTTGGTCTTCAAAACCAAAATCTAAATCACAAACAATTTTAAATTCTCACATAATAGAACTCATTCTCCCCGCTGATCCTTGGAGTCGAGTGCACATTGATAGTCTTGAACAAACAAATGCTTAAGTGAATACATGTTGTTATGCAAATGCTTTCACTAACCCTCTTGCAGGAATTAAAGTGCATAAAAGCACGTCAAGTGCCTACTTTCAGATCAAACACGTTGAGTGTTTGGATTTTGCCTACCATCTACTTCCCCATATGTCAATGTATCCAATTAAGCGCGTCGAGCATCTCTTCAAGCGTCAACCATCCATGGCATCAAGCAACCTTTGCGTCAAGCAACCATGGCGTCAAGCAACCATTGCGTCAAGCAACCATCGCGTCAAGCAACCATTGCGTCAAGCAACTATTGCGTCAAGCAACCATTGCGTCAAGCAACCATCGCGTCAAGCATCCATCACGTCAAGTGCCATGCTTCAAGCATATTCCAACAAAAAGCCTGATTCAACGCCCAGACAGGTGGATCGTCAACAATTAGGTGTGTCAAACATCTAAGATGCGTTAAGCATCTAGGGTCAGTATGTCAAATACTTACCTTACCAAAAGCCCGATTCAACGCCCAGACAGGTGGATCGTCACCAAGTAGGTGTGTCAAGCATCTACAGGTAGTATGTCGAGTACTCACCTCAACAAAAGCTCGATCCCGAATCGCCAGGATCGTCACCTCAACAAAAGCTCGGTCTTGAATCGCCAGGATCGTCACCAAGTAGGTATGTCAAGCATCTACAAGTAGTATGTCGAGTACTACTCAACAAAAAGCTCGGTCTTAAATTGCCAGGATCGTCACCTCAACAAAAGCTCGGTCCCGAATCTCCAGGATCGTCACCTCACTTCAGTCTCAAAAGAAAACCCAACAGGAAGCAAAGGACCGGGCAGGTAAACCTTTGTTTTCTAACATCTTTCCCCGCAGGTTCGGAGCCCAAACAGGTAAATCTTCAGACAGACAGGTATATTCAGAATTGGGTCATGATTTGATTCCTCAGTATGGATTTGCTTTTTTTAAAAAACAAAATCTCCTCAATTTTCAAATGATTTTCAAAATACCTAAAGCAACCTTTTCGTGTTTTGGAGTCGAACTACGTTTTGGTCTGATTCTCCGATAGAGATACGTAGGCAGCCGTGCAGCACGACCATCCCAGCGTTCAGAATGATGTCTTTTCTATCGACGACACTTCTTCTTTCATAAGACCTGTCGCCGAAGGGCTCTGTAGACACCCCATTCTGAACTCATAACTACATGATTACACTACTCTTCATCTCTCTTTTGTGTTTTGATGAAAGCATATCAGTTTTGTCATGTTTCGTTAAGTTTCTAACTAACCTCGTTAGTTTTGGACCTAACTGACTAACAGAACAACTGAAGAGGACCAAATAGTCATCAGACTAGTTATCTCGCACGAGATATCATATCTCGCGCGAGATATCCCCTCGACAGGATGTGCAAAAATCACTCTCCTTCTCCGTTTCAAACTCTCTTTTTGGATAAAACCTTATCAATTCGGGTATCCAATCAGAACTGAGTTCTGGAACCTTCCTAGGGTAATTTCCCTCTCCACCTATACCTCTCCAACCTCCTATAAATACTGGATGACTTCCAGTGTTTCGGAGGTCGACAATTCTGATCCTTGATCAAGAAAACACACAACACACACAATTTATTGGTTTCTTTCCACGAAAGACTCCTTCAAATCACTCACAAACAACTCCTAAATTCGTCCTTCAACCACGTTGATTGATGAATATCGAAGCCCGAATCAAAGGACCAAGGCGAAGCTCCGTCCGCATCGAGATCCAAATCAAGGATCGAGGCGAAGCTCTGTCCGAATCAAGGTTCGACTCTAAACTTGAGTCGAAACTCTGTCTGAATCTCTTTTCAAAAGGTAATCATCCTTTAAACTTTCGTTTCTCTTCTCAACCTCTCTATTGATTTTAGAGTAGTGTAATCCCATCAAAAGGATTAGCCTAGAGTCCCTTCAGTCAATGAAGGCGATCTCGAAGCATACAATCCGACATTCCTAATCAAGAAATTGATTAGGGTTTATTTGTTCTTCTTTAATTATTTTATTAAAAAGATTGAAAACCTCTCTTTTCTTTAGCAAGACCGATCTCCAGATTGGGTGGAATGGATGCTCCTTAACCTACCCATTCCATAACCTAAGCCCCGAACCCAAATCTCTTTCAAAATGATTTTCCTATGTTTCCAAACGAATAATATAGGTGGCGACTCAAAAAGATGAAAAAACTCTTTTTCCTCACAACGCTACACCATGGTAGATACAGAAAATATGTGAAGGAAGTCTTGAATATTATTGATGATAATAAGAGATATATATACATGAACAAGAGCCCTATTCTAAGTATATGATTACAATGAATAATTATCTAAATATGACTAGATATGTACAAGATAAACAAGGAAAGAATATAATTCTAAGTGGGAGAGAGATCCGGTGGATCTTTATTATTATCACTTATTTTTATTGTGTGCGTGGGTGCTCTGTATTATCTTGGATTGCTCGACAGAAATTGGTACTAATTCCCCAACAACTGGCAACAGAGCTTCGTTTCTAATATACTAGAATTTAGCAGTCAAGATGGAGAATGAACAAACAGAAGGTTGACAAGTTAAACAGATCGAGCTCTTTGACACCAATCAAGAAAACCGGGCGAAGGGAAAAAAAGAAGGGATGGGTAGTTCGGGAACAACAACGGGAGAGATCTCGTAGCCACCAAATTGGTCAAATGTGTTTATTTTTATGAGCCGAAGGGGCTCATGAATGCTCAGGGTCCAAACTGATAGAGTACACATTTAAAATAAGAGCATTTATACCACCTAACAATCCTCAAATAGGTAAACAACATACGTGAGGGGTCCTAAACTTGCATTTTGAGCCAACCCAACCGGCGAAGTCAATTTCTCTTGGCAGCAAAAGATATGGTTTCTATTGAATGCAAATAGAGGATTTCTTAAAAGAGTAAAGGCTGAAAGCACTAAGCAGGAGGATTGAAAGGGTTTGGATAGGAAAATTATGGGTGTTCTTAGTTCGACTCTGGTAAAGAGTATTGCTAAGAAAACTAAGAAGATGAGGACCACCGAGGAGATTATTGATTTTCTAGTATGAGAAGTATGAGAAGTCATCAGCAGTCGACAAGGTTGACTTGGTGCGAAAGTTATTTAACTTGAATATTGCAGAAGGGGCATCAATATCAGACCACATTGATGATTATCAAGACATTCTTGACCCATTGAGTATGATTTTGATTAAGTTTGAGGATGAATTACTAGTATTAATACTGTTGGATTCTTTGCCAGAAAGATGGAGCGTAAAGATTACTGCATTAAGTACTAAAGCATGGAAGAACAAATTGAATAGCGAGGATGTCAAAGAATTGCTTAATGGCAAGGAAAATCGTCGTAAAAATTGGGCGTTGTCTATACTTCAGGAGCGGCTTTAGCTACAATTAGCATGGGAAAGTCATGTACAAATAGTAAGTATGATGTAGCACGATCCATACGCTCCATGATTGCAATAACAACAGTTTGGTTGTCATTGTTATTACCTCCGGTAATCGCAATCTTCCCAGGATTTAACATACTCGATACTAATTGACGCAGCGAAATATAACCAAGATAGCAATAATCTATCAAAGAGATTATTTACAAAACCCAATCCAGGTATTAGGGTTTTAACAAACCAAAGGATTCAAGGATTAACCCAAATTTGCAAGAATGCAATTCTATTAATTTTTATTAAAAGTCTTATTTTCGGATTACAACTTTAGGCTATTTTAAAGTACCGATAAAACTTGGAAAATAAGATATAAAGTCCTAAAATAATGTCTAACATATAAGGTAACCTATTAGGGGTCTAAAACTAATAAATCAAGTATAAATCTACTCTAAAACCTCCTATAATCATCCTACTAACTTTAATTTTGAAAATACTACGAAAATAATAAAAGATATTAAAATATATAATGTTCCGTGCAGCTCAAGAACGAGAACTCTTTGCTGTAGAACGTCACACACAACTCATGGAGAATTTGCAGGATTTGCAGACTGGTGTCAGCCCATAAATTCAGAATCAAGGTTTCAAAAGAGAAAAGTTTAGTAATAATTTTCTTTCTTTTGTTGGAAATTCAACTTCAAATGAAACAATTTCAGAGCCAACTAGTTATAATTTGGCTTCGGAGGAGGATAACATTTTTTGTGAATTAGAAGATGAATTGGATGTTGTTGAAGTGATCGAAAGATGGTGAAGATGAAGATACATGTAAGATTGAACTGTGCAATGAGCTGTTTGTTCCGTATGAAATTATTCAAGATACAAATTCGACGGAGCATAAGGGATTAATTTTATATTCGGAAGAAATCTTATTACATCAGTTTGTGATAAAAAGAAAGATTTATTCATATTATATTTTCAAGTGGTACAGTAAAGAAATCATCCTACATCTTATGACGCGAATTTTTTTGATTCATTCAAAGTATCTTTTCAAGTGGGATGGAACATTCCAAACCTCGTATGTGAACTGAGTACGAGTTCTTTTCAGAAACGAGAGTATGATGTAGGACAAGGAGCATGGAAGGTAGGAAAGAGCCGGATCAAACAAGCAGGAGCAATCAGAGAAGTACTTTGAGCGAACTCCATTGCACGACCGTGCAACAATGTTAGCTCGACCATGCAAATCCGGATTGATGTCACAGCCTTCACGAAAGAAAGTCTTTTGTTTTAAGTTTTAGTATTTCAACTCTTTTTAATTAGTTTACATTGGTACAATATTATTATTACTATCGTTGGATCTTTTATTTCATTTTTAGACTAAGTATATTTTTGTCATTTGTTATATTAGGGTTTTTATTTATATATGATTTCTATAATCTTCTTGTTAGTACGTAGTATAAATAGTTTGTTAGGGCTTTTGTAACGTAAAAGACTTTTGATTAAAACTAATAGAATTGTATTCTTGCAATTTAGGTTAATCCTTGAAGCCTTTGGCTTGCTTAAATCCTAATATCTGGATTATGATAGGTCAATAATCTATTTGATAGATTATTGCTATCTTAGTTATATTACGATGTGTCAATTGGTGTCAGAGCCTGGTTAAATCCTGGGAATATGACGATTAACGGAGGTAACAACAAAGACTTCTATGATGTTATTCATGTAATCAATATTCAACTGGCTCGCGCTCGACTCGCCTTCGACGGAAGGAAAAATATTATATAGACTTGGCGTATGAAGAACAAGCCAAAGCAGACAGACACGATTGACGTAAAAAGAAATATGAATTAATGGGAAATTCGATCCGAGCAGTTGCAGAACGGTCGGCTTAGCAGCGAAATCGGCAGAATTCCAAAATTTTTGCTGACAACGCAGACTATTGTACTAAGAAAATTCAGATATTGCCAGCGCAAAAATCTGCAGAAAATGAGATTTTTGCTACACTACGTCGAATGGCCTATCGACGTGCCGAGGAAGAATGTCGTACGCAGTCTGATGAATTGTTGTAGGATATCAAGAACTGTGTCAACCGAGGGCAATGGGCAGGGGCTCAATTAGAACCTGTAGGACGCGAGGAAAATCTCCATCGTGATCCGCCCGGCCGATGGGGCAGATTCAGATTCAAACGGAGAAGACTGTTTTACAGTTAGATCCGTAGGTCAGAATCCAGAAATTCAGAATCAAAGTTTCAAAGGAGAGTAGGTTAGTAGTAATTTTCTTTCCGTAGTTAGAGATTCAGCTCCAAATGAAATAGTGATAGAGCCAAATCATAAAAATCTGGCGTCAAAGGAGGAGAAGATTATTTGGGATTCGGAGAAAGAATTGGGTGTTATTGAATTGAAAGAGGATGGAGAAGATGTGGACAATCTAACTGAGGTTGAAATAGAAGACCTAAAGCAGGTATATGGTGGGTTTATAGTGCAAAATATACAAACATCATATTCCATGATCATGCCCTAGCCAAGTTCAAGGCATAATGTATTATTCTTTACTCGGAAAAAATTGTTTTACGCCAAAGTATGCTAAAAAGAATAATTTACCTACATCCAACTGCGCGGAAGGCTTTGATTTATTCAAAATATCTTTTCAAGTGGGACGATAATTTTCAAATAGAACATTTGACTGAAAAGACAGGGACGGTATGAGCTGCGGTGAAATGGAACAATGGGGTTGTTCGTGCTAGATACCAAGGGGGCCCGGACTCGGGGTCGAGTCCTTTTCATGCAGAGGAGAATGATGTATCACGGAATATTATATGTTTTCATATATTTTATTATTTTCTTAGTAATTTCGGAATTAAACTTAGGAGGATGATTAAAGGAGGTTTTAGAGTAGATTTAGACTTTATTTATCAGGTTTAGACCCCTAATAGTTTACCTAATATGTTAGACATTATTTTAGAACTTTATTTCTTGTTTTCCAAGTTTTATGGGTACTTTAAAATAGCCCTAAAGTTGTAATCTAAAAATTAGACTTTTATAAATTTTATAAAATTGTTGTTTGTGCAAATTTGGGTGTAATCCCTGAAGCCTTAAGGCTTGTTCAAACCCTAATAATTGGATTGCGTTAGGTCAATAATCTCTTCAGTAGATTATTGCTATCAAGGATTTTTATCGCGGTCATCTTTTTGATTTTATTTTGTTGCGTCAAAGTGGAAATAAGAATCGGAAAAAAACATAGTCGATGGTGGGTCTAAAGCTAAGGAAAAGTCAAAGGGGAATCAAGATCCGATATAATGCTATATCTGTGGGGAGATTGGATGACGCGCCCCGAACCGTGATCCTACTTGGCCCCAAGCCCGGGACACGCTCGGAAGATGCTATTATTTTTATAAAACTTTCGAAATGTCCTTTAAAAACATTTGATATATAAAACCTGTTTAGCTTAAAAACTTCTTTTCTATACTACTAAAAGTAACACACCTTACTTAAACTCAAACAACATTTTACAAATCATTTACAACTTACGGAACATAGTTCCAAAAACTTACCATATTTATAATCACCAAATAGTTTCAAAATAGTGACATACATCTTAAGTCTCGGAATTATTACCCCTTGGTTCTACAATTACATAATGTAAACCACTATAAAATACCTTTCCCAAAATAACAACCCAACTCGGCGTCCTCTCCGCTCAACGTGGCCTATGTCCTACCTCACCCTAGTCTAAGAAAACAATAAAAGGACGGGGTAAGATAAATCTCAGTAAGCTATTATATATGCAGCAAGATGATATGCAATTCATATTATGAAAATACATATCCACATATTTATCATATATATATCACAATCTTGTCAACGCAAAGAAGGATGTATACAATAACACATAAGTGCAATAATGTAACACTTAGAAGGATACTGAGCCAAGGTTTAATCCTCAAAAGGATATCACAATCTGAGCAGCATCAACAGCTGAAGAAGCGATTCCGAAACCCAATCACAATATCAACAATACGGGTGAAAATGACACAAAGTCATACCCCGAAGTGAAACTAGACCTCACCCAAGAAGGGGGAGCTAGCCCACTACCTAAACCATGGCCAATGGAAGGGGGAAACAATGGGAAACCAGTGAATGGTATCATAATGAACTCGGCTCAGGTGCCATTATAATCTCATTCCACTTCCCGAACAATCAAGTACCAGCTGGACTTTAAATATAAGCACAGTAATAAATACTCGCTTAAACAACCAATAGATGATTCCAAAGTAGGGAACCATACTAATATATCATAACAAGATGATAACAATATGATAACAAGTATCAATCATAAGTAGCATAACGGCTAAACAATCCTTGAACCAATTCATTTAAACATATGATTCCGAAGTAGGAAACCCTATCAAGAACACCATAAAGATGTCAAACAAGTCCAAAATGTGCAACACATAAGATCTACACACTTACTATAACCATTCAAGGATGTATCATCAACCATATAAGGATATCAAGCAAGTTAG
Organism: Adenophora triphylla var. japonica; assembly: GCA_022495995.1. Classification (NCBI taxonomy): domain Eukaryota; kingdom Viridiplantae; phylum Streptophyta; class Magnoliopsida; order Asterales; family Campanulaceae; genus Adenophora; species Adenophora triphylla. Next base: position 183,344 of record JAFEMH010002783.1, read on the forward strand.
GTTTCATGGAAATCAAGTATTCCAACCTACTTAAACCACGTATTTAACTATCTTCCCAATATCAAAATTGGTAAGTAAATACGTCCTTTTGTAGTTCATATGTAGTACTTGGATTATAGTGTTCAATAGAGTAAAATATATGTTAAATAGTTAGCCTTACATTGCTTGGAAAATGATGCAGCAAAATAGGGCAGTATACACAAAGAACATGTTTACAGAGGATTCTAGCATGGTAATTTCACAAAACACCCAAAATGACTTTTGAATTAAATACGATTATCAAGAATCACACAAAAAACCAAGTCCTAAGGATGAGTTTTGAGGGGTCAAATGACCTCTGACATTTCAGATTCCAAACAGGGGTTTTGACAATCTAGACATAAAGCCTTTAAAGTAAAAATATAAAGAGGGTCTTTAAGTGGTCCAAAAAATACAAAAGAGGCATGATTGGTTTACTTTATTAGTTAGCTTCCATATAGACTTGAAATCATCCAAACAAGACCAGATTTGAGAGAGATAATGAGAAAACAAGTCATTAGGGTTAAAACAGGGCATGCATGGACAGCAGCAGAACATGCTAGAAACCATCTTCAAAACATAATCTAGACATGGATTTAAGACATGAAACTTGGCATAAATCTATCCTAACATGTTGTTAAGATGATAGTACCTTTATTTACCACTAAACACAAGCAAAAACATGGATAGAAGGGTGAGTCCCAAAAGTGAACAGATTGTGTACTTTGAAGAACAAAACCATTTTCATGCATTTTACTTCAAGAAAACAAACCATGGAAACTCGTACAAACATACTAAAGACATGGGTACATGTTGAAATAAAGCAAGGAACTAGGATATACAAATTCTCATGGAAAGAAACATAAGAATAATCATAGAAGTTCATAAACGGTACTTGGATTCAACATCAACATGGAACATTTATATTTCAATACCTTTAACTTGAAACATCCAATGAACATAAATTGAAGGTAAAATAATAACTTACTCTTTCCCCTTAAAACCTTCATATTACTTACCCTTTTTCCTCAACTACAACCACCATACCAATACTTCATTCTACTCCTTTCCAAGAGCCATTTCCACCATTCCAAACTCAAAGCAAAATGACCAAATATAACATACAACAATTATCCAACAACTATATCAACTTTAAACACTAAATGAGCATGGATTTTAAGGAAAATTATAATAACTTACTCAAAATAATATGAATGTGAGAAAACTTTATTCGGATAGAAATGATCCCCTTCTCCTCCCAAACATTTAGAAACGAACGGATCGACAAACAGATTTTTCTAGAAGTTTTGGTGGATTTTTAAAATGGATTACTAGGTTTTGGACTCTTTCTTTTCCATGGAAGAAGGAACTTGCTGGGGAAAGGTTTTTTTAAAATGATGAAGCTTCTTCAATAAATTAAAATAAGAAGATAAACATAGCATAGTTACACTAAGGCTCCTCCATACTTTAAATTGCTAAAATTAAATCCTTTAAGTTCCAACCTAATCACCTAAGCACCTCATGGTTTATAAGATATTTAATTAAATTTTCAAATATTATCATTTCACTACACACTCCTAATATTTTCATTTATGCATTAAATAATTATATTTAAATTTATTAACATAGTTAAATATCAAGGAAGTTATAAAAATATTAACTAACACATAATTGCCACCAACAAAATCCAAAACATATTAATGAATTGCAACGCACGCCAAATATATGATTAAGCATGAATCAAAATAGAACCTAGGTTTAGGGTTGTGACAATCACTCCCCCTTTGAATGCGCGCTCGCCCGAAAAAATTTAATTTTCGGTTTAAAATGAAAAAAGAAAGGAGTCGCCACGCCATGCTTTTGGAGGTGCACTTTGAAAAACCTTTTGAAAGAGAATGGGTCCGGGGGTCAGGTTACGTGTTGGGAAGAACCGCGAGTTCACCCAACACGCCTCGTCCGTAGACGACTCTTTCTAATTTAGACATCCAAATAATTCAAAAAAAAATGTGCAAACGATGACAATAGACAAGTGCAAATGAACATGAATTTTATTGAATAGGTAATATCATTACAACTTGTAGACCAATTATCCGGGAGGCCACATCCCTTTACAGCAAAGAGAACAGATTACAAAGGAAATCAAGTCTTCTGCAAAGGACCATCTATGTCGCGTGACACAGGACTTCTCATGTCCAAATGTGTCGCGTGACACCAATAGTCACCTTGCAGAGACTCACAACAAACAGATTACAGAAATCTTTAGATGAACACAGAACACAATTATAAACCAGATCTGAGCATTAAACATCATGAACATACAACTAAATGCTAAGATAACCAACTAAATCAACTTACAACTGAAGGAGGGTCCCTGCAGATGGTCACGATATGTCGCGTGACACAGGACTCCTCATGTCCAAGTGTGTCGCGTGACACAGGTTTACCATTTGCAGGTACCTTACAAACTGAGAAACAGATCTAACAAATACACAATCAAATCAAACAATTATACCAGAATCAACTAGAATAGCATGGAATAGATACGAATCAATCAAAGGAGTGTGGATATGGGAGATCCACACTCCCTTGACATCCAAATTGCAATAATAGATAGATCACATCATGAATATGCAATTGGACTCAAGCAAACACGAATTAAACAGAGAGATTGCAGTTGCCACTTGATAATCTGAGGCAGATGGAGCCTGATTATCAAGTGGAGGAGAAGGAGGAACAATTAGACAAATAGATGAGAGAGAGAGAGAGGGAGAGATGTGTTACCCTTGTAGTCCTCAACTTCTACACCAAGTTAGGTGTAAGAGCCTTCGATTCAGCTTCTGAAAAGGAGATCCAAACACGAACCGAGATCTGGATTGGGAGATTCAAGGTGCTTGAGGAAGTAGGAGGGTAATTGGGTTGAAGGTGTGTGAAAGGTAAGGGAATTGGAGGGGAATTGGGTAGTTTTTGTGAGGGAGGAGGAGAGAGAGAGTTTCTGGGGCAGTTTGTGCAGAGTGACGTTAAGGAGCTGAAATTGGGATCCAAAAATGAGAGGGGTAGGGTCTTATTTATAGTTGCAGTTCATGGTAACCTTATGTCGCACGGCATTACGTAACCACTTTCCATGCTTCGACTTGTCGCGTGACACAAGGTGACCATAACCGTTTTTGGCGCCAAATCTGATTCTGGAACCTTCTTGGATAATACCTGAAAAGTCCAAAACAGATTTATTCCTTTTAGGTCCCTTGGCATGAGCAAAGTACAAAAATGTACTTCCTTCACGAGAAACTTATGAAATGTTTCCGGAAGTCTCGGATGGACTGGGAATTTACCAAATGCCCCTAATTTCAATTTTATCATATTAAAATGCATCTGAAAAGGTCGGGAATTGGATTGGCGTACTTACAGAGCCCCTCGGCAGCATCACTTTTGGAAAAAAGTGAGGTTGTCGATAAAATAAGACCCAATCCCAATGAGCGGCTGGGGGATAAGGCGAAGGGCTAGACGGTGATCTGGGGAATCGGATGGCTGGACCTTTTGAGAAAGGATTCCTACGTATCCCTGGGAGGGAATCAAGTCGGTCGTAGTTCGGAAGTATGACTGTGTGGTTGTTACCCAATATTTGACTGTGCGGTTGTCACCCAATATTTGACTGTGCGGTTGTCACCGAATATCTGACTGTGAGGTTGTCACCCAATTTCTAACTGAAAGATCTGTAGTTGCCGGAGGTACTGATGTTATTGTTTATGCTGCTGGGGATCGATGTAGCTGCCGGAGGGTCCTATGCTACTAACTGCTATTGACAGTTGCCGGGTGGGGGGCGGTCTTTTGTCGACTGTTGACTTTGGGGTCTGGGACCTTGCCTGCTATGACGAGAACTTTGCTGGCTGGGGATCGGATTCTTGTTGGTGCTTTGGCGGTGGGGCCCATCTTTGTTGACGATTGACTTATGTGTCTCGAGATTTGTTTGGTAAGCTGGGGACTTTGCTTGCTGGGCAGCGAACTCTTATTGACGCTTTAGCGGTGGGGCCATTGATCTTGGTGCGCACTGCCGGGGAGACTCAAATAGACACGGATTCTTTGTCTCGGCTTTGCTTTGAGGGACAATCTTTGAGATTTGCTCAGTTAACTGTTATACCTGCGGGGGAAAACAACACTCGAAGCACTACATCTAACTATGCTATTTTGTTAGCAAAGGTTAAACTATGTTAGCTTGTTTGCATGAGTCTGTTCGTTCTGGGAATGAGGGGTAAGGAGTACGATTTATTGTTATTGACAGGCCGGCTTTGCCGGGTTTGTACATAAGTCTCTGGAACTATTTTGGGTAATTGTGTATAGTGATACATATGGTGGGGGGAATCCTCTCCCGTGCAGTAACATGTGGGTACAAGGTGTATTGCAGCGACGGTGAGCTAGAGAGTATCACAGAAAAACCACTTGCAAGACCGTGATGTTTCCTGATGCAGACCAAGAATGTCGCCCGGCATGATGTGTCTGTTTGTCCAGAGATGTCGCACGACTTGACGAAGCTCGTAACAGGGCCCTTTTAAAATCAATTCCGACCTCATTTACAGGCATTGCTCTTTCAACAGGAGGACACCAGTAGCCCCAACTTGACAGACAGGCAATTTTTGCAACAAAGGATGGAACTTTCAATCACTATGGAGCATTATAACAAGGAAATAGCTTCTCGAGAACATCAATTTTGCCAGGACTTTGTCGGAGTTTCACAATTTCACCAAAAGCATCATGGGAAAATCATTGACAAGCGATGGTATGCCGTGTCTCTGGCCTTTAAAGAACTGGAGGGTTGATTGGGACTTGCTCCGGGCAGCTTCCTGTTTCTGGGACTCGGAGAGGCATGTGTTTACTTTATCATACAATGATATGACGCCAACCATGGAGGATTTCAGAGCATTGACGGGCTTGGGTGAGGCAGAAACTGTAGCATTCCCTCGAGACAGACGGCCGGTTGTGGAGCAGTTATCGGACTTCCTGTGCCTGCCAGTAGATCAGGTGGCACCTATGATTCTGAATGGTGAACTTGTAGACTTAACCCAGATGGCTCGGCTGCGATCTTCCAGTCCTGTGCTGTTTGATCTTTCTACTTCTCTGGACATGTATGTATTGTTTACCCTGTCAGCCTACTACTTCTGTGGACATGTCAGAGTCCGGCCAGTGTGTACCGCCGGAGGTTGTCGACGCCTTAGGGGTGACCGAGGTGTGGATCTTCATCAAATTCGGCCTGGCCAAGGGGAAATGGACATTGTACCGCTGCTATTAGCTGAGACTTACCATGGCCTTGATAGACTGGCCGGATGATCTGATTTCATGGGCGCTGGCAGCCCCACTTTGCTGTCTTTATGGCTTTCTGAGAGACTACGCTTGATTGGGCCATTACCAGAGGGTCAGACAATGATGCCTTGGGTGACTAGACAACCCAGGTTACTGAGGGATGTGGCCGCTAATAGTTGGCAGGTGAGGTTGACGCGGTACGGGACTGTTGATCTGAACTTCTGGATTCCGGTGTGGGGATTACAGACCATGAGAGACATTCAGGATGGGTCGGTGGTATTCAGACTGCCAGGGTTGCATGTGTCTTCATTTTGTGTACCATCACTGGTTAGCAGGAAATATCGGTACCCTCAGCAAATTATCCGGGCATTGAGAGAGAGGCTGATGACTGATGCTATTCCGATGGTCATGATCGAGCCCCAGACTATGCAATTCTTCAGCAGATCCTTCTTGGAGGGTTTTCTTCCCACATGGACGCTCCTTCGTCAGGACAGAGGGTTTACATTCTTGACCACAGAGTATCTGATTTGGTATGAAGAGCAACAGGGTCCCGTGCAGCTGGCGATAGAGGCTCGCCGTTGGGAATACTTAGGAGCAGACTACCCATCCAGCTGATCTTTCCGAGATATAGAGGCCCAAGGGAATCCAGATAATGTTACCGGCGATGTTTCTGAGGACAATCGGAGGCGAGAGATTCGGAGAGCTGCTCTGAGGGATGATCCAGACGTGATGGCTCGCAGAGAGGCCTTGCGACAAGAGAGGGCTGCCAAGGCTACTTTGAGGGAGACTGGTCTGATCGAACCACCGACACGTAATATACCAGAGCTGGGGCGAGCTCAAACCGACTTATTTGACATTCCTAGGCCAAGGACCTCCCGGGGACCAAGGAAAAGGAAAGACAGAGGTACGAGTTCGGGAGTGGGGACGAGCTTCTAGACACTTTTCTGAGAGATGGAAGACTCTATATTTTTCTTTTGCTTGTACTTTGGGAGAGAAATTTATTTGTATGAAACTTGAGTATCCCTTGATTACTTTAATGCAGACGAAGTAGATGTTGAAAAATTTATTTCCTTTTATTCGCAGCAAGTTATTTGAGTCAAAAGCAGGCCGTGCTTGAACTCATCAAAAAGAATATTAACTTAAAATGAACCTTTGAAAAACCTTAGATCTGTAATCAAAACACATTTTGGCAAGATATAAGATTTTGCAGCCATTATTAGACCGAACCACAAGTGGTTGCCTACGTTCCCCTTTTACACAGAGAACTAATGGGCTCAGGTCTCCGTAGTTCGACTCAATCAAATTTGTGTTTAAAGAAAGGGGAAGACAGAAGGGGGACATGGTGCAACCCTATTTTTTTACCTAGACCGCCCTTTTTTAGGGTTTTCAGCCTAGCTGGGTATATTCTTTTAGCACCGGGCGCGTCCCTTATTTTTGCATAGACTGCCTTTTGAGAGGTTTTCGCCTCATCTCGGGACAATTTTATTGCGCCTTTATTTTCATTTTATTGTTTTATTATTATTTTTTTTATTTACAGAGGGGAAAAGACTCAATCACACATAGTACCGCCGTAACTTATCTCCGTTGATGGGGTGCAAAAATGGGTTACCATTCAGATCTGCCAGCTGCATTGCTCCTCCGGAGAATATCTTCTTTACTAAAAATGGTCCGACCCAGACAGGTGCCCATTTACCCAATGCACTGTTCTGATTTGCGGGCTTCATCTTGAGAACCAGATCACCAACCTTGATGTCCCTGGGCTTCACTCTTTTGTCAAAAGCACGGGCCATTCTTTTCTGATATGCTCGATTGTGCTCCCTGGCCTTTAATCTGCGTTCGTCTAACAGTGCCAATTCGTTGTATCGACTTTGGAGCCAATCAATCTCATTTACCTCATTCTCAAGCAACACCCTGAGGAATGGAATTTCTAGCTCGATGGGCATGACAGCCTCCATTTCGTAGGTCAAGGCATATGGGGTTGCACCGGTAGCAGTCCGAATTGAAGTGCGGTAGCCCCATAATGCTAAATGTAGCTTCTACGGCCATTCTCTTCCTCGGTCGGCCATCTTCTTAATGATTCTCTCCATGTTCTTATTGGCGGCTTTAACAGCACCGTTCGTCTGTGGTCTATATGGTGAAGACTTGTGACGCTTGACCCTGTATTCAGTAAGTAGACGATCGGTTTCTCCTTCAAAGTGGGTTCCATTGTCAGAAATAATCTCATTCGGGACTTCGTAGCGGCAGAAAATTTGTTCTTTTATGAAGCGAGCTACCTTCTTAGCTGTGAGCACTTTGTAGGATGCGGCTTCTACCCACTTTGTGAAGTAATCTACCGCGACCAAAACAAATGAGTGTCCATTGCTCCCGGATGGAGTTATCTTCCCAATGACGTCAATTCCCCATGTTGCGAAGGGCCAGGGAGTTGTCATACAGTAGAGATCATGAGGAGGGATGTGGTTTAGATTGGAGAACCGCTGGCATTTGTCACAGGTCCGCACAAATTGAATACAATCAGTTTCCGTAGTGATCCAGAAGTAGCCCAGTCTGATGATTCTATGCATAAGGGATCGAGCGTTCATATGGGGTCCGCAGGCGCCATTGTGAACATCTTCCATTACTCTCTGAGCCTTTTCTTTGCTAATACAGAGCAGGAGAGGGCAACCTTCCCTTTTCTTCCATAACTCATTGCCAAGTATGATGTACTGAGCCGATAGCCTTTTCAAAGCTTGCAAACTCTTGGCATGAATACCTTTTAGGTCTCCTTCTTTATCGACGGGGAAAGATGCTTCACCATGCTTGAGATATTGGAAAATTTGGTTGTACCACGGCTCATTGACGGTTTCGATCTCTATTTCACAGCAGTATGAAGGATTTTCTCGCCTACCGACCCTGAACGGTTTGATTGACTTTCCTTCTGGTATTTCTACCAGAGAGGTCAGAGTAGCTAGGGCATCGGCAAATCTATTCTTGTCTCGCGGCAGGAATCGGAATGACACTTCCTTGAACTGGCCGACGAGCTCTGCAATGTAAGCGTGATACCTCTGAAGACACAGATCTGAGGTTTTTTATCTATTGGCGGCTTGATTTATTATCAATTGGGAGTCACCAAACACTTCCAACTCATCCACATGTCGCTCTAGGGCAGCCTCAAGACCAGCTATGCAAGCTTCATATTCGGCTGCATTGTTGGTAACCGAGAAGTTCAGCTTGATAGCTATGGGGTGTGCATGTCATTCGGGTCCACTAGTACCATCTCGATGTCATTACCTCTTTTGTTTGCTGCGCCGTCAAAAAATAACTGCCACCGGTTGCCATTTTCTATAACAAGAATCCCTTCATCTGGAAACTGGAGATCTGGCCCTCGAGCTTCTGTACTGGGGGAATCAGCCAATTGATCTGCCAGAGCCTGTCCCTTGATTAATTTCCGAATCACATATTTGATATCAAACTCAGCTAAGAAGAAAGTCCATTTTGCCAATCTGGTGGAAATGTTGCCTCTGTCACCCTGAAATAGGTATCTGATCGGGTCCATCTTGGAAACCAGGTGTACTGTGTGGGATAGCATATAGTGCTTCAGCTTTCCGACCACCCAAACCAGAGCTTCGCATGTCTTCTCGAGGGCAGAGTAATTCAACTCGCTACCTTAGAATTTACGACTGACAAAATATATGGCATTCTCGACCTTGGAGTCTTTCTTCTCTTGCGCTAGCATGGCCCCGATAGCTGTGTCTGTGACCCTCAGATATAGAAGTAGAGGCTTGCTCCCGTGAGGTGGGCAGAGAATGGGAGGATTAACAAGGTAAGCTTTGATTCTCTCAAAAGCTAGTTGACATTCCTCGTTCCAAACCACTTCCTGATTCTTCTTCAATAGCTTAAAGATTGGCTCACATATGGAGGTTAGCTGGTTGATGAATCTGCTGATGTATTGTAGACGGCCCATGAAACCTTTTACTATTTCAACAATTGCTTTGACTTTTCTGGGATCTACTTCGATGCCTTGCTCTGTGACCATGTAGCCCAAAACTTTACCCCGGATAACCCCAAAAGTGCACTTGGCTGGATTTAGCCTCATGGAATGCTCCCGAAGTCTGTTGAAGAACTTCCTTAAATCAGTGAAGTGCTGTCCATCTGACCCTTTCGAATGAATAATCATATCGTCCACATACACTTCAATCTCCTTGTGGATCATGTCGTGAAACAGGGTGGTGACGGCCCTCTGGTAGGTAGCCCCGGCATTCTTCAACCCAAATGGCATCACAGTGTAACAATAAGTGCCCCAAGGAGTGGTGAATGCTGTCTTGTCTTGATCTTCCTCGGCCATTTTAATCTGGTTATAACCCGCAAAACCATCGACAAAGGATTTGACCTCGTAGTTCGCTGTAGCATCTACCAACATGTCGATGTTTGGGAAGGGGAAGTCATCTTTGGGACTGGCCTTGTTAAGATCTCGGAAGTCTACGCAAACCCGAACCTTTCCATTCGCTTTTGTGACCGTGACTATGTTTGCCAGCCAAGTCGGGTATTCGATCACCTTGATAAAACCCACCCGTAGGAGTTTCTCAATCTCTTCTTTGACTTGTAAGGACCACTCGGGCTTGATCCGTCTCAGTTTCTGCTTTATTGGCTTAATCTCTAGATCTAGGGGTATCCGGTGTTCTACGATAGATGCATCCAACCCGGGCATGTCTTTGTAGGACCAGGCAAAGACGTCTACGAACTCTTTAAGCAACTCGATCAGGGCAACCCGTTCATCTCCGGAGAAGAAGCTACCAATTTGCGTTTCTTTGGGTTCCTACTGCTCCTGTGTTCACCGTTGTCAATACCTCATCGGCACTTGGGCCCGACTTTCCTTTTGCTCGCAAACCTGCTTTGAATTACTTTCTAAAATTTGCTCATCTATTAAGTCTGCATTATCTTCAATTGAATCTGGCTTAATTATTTTTAAATCTTGATGATTAATTTTAGTTAAGCGTTCAATTGTTAGATTGGAAATCACGGGATACTCAAAAGATCGACCATTTTATTCAAAGCGAAGGGAAAAACAGTGTCTACAACGCGACGACGGTCTTCCGTCGTGAGGACATCAGACCGATCGGAGGACTCGAATTCAATCACAAGGGACTCTGGGGACTTACTCAGGACACGGGGAACATATTTAGACTCAGATGGACAAGGACGAGGCTTGAGCCCTAACTTTTTGATCATAGTCTCCCTGTCGGCAACCGGTCCTTGAAATGAAGTCCAGTTCTGTAGCGGCCTCTCTGCGATGGTCTTCAAACTATTCAGATCTGCAACTGGCCCCCTTTTTCAAACTCCAACATAGCCACCACCTCGTTATTGGAGGAAAAGTCAATCAAATCACTGAGATCACTAGCCACAACCATCCCTCCTGTAGGTACTTCTGCCAAATGTATGTCATCCTCAGGCTCTGACAGCCCCTGCTCCTTAAACAGATCTGCCAACTCACCATCAATGTCCACGGGATCAGCGCCGCGAATCTTGCATATTATGGGTTCGTCCAGAGCAAGCTTCTCAAACTGGTTCACATAATCAGGTCCCCAGAAATGGTAGATGTTCTCGAATGTAGCGGTGACGCCTGGCCTTCTAGGCATACTCACAAGCATTTCCTTCACCGGGTTTTGACTGCTGGCGAACCTCTGGATTTTTCTCATCCTTTCCTCCATTTGGCTCAGCCTTGGTTCTGGACAAACGAACATTTCCCCATCTTCTTTGATAAAGTGCTTGTTCAAAGACCAGCTGTACGGACGCATCTCAGGCCTCTTGTACCTCTTACCAGCAGCTGAGGTCATCCTTTCTTTAAACACTTCACTCTTATCGTACGCTTTGTCTTCTTCCGTCATTACATACCCTAGGTCTCGCCTGCTCCTCTTGGCTTCTGGCATCACAAGCTGACATGGTCCCTGTTGACGCTTCCCTAGCCCCAGGCCCGGGATGTAACTCATGCCTCTCATCATTTTTAGCACAGGAGGGATCTTGTCGGAGGAGGTTGTCAAATCTATAGTGCAGACCTGCCCTTTAGGCTTCTCAATCGTAAAACCACTGAGCATTAAGTTCTCTTGGTCAAGTTTGATTTCCATCACTGGCATGGTATTAGCACTGGTCTCCCCAATAGTGATGCTATCCCCATAAATGGTCGTCAGAACTCCGTCTTGCACAAATTTCAAACACTGGTGGAGAGTGGACGCTACTGCTCCGATTCATGAATCCACGGTCTACCCAATAGCACTGAGAATGTGACCGGAATGTCGATAACTTGGAATTCCACCATCATCTCTTTGCTCCCAAACAACAAATTCAGAGAGACTATCCCCAACACTGCCCTGGATGTCGAATCATAGGCTTTTATGGTCTGGCTGGATGGTTTAAGACTCTGCGCGTCAATATCTAGCATACTCATCATTTTGGCAGGAAGTACATTCATAGTTACCCATTATCTACCAATACATGGGGAATACGGTGCCCCTCTAGTGGCACCGTGATGTGTAGAGACTCATTATGCTTTGCACCGTAAGCAGGCAGATCAAGATCCGTAAACGTAATGATGTTCCCATACTGCGCAGTTCCAATCAACTGACATGCCTCGTCTGGAGTGGCGTTGACAGACACTTTGGTTTTGGACAGGGCCTCTTCCAGCTTTAGCTTGTGAGGGTAGGAGGATGTGAGCAGAGACCATAAGGAGATATCGGCTTGGGTTCTCTTCAGCTGTGTCAAGATAGGATCTTCGCGGCTTTCCTCACTTCCTGCTGATTTGTAGGGATCTTGAGAGGTCTGGGGATTCGAAACTGCAACTCCCTTGCCTTTCCCTGATGGATCAGCACTATCCATTCCCAACATTCTTCCAGATCGAGTCAACAAATTAAATTCTTGATGATCTTCAACCACAAAATTCTTGCTGGCCTCTTTGAGTTCTGCTAACGTAATCGGAACAGGACGAGTGTTGTATGGCCATGCCGCTTGCCTTATCTCATTTCTGGATAATGGCGCCTCTACATTAGCCGCTATCCTGAGTTCCTCTAGAGAGATTGGGGAATCTCTAGGAACCATGGAGGATATAGTGTTGACAACCAAACGCTCTTCATAATCGTCATAATCGCCAGCATTATTCAAATCATACGTATCGTCAAGATAAAAACATAGCGAAATTATCTTTCATTTCATCGTAACAAGGGATTACATCACCACAATCTTATTACAATCATCACTAACATTTCCATCTACGGACTCCCCAAACTCTATTACATTAACAAAATAGTCTTGGCCAAAATCCATGAGATTCACTGGTGTCAAGTAGGCAGTAGGTTGCTGACAACATTAGGACGAGGGGACTTTTCAATCTTCTTTTCATCTACAAGCTCTTGAATAATCCTCTTGAGGGTGAAGCAAGTATTAGTGGTGTGTCCCGGGAACTGATGGAACCGACAATATTTTCTTGTGTCAAGATTGGGATTTGGACTAGCAGGCCTGTAATTTTCCAGTGGCTTTATCATACCGGTCCTAAGCAATCCATTATAGACCTCCTCTGTAGTCATACCCAAGTCATCAAACTTTCTTTGTTGTCTTGGCTGGAATCTCCCACCATTAGGACCATTATTACCTTCTCCTTGCAGGTTGTTGACAATGTTGTCCTTAACTAATTCTCTTCCTTTCGGTGCTATGGCAGAGACTGGGTTCGGTGTTCGGTATCGATATCCTCCACTCCCGCTGTTACCGCTGACATTTGCAGTCGGGGATTGGTTAAACAGTCTGTTCTCACTTCTAGCTCCCATTCCAACCATCTCTCGCAAATCTGGATACCAACCTTTTCCGATGGCTTCCCTGAGTACTGGCTTTACGCACGACAAGAAGATGTCTTTTTGGTCCTGAAGGGGAATTGGTTCTGATAGCTCATTAAGCTTAGCATTCCACCGCTTATAGAATTCTGTAATCGACTCGTCAGCCTTCTGGATGGTCCCCACTAAATCATCCCAGGTGGTACGCCACTCCAGATTGCCTCTATACTTTTCCAAAAAGGTCTCTGTAATCTGGCTCCAGGTGGAGAGCCATTCTTGTTTCAGGGCCAAAAACCATGTGAGCGCTGGTCCTTTCAAATTCAAATGAAAGTGGGATGCCATAAACTCGGGCGTGCAGCCCATCGCTCCCATTGTCATAACATAAGTATCCACATGAGTTTTCGGACAAGCAAGCATTCATCGAAATCCATTTTCGGCATCTTGAATTTATGAGGCAAAGGCGTTACTTGGGCCGGGTCCACAACCTTGAGACCACTAGAACCTACAATCACCTGTCGATTTGCCGTCAGATCTGCTTCAATAAGGCCGTTACTTCCGGAGTTAAACCTGGAATCTGAGGGATAGCCGGAGCCACTGTTGAAGATGGCACTGGGAACTCCGAAGTAGATCTAATGGGCAGAGCGGCCGATGGGAGACCGAAGGTACTGGGGATACCAATATTACTATCCAACAAACTAACAGAGCTGGGAATCCTGTTCCCGTACATATCATAGCCATTAAACTGCACACTGGGGTTCTGGGAACTGTACTGCGCTGACTGACCTCCGAATTGACCAAGAGTAGAAAATCCCGTACTGATGCATGGAGCTGAATACGGAGTGGATCCATATAGATGCTGAGTAAGGGGAGAACACACTGCAGGCTGAGGAAAACTGCCTTGGAGTTGAGACTGCGGATACCTCGGAACACTGTCTTGACAAATCTGATTCCCTGAAAGCCGATACTGACCATTCTGTTGCAGATTAGACTGACCACACTGATAGTTGTCGGGGTACACACTGAACTGGGGTTGGGAGTAACTGGCTTGGAACTGAGACCCATACTGAACCTGTGGCATCGGGACATTGGGAGCCGGAGAGGAAGTGAGATCGAAGAAGTTCGCTGGATGACCACCACTCTTGCTAAGACCTTGCTGAGCAACTTGATTATATGCTTGAGAGGAAGGGGGAGGAAACCTTCCTTGGGCATTCACAATCATTCCCGGAGATGGCATTTGCTCGGGGCGTGGGGCATAGCTCGTGGGAGGAGGCATAGCATTGTAACCGGGGTGGAGCAGTCAAGCGTGAGAAGCGGATCCACCCGTTATTGCCCTCTTCGCAATTTCCTCATAAGAACCATCTTCTCTACGGAGCATTGCTATTCCCCGGGCCCTCATGGCTTCAAAAAAGCGGTTATGAGCTTCTTCTTCTCGGATTTTGGCACTCTGAGCTAACAGGCGGGCCTCACGCTCCCTGGCCAATTTATTTATCTTCAAGTATAAATCGGTGATTTAAATCCTAGGAACGGTTGGGAAAGTCTAACCCTTTATTTATGCACACTACACCTTGGGGAAGCCTAGGGACGTAACGTTCAAATTACACTAGATGCTTTGCATTTGAAATTAATAATAAGTAATGATACCTAACCAAGACCTAACACGATGTGGGATGAACGAGTGATCCAAATTTTTAGGGAAATTTGGGTAGCATAACGGGTATTCTCGGGGAATTTCCAAGAAAAATCCGGCATGACCTCTCGTCGGTGCATGGTGACAATGCGGCATGATCTCTCGTTTAGGACATGCCACGGGAGTGACATGTCCTCACGAGAAACCATGTTGCATTGGCAACATGCCCACAAGGTGTGAGGTTTTGGGGAAGGTATAAGGACTTATTGGAGATTTCAAAAACAATTCATTTTAGTGTAATTAAAACGTTGTATCAAAAAACCAACAGTGGGTAAGGTTTAAGTGTGGTGCCACCTATAACGCACTAGGGGGATGGGTTTGACATTAGGCGCTCAAACGTAGGTGAATATTATCACCGTCCGCGATGCCGTCAATCGCACCCGAGGGTTCTAAATCTATGTGGTGTAGTGTGCGGATAACTATATTCTTTTATTCACAAAAAACAAAATTTTCTATTTATTTATTTATTTATTAAAAAAAAAAAGAAAACACACACACAGTCTCACAGGGAAAAAAAAAGGGAACAACAATCAACTGAGCAAACTTTTGATTCAAGGGACTGCCCTCAAACCTGAACCTGAAACCTGTCCAGTGACTATTCCTGTCGCGTGACACAGAACAGCATGGACCAAAGCTGTCGCACGACCAGGATAGTCACTGAACCAGAACTCCTGCAAAACTGGGATTAGCCCCTGCCTCTCCTTGGCAAGGGATGAAGAAAGCCAAATATAGCAATAAACAAGGCCACAAGAAACAAACAAAAGGCATACGAGTTGTAAGATCTCATAAAATGCATGTATCGCACAAGATTATCAAGGATGCACATAAGATGAATACATTGGATGTCTAAGTGAACGAAAGCATGACCCTCTTAGTTTTGAAAAAATAGGTTTTCCAAAAAGTACTCCCCAGCGGAGTCGCCACTGAATGCGCGCTCGCCCGAAAAAATTTGGTTTTCGGTTTAAAATGAAAAAAGAAAGGAGTCGCCACGCCATGCTTTTGGAGGTGCACTTTGAAAAACCTTTTGAAAGAGAATGGGTCCGGGGGTCAGGTTACGTGTTGGGAAGAACCGCGAGTTCACCCAACACGCCTCGTTCGTAGACGAGTCTTTCTAATTTAGACATCCAAATAATTCAAAAAAATGTGCAAACGATGATAATAGACAAGTGCAAATGAACATGAATTTTATTGAATAGGTAAGATCATTACAACTTGTAGACCAATTGTCCGGGAGGCCACATCCCTTTACAGCAAAGAGAACAGATTACAAAGGAAATCAAGTCTTCTGCAAAGGACCATCTATGTCGCGTGACACAGGACTTCTCATGTCCCAATGTGTCGCGTGACACCAATAGTCACCTTGCAGAGACTAACAACAAACAGATTACAGAAATCTTTAGATGAACACAGAACACAATTACAAACCAAATCTGAGCATTAAACATCATGAACATACAACTAAATGCTAAGATAACCAACTAAATCAACTTACAACTAAAGGAGGGTCCCTGCAGATGGTCACGATATGTCGCGTGACACAGGACTCCTCATGTCCAAGTGTGTCGCGTGACACAGGTTTACCATCTGCAGGTACCTTACAAACTGAGAAACAGATCTAACAGATACACAATCAAATCAAAAAATTATACCAGAATCAACCAGAATAGCATGGAATAGATACGAATCAATCAAAGGAGTGTGGATATGGGAGATCCACACTCCCTTGACATCCAAATTGCAATAATAGATAGATCACATCATGAATATGCAATTGGACTCAAGCAAACACGAATTAAACAGAGAGATTGCAGTTGCCACTTGATAATCTGAGGCAGATGGAGCCTGATTATCAAGTGGAGGAGAAGGAGGATCAATTAGACAAATAGATGAGAGAGAGAGAGAGAGGGAGAGATGTGTTACCCTTGTAGTCCTCAACTTCTACACCAAGTTAGGTGTAGGAGCCTTCGATTCAGCTTCTGAAAAGGAGATCCAAACACGAACCGAGATCTGGATTGGGAGATTCAAGTTGCTTGAGGAAGTAGGAGGGTAATTGGGTTGAAGGTGTGTGAAAGGTAAGGGAATTGGAGGGGAATTGGGTTGTTTTTGTGAGGGAGGAGGAGAGAGAGAGTTTCTGGGGCAGTTTGTGCAGAGTGATGTTAAGGAGCTGAAATTGGGATCCAAAACTGAGAGGGGTAGGGTCTTATTTATAGCTGCAGTTCATGGTAACCTTATGTCGCACGGCATTACGTAACCACTTTCCATGCTTCGACTTGTCGCGTGATACAAGGTGACCATAACCGTTTTTGGCGCCAAATCTGATTCTGGAACCTTCTTGGATAATACCTGAAAAGTCTAAAACAGATTTATTCCTTTTAGGTCCATTGGCATGAGCAAAGTACAAAAAAGTACTTCCTTCGCGAGAAACTTATGAAATATTTTCGTAAGTCTCGGGATGGATCGGGAATTTACCAAAATGCCCCTAAATGCAATTTATCATATTAAAATGCATCTGGAAAGGTCGCGAATTGGATTGGCGTACTTACACCCTTAAAGAAAATTCGTCCCGAATTTTTTTATATACTTACCTAGAAGATCAACAATCACGGAGTAACAATCTCCTAGCTTTCATTGCTGCCTCGAACATACCTTGGAACATATTTCGAATCTCATCCCTTGCATTTCCATGGCCTAAAGATTCAGTTTGATCACCTCCCAGTTCCTGCCATAATGAATGAGTACCCGCATAAAACACTTAACATCACTCACTCAATCCATACTACCCTCCTAGGTCACGTAGTCACTCTAGACTATCTAAACCTAAGGCTCTGATACCATTTGACGCGCCTCGAACCGTGGTCCTACTTGGCCCCAAGACCGGGACACGCTCGGAAGACGCCTTTATTTTTATAAAACTTTCGAAATTTCCTTTCAAAAACATTTGATATATAAAACCTATTTAGCTTAAAAACTTCTTTTTTATACTACTAAAAGTAACACACCTTACTTAAACTCAAACACCATTTTACAAATCATTTACAACTTAAGGAACATAGTTCCAAAAACTTACCATATTTACAATCACCAAATAGTTTCAAAATAGTGACATACATCTCAAGTCTCGAAAATACTACCCCATGGTTCTACATTTACATAATGTAAACCACTATAAAATACCTTTCCCAAAATAACAACCCAACTCGGTGTCCTCTCCGCTCAACGTGGCCTATGTCCTGGCTCGCCCTGGTCTAAGAAAACAATAAAAGGATGGGGTGAGATAAATCTCAGTAAGCTATTATATATGCAGCAAGATGATATGCAATTCATATTATGAAAACACGTATCCACATATTCATCATATATATATCACAATCTTGTCAACGCAAAGAAGGATGTATACAATAACACATAAGTGCAATAATGTAACACTTAGAAGGATACTGAGCCAAGGTTTAATCCTCAAAAGGATATCACAATCTGAGCAGCATCAACAGCTGAAGAAGCGGTTCCGAAACCCAATCACAATATCAACAATACGAGTGAAAATGACACAAAGTCATACCCCGAAGTGAAACTAGACCTCACCCAAGAAGGGGGAGCTAGCCCACTATCAAAACCAAGGTCAATGGAAGGGGGAAACGATGGGAAACCAGTGAATGGTATCATAATGAACTCGGCTCGGGTGTCATTATAATCTCACTCCACTACCCGAACAATCAAGTACCAGCTGGACTTTAAATATAGGCACAGTAATAAATACTTGCTTAAACAACCAATAGATGATTCCAAAGTAGGGAACCATACTAATATATCATAACAAGATGATAACAATATGATGACAAGTATCAATCATAAGTAGCACAACGGCTAAACAATCCTTGAACCAATTCATTTCAACATAGGATTCCAAAGTAGGGAACCCTATCAAGCACACCATAAAGATGTCAAACAAGTCCAAAATTCGCAACACATAAGTTCTACATACTTACTATAACCATTCAAGGATGTATCATCAACCATATAAGGATATCAAGCAAGTTAGGTTTCATGAAAATCAAGTATTCCAACCTACTTTAACCACGTATTTAACTATCTTCCCAATATCACAATTGGTAAGTAAATACTTCCTTTTGTAGCTCATATGTAGTGCTTGGATTATA
The DNA here is from genome assembly GCA_022495995.1 of Adenophora triphylla var. japonica. Taxonomy (NCBI): domain Eukaryota; kingdom Viridiplantae; phylum Streptophyta; class Magnoliopsida; order Asterales; family Campanulaceae; genus Adenophora; species Adenophora triphylla. The sequence continues at coordinate 202,288 of JAFEMH010002783.1, forward strand.
GTGTTCAATAGAGTAAAATATATGTTAAATAGTTAGCCTTACATTGCTTGGAAAATGACGCAGCAAAACAGGGCAGTATACACAAAGACCATGTTTGCAGAGCATTCTAGCATGGTAATTTCACAAAACACACAAAATGACTTTAGAATTAAATATGAATATAAATAAGCACAAAAAAAATCAAATCCTAAGGATGAGTTTTGAGGGGTCAAATGACCTCTGACATTTCAGATTCCAAACAGGGGTTCTGACAATCTGGACATAAAGCCTTTAAAGTAAAAATAGAAAGAGGGTCTTTCAGTGGTCCAAAAAATACAAAAGAGGCATTATAGGTTTCCTTTATGAGTTAGATTCCATATATACTTGAAATCATCCAAACAGGACCAGATTTGAGGGAGATAATGAGAAAACAAGTCATTAGGGTCAAAAACAGGGCATGCATGGACATCAGCAGAACATGCTAGAAACCATCTTCAAAACATAACCTAGACATGGATTTAAGACATGAAACTTGGCATACATCTATCCTAACATGTTTTTAAGATTCTAGTACCTTTATTTACCACTAAACACAAGCAAAAACTTGGATAGAAGTGTGAGTCCCAAAAGTGAACAGACTCTGTACTTTGAAGAACAAAACCATTTTCATACATTTTACTTCAAGAAAACAAACCATAGAAACTCATACAAACATACTAAAGTCATGGGTACATGTTGAAATAAATGAAGGAACTAGAATATACAAATTCTCAGGGAAATAAAAAGAAGAATAATCATAGAAGTTCATAAAGGGAACTTGGATTCAACATCAACATGGAACATTTATATTTCAATACCTTTAACTTGAAATATCTAATGAACATAAATTGAAGGTAAAATAATAACTTACTCTTTCCCCTTAAAACCTTCATATTACTTACCCTTTTTCCACAACTACAACCACCATACCAATACTTCATTCTACTCCTTTCCAAGAGCCATTTCCACCATTCCAAACTCAAAGCAAAATGACCAAATATAACATACAACAATTATCCAACAACTATATCAACTTTAAACACTAAATGATCATGGATTTTAAGGAAAATTATAATAACTTACTCAAAATAATATGAAAGTGAGAAAATTTTATTCGGATAGAAATGATCCCCTTCTCCTCTCGAACATTTAGAAATGAACGGATCGACAAACGGATTTTTCTAGAATTTTTGGTGGATTTTTAAAATGGATTACTAGGTTTTGGACTCTTTCTTTTCCATGGAAGAAGGAACTTGCTGGGGAAAGGTTTTGTTAAAATGATGAAGCTTCTTCAATAAATTAAAATAAGAAGATAAGCATAGCATAGTTACACTAAGGCTCCTCCATACTTTAAATTGCTAAAATTAAATCCTTTATGTTCCAACCTAATCACCTAAGCACCTCATGGTTTATAAGATATTTAATTAAATTTTCAAATATTATCATTTCACTGCACACTCCTAATATTTTCATTTATGCATTAAATAATTATATTTAAATTTATTAACATAGTTAAATATCAAGGGAGTTATAAAAATATTAATTAACCCATAATTGCCACCAACAAAATGGAAAACATATTAATGAATTGCAACGCATGCCAAATATATGATTAAGCATGAATCAAAATAGAACCTAGGTTTAGAGTCGTGACAATCACTCCCCCTTAAAGAATATTCGTCCCGATTTTTTTATTTACTTACCTAGAAGATCAACAACCACGGAGTAACAATCTCCTAGCTTTCATTGCTGCATCGAACATACTTTGGAACATATTTCGATTCTCATCCTTTGCATTTCCATGGCCTAAAGATTCAGTTTGATCACCTCCCAATTCCTGTCATAATGAATGAGTACCCGCATAAAACACTTAATGTCACTCACTCAATCCATACTACCCTCCTAGGTCACGTAGTCACTCAAGACTATCTAAACCTAAGGCTCTGATACCAACTGACGTGCCCCGAACCATGGTCCTACTTGGCACCAAGCCCGGGACACGCTTGGAAGATGCCTTTATTTTTATAAAACTTTCGAAATGTCCTTTCAAAAACATTTGATATATAAAACCTGTTAAGCTTAAAAACTTCTTTTTTATACTACTAAAAGTAACACACCTTACTTAAACTCAAACACCATTTTACAAACCATTTACAACTTAAGGAACATAGTTCCAAAAACTTACCATATTTACAATCACTAAATAGTTTCAAAATAGTGACATACATCTCAAGTCTCGGAAATACTACCCCTTGGTTCTACATTTACATAATGTAAACCACTATAAAATACCTTTCCCAAAATAACAACCCAACTCGGCGTCCTCTCCGCTCAACGTGGCCTATGTCCTGGCTCGCCCTGGGCTAAGAAAATAATTAAAGGACGGGGTGAGATAAATCTCAGTAAGCTATTATATATGCAGCAAGATGATATGCAATTCATATTACGAAAACACATATCCACATATTCATCATATATATATCACAATTTTGTCAACACAAAGAAGGATGTATACAATAACACATAAGTGCAATAATGTAACACTTAGAAGGATACTGAGCCAAGGTTTAATCCTCAAAAGGATTTAACAATATGAGCAACATCAACAGCTGAAGAAGCGGTTCCGGAACCCAATCACAATATCAACAATACGGGTGAAAATGACACAAAGTCATACTCCAAAGTGAAACTAGACCTCACCCAAGAAGGGGGAGCTAGCCCACTACCCAAACTATGGCCAATAGAAGGGGGAAACAATGGGAAACCAGTGAATGGTATCATAATGAACTCGGCTCGGGTGCCATTATAATCTCATTCCACTACCCGAACAATCATGTACCAGTTGGATTTTAAATATAAGCACAATAATAAATACTTGATTAAACAACCAATAGATGATTCCAAAGTAGGGAACCATACTAATATATCATAACAAGATGATAACAATATGATAATAAGTATCAATCATAAGTAGCACAACGGCTAAACAATCCTTGAACCAATTCATTTCAACATAGGATTCCAAGTAGGGAACCCTATCAAGCACACCATAAAGATGTCAAACAAGTCCAAAATGTGCAACACATAAGTTCTACACACTTACTCTAACCATTCAAGGATATATCATCAACCATATAAGGATATCAAGCAAGTTAGGTTTCATGGAAATCAAGTATTCCAACCTACTTTAACCACATATTTAACTATCTTCCCAATATCACAATTGATAAGTAAAGACATCCTTTTGTAGCTCATATGTAGTACTTGGATTATAGTGTTCAATAGAGTAAAATATATTTTAAATAGTTAGCCTTACATTGCTTGGAAAATGATGCAGCAAAACAGGGCAGTATACACAAAGAACAATTTTCTAAGCATTCTAGCATGGTAATTTCATAAAACACCCAAAATGACTTTTGAAGTATATTTGATTATCAAGAAGCACACAAAAAATCAAGTCCTTAGGATGAGTTTTGAGGGGTTAAATGACCTATGACATTTCAGATTCCAAATAGGGGACATAAAGCCTTTAAAGTAAAAATAGAAAGAGGGTCTTTCAGTGGTCCAAAAATCCAAGAGGCATGCTTGGTTTCCTTTATGAGTTAGCTTCCATATAGACTTGAAATCATCCAAACAGGACCAGATTTGAGAGAGATAATGAGAAAACAAGTCATTAGGGTCAAAACAGGGCATGCATGGACAGAAGCAGAACATGCTAGAAACCAGCTTCAAAACATAACATAGACATTGATTTAAGGCATAAAACTTGGCATACATCTATCCTAACATGTTGTTAAGATGATATTACCTTTATTTACCACTAAACACAAGCAAAAACATGGATAGAAGTGTGAATCCCAAAAGTGGACAGATTGTGTACTTTGAAGAACAAAACCATTTTCATGCATTTTACTTCAAGAAAATAAACCATGGAAACTCATACAAACATACTAAAGTCTTGGGTACATGTTGTAATAAAGCAAGGAACTAGGATATACAAATTCTCATGGAAAGAAAAATAAGAATAATCATAGAAGTTCATAAAGGGAACTTGGATTCAACATCAACATGGAACATTTATATTTCAATACATTTAACTTGAAATATCTAATGAACATAAATTGAAGGTAAAATAATAACTTACTCTTTCCCCTTAAAACCTTCATATTACTTACCCTTTTTCCTCAACTACAACCACCATACCAATACTTCATTCTACTTCTTTCCAAGAGCCATTTCCACCATTCCAAACTCAAAGCAAAAATGCCAAATATAACATACAACAATTATCCAACAACTATATCAACATTAAACACTAAATGAGCATGGATTTGAAGGAAAATTATAATAACTTACTCAAAATAATATGAAAGTGAGAAAACATTATTTAGATAGAAATGATCCCCTTCTCCTCCCGAACATTTAGAAATGAACGGATTGACAAACGGATTTTTCTAGAATTTTTGGTGGATTTTTAAAATGGGTTACTAGGTTTTGGACTCTTTCTTTTCCATGGAAGAAGGAACTTGCTGGGGGAAGGTTTTGTTAAAATGATGAAGCTTCTTCAATAAATTAAAATAAGAAGATAAACATAGCATAGTTACACTAAGGCTCCTCCATACTTTAAATTGCTAAAATTAAATCCTTTAAGTTCCAACCTAATCACCTAAGCACCTCATGGTTTATAAGATATTTAATTAAATTTTCAAATATTATCATTTCACTACACACTCCTAATATTTTCATTTATGCATTAAATAATTATATTTAAATTTATTAACATAGTTAAATATCAAGGAAGTTATAAAAATATTAACTAACACATAATTGCCACCAACAAAATGCAAAACATATTAATGAATTGCAACGCACGCCAAATATATGATTAAGCATGAATCAAAATAGAACCTAGGTTTAGGGTCGTGACATTGGGTACTTCAAGAAGAAGTGTCCCTAGTTATTGTGAATAACTAGTATAAGTTGGTAATGGATAATCATGGAGATGATTATATGCATGGGGATGCACATTACACTTATGGGTACTTGTTAGAGAACAAAGTAATGGACCGACCCATCTATGAGATTTATGACATGGTATATGATCATATATGTCATGATTAAATCTCATGATAGTCGTGTCATTGGAATCCTTAGTACCTGAGATTATCATCGTCTTCCACATGATGACGCTGTGTTTGATTTAGTCTAACAATATCTTTAATAGGATAGCAATAAGGGCTATTTTGGCATGACTGGAATCTTTGGGGGAAGAATGATAAGTCAAGATGAGATTTGTCCCTCGTTAAGAGAGATGTCTGCTTGGGCCCCTCGATGAATTGTGTTGATAAAATATGTGGGCATACTCAAGAGATTTGATAGAGATCAAATGCACTTGTATTATCAATATATTCGGAGTCGAGAAAGCATTGAACAATATAAGTTGACGTGGACCACGACTTATGTTCAATATGACATCATGTGACAAAAGGGATTGTGACATTGAACTATCAAGGAATCAAACTTTGATGTTATTAATTGTGTGGACATAATAGCTTGCTAGAGACCACTTATGTCTTGTGAGGTTGATGTTTCAACTCACTACCAACATAAAATATAATTCCAAAAGGGTCACACACAAAGAATGGATTGAAAATGGCTCGGAAATGGAAAAGGGGAGGGGGCGGTCTCGCCCTATGGTAGGGGGCAATCGTGCCTTTTCTCTAGTCTAAAGGGGAGACCGCGCGGAATGGTAGGGGCGATCGCACCTTTTCTCTTGACAAAGGAGGCGATCGCGCGCCCTGGAGGGGGCGATCGCACCCTGCCGTCTGTGCAGTTCCGTTTTGGCTTTGGATTAGGGCTTTTCTCCCTAAGGGTTAGGGATATTTATAAAGTATAAATAGCCCCCTTCTCCCCAGCCAAGACACACGAATTTTGGGGCTTGAGAAACACAAATCTCTTGATTTTGATTACGAATCAAAGATAAAAAAACACCCTAGATTCAATTCCATAATAGCCATAGATTGTTGAAAAGAGTTTTCAACAATCGGGGATCATCTAGCAATCCAACAAGATTCGATCTTGGTTCATTTGCGTGTGGATTACCGATAGAGGGTGATTGCTTTATCACCCAAAGCTTGAAGGCCTAGCATTGTTGATTCATCACAAGGAAGAACAAGGAAGAAGATCAAAGTTTCATCTATGACTCAAATGTGAATTACGAATCGTGTACGAAAACCAAACTCGAACAAAGGTTAGTAAATCTATTTCATGGTTTTAATCTCTTCATGTTAGACCTATTCTTGGCTAGGGTTTTGTGAATTATATAAATCTTCCGCTGCGTATGTAACCCCAAAACCCAATAGTGGTATCAGAGTCGTGTTTAATCATGATTAGATTAAATTGGCATGCTAGATATAATAGGATTATATGCTTTAACATGCTATGTGATATATATTGATTATTTTATGTGTGTTGTTTTTGTGAAACAATTATATGCTATATAACATAATTATGATTAATAGTTGATTGATGTAATTGATCTTCTACATGGGTTATTGATCTTTTTAATTTGATTAATTAGATTAGTAAATTTTCAAATTGAAACAAATTGTTTATTTATGATTCGATGTTCACATTTAATTTGATTAACATGATTATTTGAATCCTTAAATTTTGAGAATTGAATAATTATGTAATTAATAATTGTTATTTGTTACATGATTATTTGTATGATCCTAAAGAAGGATAGTATGTGAAATCCCATGTTCATGGTTATGTACACATAAGTTTCATATGCAACCATGCGATGTTTGTTGCTATATGAAAAAACCTTCTTAAATGTTTAAGTTTTATGCCACCCCTTGATTAGAACACTTCTTAAATATTCGATTATTTTGATGTAGTTTCGATTCAGTTGGGTGCATCATTATATCTTAATATGGATCAGGATGAGATAACGGTTGATGTAGTTTCGACTCAGTTGGGTACATCGTTCTATATGTCTCATACGTTTGAAAAAGGTTGAACTTAATTGGTGCTTTCAAAAGAGTTTTGACCCAAGGCTTAGATGAGATTAAAACATGTGTTGACATAAGATGTCTAGAATCTCATAAAAGATCTAAGAGTCATATATGATATGATTGATAAGTGTTATCTACCTAAATAGCTTGATTTCGGGCATTGACTCAATTAAACGAAAATCAAGTGAAATATGGATCTTAGCCCATTATAATTATATGATACATGTTTGTATTTTAAGGTGTATAATTTAGTGGGAGTATTTGTGAAATATATTATTTGTCTCTTAGATGGTAAATGTTTTGATACTTATATGTGCTCATATTGTTTGCATGTTTTATTATAGAAAGGCATCTCACTATAATCAACCCTTGTCACTGCAATCCGTCCTTGAGAAGGACAAGCTCGAAGAGAATGGTACAAACTATTCTGATTGGATCAGAAGCCTAAGAATTGTTCTAAGGCAAGAGAAGAAACTGTACATTCTTGACGAACCTATTCCTGTTGAACCCGCTGCCAATACTTCAAGGGCAAATAAGGAGCAACATAAGAAACATGTTGATGATTCTAATGATGTTGCTTGCCTTATGCTTGCCGTCATGTGTAAGGCTCTTCAGAAGGACTTTGAACACATGGAAGCTGCTTTTGACCTAGCACAGTGTAGACACCCCATTCTGAATCCATCGGATCAAATTTATACCACTCTAAGTCTCGCTTTGAGTCAAGAAGTAGAAATCCACCATTTCGTCATGTTTCATTAAGTTTTGACTAACCACCGTTAGTTTGGGACTAAACTGCATACGAGATAACGGGGAAAGGACAGAACTGTCCACAGACAACGATATCTCACGCGGAATGGCGTGTCTCGCGCGAGATATTGTCCCTCTGCAGCATGCAGATGACAGTTTCCTCGTCGATTTCAACCTCATTTCGAGATAAAACTTCATCCATCCGGCCAACCAATAGAGTTTGGAGTCTGGAACCTTCTTGAAGTGTTTGATCTCATCTTCAACACCTCTCCAACACCTATAAATACTTGGTGACTTCCAAGGTTCAAGAGGTCCACAATTTCACAATTCACACACATTTTACTGGTTTCTTTCCCTGAAAGATTCCTGTAAAATCACCCTATAATCACCTCAAAGTTTGTTTGTCAACCTTGTTGATAAACAAACATCAAAGATCCAAGTCAAGGACTGAGGTGAAGCTCTGTCCACATCAAGATTCGATTCTAAACTTGAGTCGAAACTCTGCCCAAATCACCTCACGCAAGGTAACCCCTAAATCCCTTTCTAATTGATTGTTAGAGTGGTATAAATCCATAGAATTTAGGGTCGGCCTAGAGCCTCTCCAAATCATGGGGACGGTCTCGAATCAATCGATCCTACATTCCGTTTAACCCCGTTAAATGGATCTTTATTTGTTTTATTTGAAATCTTCTTCTATTTTTTTGAAAACCTCTCTTTTCTTTAGCAAGAACGATCTCCGGATTGGGTGGAATGGGTGCTCCTTGACCTTTCCATTCCATAACCTAAGCCCCGAACCCAAATCTCTTTCAAAAAATGGTTTTTCTATGTTTTTCAAACAATAATATAGGTGGCGACTCAAAAATCCCTCACAACGCTCACAGTGGCGACTCTGCTGGGGATTTAAAATTAAGAGGCTTAAACTTGCGTCAAAATTAAAAGAGAGGTTTTCAAAAAAAAAATCGTTTTTTCTGTTCCCAGATCAGGCATATCTTGCACGAGATATCCTATCTCGCGCGAGATATCGCCTCGGCAATCTGGTTGTTTTCTGGTTTCTCCTGTTCATCTCATAGTCCAAGACGAGAGTCGAACACGCAAGGGGGATCCAAGAATCCATTATCTGTAGAGTTCCCTCATCTTAAGGCCTCCCTTAAGATGTCGAACTCGAAATCGTATTTTGATTAAATAATTGATTGTTATTTATAAACTGCGTGCGATTGGGTTTTATTTAATTAATGTCCGGTCCATTGGGGATTCGGGAGTTGTAACTTAATTTATTCATCTCTCTCTCTCTCTCATTATGTGAAACTACGACGGCCTGAGTCTTCCTAATTTGGGAGAAACGTAGGCAACCACTTGGTGCGGCCACTATCTGTTTTCCTTTTGTTTTCAAAAAAAAATCTCTTTTTTATCTATCACCTAGATTGACTATCACACACGCGCACTCATGATATATCTGTCATTGCACTGCATACCCTCTATAAACTCGGGACCCACACTAAGGACGGATGACGGTAACCACCTAGTCGCCGGTCTCTCCGAAGTTGGATCATCCCACTCCGCATATTCAATCCACCTAGATTGTCAAATCGCGGGGAGCCTAGCCTTCCAGCCCTGCATCGCCACATTTTCATGTAGATTGTCTTTTTAGGATCACTCCGTGACCGGTCGGTTTTGACTCGGTGATCTTTTCTTGTTTTTTGACCAAAACAAAGCCATGTAAAATTGACAATAAAGAAGGGCTCAGAAAAGTCCCTTCAGAAAAAGTTCCTTCGGAAAAAGTCCCTTCGGAATGACCCTTTCGGATGTCCCTTTGAAAAAATAATAATCCTTCAAAAAAAAACGATCTTACATGGCTTTGTTTTACAAAAATCGGATTGATTGCTTAGTCGTTAGGTTCTGATAAAGGCCTTAGAAACCCCTCAAAACGGATTTTCCGTTCCGACCAAAAATTAGGATTAATAAAAATCGACTTTCCGTGTGATTGTCTCGCGCGTGATTACATATCTCGCGCGGGATAATGTCTCTGTTTGCTGAAACTGAGCCTGAGCCATTTAAGCCTGCTTCCGACTTGTTGGGGCTAGATTTGATCCTGATATCGTCTCTGCATCTCTTCTGTCAGTTTTCCGAAGCTACTCAACTTCAAGACTCCCAACACAATGTCTACCGAAAAGCACGTCATCACCAAGAAGGACCTTGAACAACCAACTTTGCAAGGGTTAACCAAGGCCCTTGTCGCTGAAATGGAACATGTGGAAGGTTGGAGAGAAGCCTTTGATTTACCTTCCACCCGCATTGCTAGAGACTTCCGGAAGATGGAAAGTGGCTCCGACAGCGGACAATCATCTGTGCAAGAAGAGCTAAATGACATCAAGGCTCAACTCGCCAAAGCCCTGCAGCAAATTGACAACGACGATGCATGGCACAACTTGGAAGAATCCATCCAAGCTGACAAGACAAAGATGCTGTTTGAAGAACTTGAAGAAGTCAAAAGCGAACTTGAGGCTATGACCCAAAAGTGTATCAACCTCGAAGCCCACATTGAAGATGACATTGATGAAAGGGTCAAGTATTGCCTCAATACTCTTTACCGTGACCTCAAAGAACAAATGGAAGAAGAATATCAGTCTCGCCACCACGTCTTTGTGCAACACTACGAGAACCATATTCGAGACCTCCACAATCAAATGGCTAAGCGAAGGAAGGGTAGGATTTTCACCGACTTTGGAGGGATCTCTCTCGGACACATATTCAGAAGTCTTCACAAGGATGGAGTAATGAAGCCAATGGAGGCTACCAACCCAAGAGGGAAGGTCGAGCTCCACATCTCTATTGCTTCTACCATCAATGCCATGGCCACCACACTAATGATTGTTTCAACCTGAAAAATGCAGTCCAAGACTTAGTCGACAATGACACCATCAAACTTGCTCCTAGCGGAGGTGCTCTTGGTTGGATTAAGAAATGAAGGCTTCCTTTTCTTTTTTCAGTTATTTACTTTTATTTGCAAAAGAAACGGTTAGTAGTCTAGTTTAGTTTGGGTACTACTTGCCTAAAATCCTCATTTGTGGGCAAGAGTACCAAGTTTGCTTTTCAATAATAGCTAGTCAGTATTTCCCTTTTCAATTCTGATTACTTATTTAATCGAGAAAGAAAGCACTGTGAATGTCGTAGAAACTTGCAACGAAAATGATTACTCCAAGGCACTTCGGTTTTCTGGAAACCTTCCTGTTTGGAGAATGATGCAAGCAAAAGGATACTTCCCTGGCTTGGGGCTTGGAAAACACTTACAAGGGATAACGGAACCACCACCGGTTCCCCCACTGCACACAAAGCATGGCCTAGGATACATCATTTCCATCCAGGATGGGGATGACGAAGAAGAGTGGAACTTCACTCAAATCAAGTGGGAAGGAACCGCATACAAAGGCTACAATAACCCAAAGGCCAAGAATTACAACCTCGAGCCATATCGAAAGACACTCAATGGCTACTTCGTCCGAGAAGGGGAAAGCATTCCCTACTTTATCATTTCAGAAACATGGACTGATGATAAAGGAAAGCGCCAACCGGGCTTTGAAATCTTCGGCAACTGCAATGCTTCACCAGATGAAACAGAACCCGTCTCACTAATCCTTAATGATTTGTGGGGTACGAAGGCAGAAATGACAAGCGAATGGGACTTTGTGTTGGGAGAAGACATGCTGCGACAGTTTAAAGACCTGTGCCGGTTAGAAGACAGCCAGATCCATGCAATCTCCAAGGGGGACGCTCCAACCATTGATTACACAAGGCTAATACAGAAATGTGATGAGCCAATTCTAAACTGGCACGTCACCGGAGGACCGGTTGTTGATGAAGACTTCATGATCAAAGAGCTTGGTTGCACTCCCCATCCCCGCAGGAAGATAGGCCCTGTAACTTTCACATTAGAAGCAGGCTCCACCTGAACGGATTCAGTACGAAATACAGACAAAGTATACAGATAAAGGACAGAAACAGAATCAAGAGCATACCTCCCAAGCATAAGAATACCCCGACATGGTATCCCTAGTGTGCCTACACGCCTCGTCCATGGCGTGATAGCAGAAGGCCAGCCCCGCTGAGCCCCAATCATACGTACTCACCTCATCCAAATTCACCAACAAGCCCAAAAGAGAAAGACGAGCCGTAGAAGAGTGGTTCACAAAGATGGTCTCAGAAAGGATATACCAAAGGGCACCCCGCACCAACCGATTAGTATTCACATTCGGCTTAAGAGCATAATCCTCAATTTGATGCCGGAGGGGTGTTAGCTCAGCAGCAAATCCCTTAACCTTGTTAGGGACGAAACCGATCAACTGTCTCCACACAGCTGGACCCGCTGGCTTATAACCCACAGTCTTCGGCAGGGGCTCGCCGGTGAACTCTAGCCCCGTGATAGCAAGGAACTCCGTCGGAGTCATGGTTACTTCCCCGAAGCGCAAATGAACGGTGTGGGTAGTATCCCACCACCTCTCCCTGATCGCCTAAAGAACTTGGGGAGTCAGTCTCATCCCCTGAAGGTTATCAACAAAAGTTAGAAGCCCCGTTTGGGCCACCCTATCTCGAACACCATCAAGATCCTTGATCTTGTCCCACACAACTCTAGCCAGTTTTGGTCTCCCACGGCAATTCTTCGTCGGCCTATATGACTGTAAAACAGAGGAAAAGCAAAAAAGGGCAATATTAGAAATCATTCCATGGCAAGAATTCAATGAAATAGAAGAAAATTTTCATTGAGACATTTCATCGAACACTTGGCGTGCGTACAAGAAAAGCTTGCCCAAGGATTCCATTGATGACCCGAATCAACCCCTCCTACAATCCATGATATGTAGGAGACTCATACGCACTCAACGCAACAACAATCACTCAACAAATCCAACAAAAAACAAAGCATGCAAGAAAGAACCTAGTTCTAAACAAAGACAAAGAAAAAAATGGCCATTGATGGAATTTGAATTCAAGGAAAAGTGAGTTCAAAATCAATGCAATATGAGAAACAAGAATTGGGAAAGAAGCTCTTATCAAACCTTCCCGAACGGCGGTGGAAATGTGCACGTGCCTATCAAAAGTGAGGTCGTCGCGGGGATAATCCTTCCCTAGCAAATAACTCCCCAAAATTGGATTTTTTTTCCTTCTTGAGCCATTAATTATGGAGGGAGGAAGGATTGAGAATTGATTGGAAGAAGGAATCAACAAACAAATCACAAAAATTTGCAGAGAAAATTGCCTTGGCTCGAGCTAGGGAGGGAATTTGAAAAGGATATTTTCAAATTAAAACAACAACTGATGTTTTATATTGCCTCGACAGTACAAGTATCGCACGGTATACCTTATCTCGCGCGAGATATACCTTCGGGAAATTGACAAAAATTGTCATCGACAATAAGCGTCTACGCAATGTCAAAATTCAAAATTTTGACACATTTACCCTTGGAAATGATACACTAGCAAGGAAACGTGGAAAAAGTCGGCTCCGCAAGTCACGGAATGAGCCGAATGTGACACCCGCACAATCGCCCGATACGGCACCAGTCGCTCGAGAAATGATTGATCCAGGGATCAACTCATTTCACATGATTCAGAGCCCAGAAAGGTGAATCATCAAAAGAAAAGCCCGGTCCAACGCCCAGACAGGTGGATCGTCGACATAAAAGCCCGGTCCAATGCCCAGATAGGTGGATCGTCAACATAAAAGCCCGGTCCAACGCCCAGACAGGTGGATCATCAACATAAAAGCCCGGTTCAACGCCCAGACAGGTGGATCATCAACAGGAAAGCCCGGTCCAATGCCCCGACAGGTGGATCATCAAAACAAAAGCCTGATCCAATGCCCAAATAGGTGGATCGTCATCACAAAAGCCCGATTCAATGCCCAAACAGGTGAATCGTCATCCCCAACAACAAAAAGCCCGATTCGGAGCCCAAAAAGGCGAATCGTCACAAAACCGACAGGACTCAAAGGACCAGACAGGTAAGCCTTTGTTTTCTAACACATTTCCCGCAGGTTCGGAGCCCAGACAGGCGAATCTTCAGAAAGACAGGTATATTCAGAATTGGGTCTTGATTTGATTCCTCAGTATGAATTTACCTTTTCAAAAAACAAAATCTCCTCGATTTTCAAAATAATTTTCAAAATACCTAAAGCATCCTTTTTTTGTTTTGGAGTCGAACTACGTTATGGTCTGATTCTCCGATAGAGATACGTAGGAAGCCGTGCGGCCCGACCATCCCGATATTCAGAATGATGTCTTTTCTATCGTCGACATGACTTCTTCCATAAGACTTGTCGACGAAGGGCTCTGTAGACACCCCATTCTGAACCCATCAGATCAAATTTATACCACTCTAAGTCTCGCTTTGAGTCAAGAAGTAGAAATCTACCATTTCGTCATGTTTCATTAAGTTTTGACTAACTACCGTAGTTTGGGACTAAACTGCATATGAGATAATGGGGAAAGGACAGAACTGTCCACAGACAACAATATCTCGCGCGGAATGGCGTGTCTCGCACGAGATATTGTCCCTCTGCCACATACAGATGACAGTTTCCTCGTCAATTTCAACCTCATTTCGAGATAAAACTTCATCCATCTGGCCAACCAATAGAGTTTGGAGTCTGGAACCTTCTTGAAGTGTTTGATCTCATCTTCAACACCTCTCCAACACCTATAAATACTTGGTGACTTCCAAGGTTCAAGAGGTCCACAATTCCACAATTCACACACATTTTACTGGTTTCTTTCCCTGAAAGATTCCTGTAAAATCACCATATAATCACCTCAAAGTTTGTTTGTCAACCTTGTTGATAAACAAACATCAAAGATCCAAGTCAAGGACTGAGGCGAAGCTCTGTCCACATCAAAATTTGATTCTAAACTTGAGTCGAAACTCTGCCCAAATCACCTCACGCAAGGTAACCCCTAAATCCCTTTCTAATTGATTGTTAGAGTGGTATAAATCCATAGAATCTAGGGTCGACCTAGAGCCTCTCCAAATCATGGGGATGATCTCGAAGCAATCGATCCTACATTCCGTTTAACCCCGTTAAATGGATCTTTATTTGTTTTTATTTTAAATCTTCTTCTCTTTTTTTGAAAACCTCTCTTTTCTTTAGCAAGACCGATCTCCGAATTGGAAGGAATGGGTGCTCCTTGACCTTCCCATTCCATAACCTAAGACCCGAAACCAAATCTCTTTCAAAAAATGGTTTTTCTATGTTTTCCAAACAATAATATAGGTGGCGACTCAAAAATCCCTCACAACGCTCACACACAGCGCTTAAAGGAAATGTTTCAAGTGCAAGCTAGGCAAGAGAGGTATGACGAGTGAAGTCCCTTAATGCATGCAAGATGCAAGAGGGGCAGTTGGTAGATCCTCATGTCCTTAAGATGAAAGGATACATTGAGCACCTTGAATTCCGTTTACTGGGTTGATGAAAGGATTTCCATCTAATCGGCTTGCTTCATTGCTCCTCCTGAGAAGATCTTCTGTACCAAGAACGGGCCTATCCAGGTAGGTTCCCACTTTCCGAGGGGATTATTCTGTGTAGGAGGCTTTTCTTTATGCACTAAGTCACCCTCTCTGATGTCTCGAGTCTTGAATTTTTTATCAAAAGCTCAGGCCATTCAATTCGGCTTTGGTAGGCACGAGTATGTTCCATGGCTTTCAATCTTCGCTCATCGAGTAGAGCCAATTCGTCATGACGGCTTTGGAGCCATTCGAATTCGTTTATCCCATTTTCCAAGAGGACTCGTGGTGAGGTGGTTTCTAGTTCAACTGGCAACATGGCTTCCATTTCATAGGTTAGTGCGAAAGGAATTTCCCCGGTGGCGGTTCTGACTGATGTTCAGTATCCCCAAAGTGCCAAATGCATCTTTTTGGGCCAATCCCATCCTTGTATGGCCATTTTTTTAATTATCCTTGTAAGAGTCTTGTTTGCGGCTTCTACTGCGCCGTTAGTCTATGGTCTATAGGGAGAAGACTTATGGCAGGTGACTCTGAGCTCGGTTAGCAGCTGGTCGCAATCTCCTTCGAAATGGGTTCCATTATCAGATATGATCTCGTTGGGCACTCCGTATCTGCACATGATATTTTCCTTGATGAACTCGGCCACTTTCTTGGAATTAAATACTTTGTAGGATTTAGCTTCTACCCATTTGGTGAAGTAGTCGACAGCGACTAATATGAACTCATGGCCGTTTCTTCCGGGGGGAGTAATCTTGCCAATGATGTTGATTCCCCATGTGGCGAAAGGCCATGGCGTAGTCATGCAATAGAGCTCGTGAGGGTGAATATGATTGAGGTTGGAAAAACGTTGGCACTTATCGCAACTTCTGACGAACTGGATGCAGTCTTTTTCCATTAATATATAATAATGGCCCATACAGAGGATGATTTGCATCAATGCTCGGGCATTTATGTGGGGGCCGCAGGCTCCGTTATGAATTTCGTTCATCAACTCAACGGCTTTCTATTTGCTTATGCATCGAAGGAGTGGTCCTTGGTGACACTTCTTGTATAATATGCCTCCCAAAATGACGAAGTGGGATGCTAGGCATTTTAGAGCCACCATGCTTTTGGCTTTGATGCCTTCTTTGTAGTTTCCTTCTTCGTTCGTGAAAGAAGCTTCTCCACTTTTGAGGTACTGGTACACTTGGTTGTACCAAGGTTCGTCGATCGACTCAGGTTCAACTTCGATCTTACAACAGTAGGTTAGGGTTTTTCATCTCCCTACTCTGAATGGCTTTACTGATTTCCCTTCGAGAATTTCAACGAGAGAGGCTAGAGTGGCCAAGGCATCGGCGAAGCGGTTCCTGTCTCTGGCAAGTAGTGGAAAGAGATTTCCTTAAATTGAGCGATGAGCTCTTCCATGTATGTGTGGTACTTTTGGAGACCATGGTCCATTGTCTTCCATCTGTTGGACACCTGATTGATGATCAGTGTCGAGTCTCTGTATACTTCCAATTCTTTGATGTTGCATTCAAGAGCAGCTTTTAGACCGGCTATGCATGCTTCATATTCTGCCGCATTGTTGGTTACTTCAAAATTCAACTTTATGGCTATGGGAGTGTGCTCATCTTTTGGATCGACCAGGAGCATTCCAATACCATTCCCTTTCTTGTTGGCTGCCCCATCGAAGAAGAGTTGCCAGCGGTATTCACTGTCAAGCGAAAAGATTCCGTCATCGAGGAATTGTGGATCGGGACCCTTGAGTTAGTTGCTTGGGAAGTCTGCCAGCTAATCTTCCATTACTCAACCCTTCACTGATTTCCTGGTCATGTATTTGATGTCGAACTCAGCTAGGAAGAATGACCTCTTGGCTAGTTTCATTGATAATGATGACTTATCGAAGAGATATTTGACTGGATCCATCTTGGAGACCAGGAGTACTGAATGGGATTGCATGTAGTGTTTCAGCTTTTCGACTACCTATACCAAAGCGGTACATGTTTTTTCTAAGGCTGAGTAGTTGAGTTCGTTTCCTTGAAGCTTTTGGCTCACGAAGTAGATTGCATTCTCAACTTTTGAATCCTTCTTCTCTTGCACCAGCATAGCCCCAATTGACGTGGCAGTCACAGTTAGGTATATGAGGAGCGGCTTATCTTCATGCGGTGGGCATAGGATTGGGGAGTTTACCAAGTACGTCTTGATTTTATCGAAAGCATTTTGGCATTCAGCGTTCCATTCGATATCGGCATTTTCATCATTAGCTTGAAGATTGGCTCACAGAGAGATGTCAGCTGGTTGACAAAGCGACTGATGTATTGATGTCTTCCCATGAAACTTATCACTTCTGTCAGTGTTCGCGGTGGTTTCATCTCGATAATGGCCTTGATTTTTTGGGGATCGGCTTCGATGCCACTTTCCATGACCATGTACCCTAGTACTCTGCCTTGTTTCACGCTGAAGGTGCACTTTGCGAGGTTCTGTCTCATGGAATGCTTTCTGAGTCGATTGAAGAATTTTCTCAAGTCTATCATGTGCTGCATGTCAGATCCTTTGGAGTGTATGATCATGTCATCTACGTACACTTTGATCTCTTTGTGTATCATGTCATGAAAGAGGGCGATTACGGCCCTTTGATAGGTAGCCCCGGCATTCTTTAAGCCAAACGGCATGACCGTATAACAGTATGTTCCCCATGGAATGGTGAAGGCCGTCTTGGCCTAATCTTTTTCGGACATTTTGATCTGGTTGTATCCGAAGAAACCATCTACAAAGGATTTTACTTTGAAATTGGCCGTGGTGTCGACTAGCATGTCGATGTTTGGCAACGGGAAATCGTCCTTCGGGCTGGCTTTGTTAAGGTCTCAGAAGTCTACACAACATCTGACCTTTCTATTGGCCTTAGTGACTATCACGATGTTGGAGAGCTAAGTTGGGTACTCGATCACTCTGATGAAGCCGACGCGGAGCATCTTCTCAATTTCTTCCTTTACTTGCAGGGACTAATCTGGCTTGATCTTGCATAGTTTCTACTTGACAGGCTTGGTTTCGGGATCCAGAGGGATTCGGCGTTCCACGATGGAGGGATCGAATCCTGGCATGTCTTGGTAGGACCAAGCGAACATGTCAACATATTCTTTGAGGAGATTTATCAGGGCTTCTTTCTCTGTACCGATGAAGAAACTGCCAACTTGTGTCTCTTTAGGCTCTTGCGCTGACCCTAGATTCACTTTAGTCAAAACCTCTTCGGCAGCTTGGGCACAATTTTCCTCTCGGTCAACTACACGCTTGAAAATTTCTTTAATGTATTGTTCATTTAGTGTGTTTGCTTCTTTATCAAGTGAATCATTATTAACTTCTTTTAAGTTGTTAGTTAATTTATCAATTATTAAAGTGGCAATGAGGGGATAATCCAAAAGGCCAAACTTTTCATTCAAGATGAAGGGGAATACCATGTTTGCTACATAATCATATTCTTCTGGTGTGAGGTCGTCAGACGACTCAGAGGAATTGAATTCTACAACGAGAGACTCAGGGGGATAGGGGAGTAGCCCTAATTTTTCTATCATCTCTTTCTTGCTTGCCCTTGGTCCGGTGAAAGTCACCCAGTTCCTTAATGGTATTGAAGGATTTTTGGTGAGGGTTTGGGGATCAAAAGGCTTGGCTTCTCCTGTCCCGATCTTGGTGATCATGCTGTCCTCGGAGCTCGGATCAATCAGGTTTGGAACTTCCTTGACTTCTTCGAAAAGGTTTTGTAGAGCTGGTCCACTTAGAGCATTTTCCACAAATTCTGGTTCCTTCTTCCTTGGAATCAATGTTTCGAATGTCACTTCGTGGGCTGGACCGAACAGCCTGGCTCCCAAGAAGAGCGTTTCGAGTTGTTCTTCTATGTCGGGTATCCCTTTGAACGAGTATTCATGCTGAACAGTGGTGGCGATGGGTCCAGTTAATGCAGTGATGGCGAGTAACGCTCCCCTTATCGGGTTGGCCTTGAGTTCTCTGAAACGTTTGAGGTTCTGTGCCAACTTTTCTAGCTTTTATGCAATCTCTGTGTTGACCTTTCCTGTTCACTTCTCATCTTCATCATTTCCTCTGTCAGTTCCCTCAGTTCCTTTCTTATCTTCATCAGTTCCTCTGTCAGTTCCCTCAGTTCCTTTCTCATCTTCATCAGTTCCTTTGACGAAGTAGTGAGCTAGGTTGAAGCTGTAAGGTCGGAGGTTGGGTACGGCATAGGAGGTTCCCTTTTTGCGGTCCGCGGCTTTGGTGCTTGCGAGCTTCTTGTCATCTCTGACATCATCAGGTGTAGGTACATAACCGAGCTCCTGGACAGTATTGTGGTCCTTGACTTCGATGACTTAGTATTGTCTCGGTAGTCTTTTGCCGAGCCCCAGTCCTGGGATGAAGTTCATGAGCTTCATCATTTTCATGACAGGAGGGATCTTATCCAAAAACAACGGGAGGTCTACACTGCATATTTGGATATTGGAAGTTTCTACTGTAAATCCAGTTAACGCCATATCATCATCATCGTGCTTGATTTCTAACACCGGAATGCCATTGGTGCAAGTCCTTTTGGTGGTGACGCTATCCCTGTAGACAGTCGTCAATTCATTTCCTTGCATGAATTTGATACATTTTTGAAGTGTGGATGCTACACTGTTTATTTGGTGCAGCCATGGTCTTCCCAAAATGGCCGTGAAAGTGATAGGAATGTCCAAGACTTGAAACTTGGTAGGCATCATCTGTTTGCTGAACCATATGTTTAGGGTAGCGACCCCAAGAACTGCGTGGGAGGTAGAATCATAAGCTTTGACATTGTGAGCCAAAGGCTTTAAGTCGATGGGCTTGATGTCGAGCAGGTCCATCATCTTGGCAGGCAAGACATTCATTCCAGAGCCCCCGTCAACAAGTACGCTGGGAAGGCGGCGCTCATCCAACTGGACAGTGATGTAGAGCGGGTCATTATGATCAACCCCAAATTTTGACAGGTCCAAGTCTGTGAAGGTGATGATGTTCCCGTAATGGATATTGCCGATCATCTGGATTACTTCTTCGGGAGTCACATCCACGGGGACCATGGTCCGGGCTAAGCTTTCTTCTAGCTTGAGCTTATGAGGGTAGGAAGAGGTGAGCAGGGACCAAAGGGAGATGTTTGCTTGGGTCTGCTTTAGCTGGGTAAGGATCATGTCTTCCTTTCTGGAACTTGCTTCTTCTAGTACGTGCTGACTGGGTTGCAACTCTGGCTCTGTTGGCTTTTTGTTGGTCTTGGGCGATAGCACATGAATTTGGCCAGATCGGGTCAGAACATTGACATCGTGTTTGGCCTCTTTTGAGCATGTTTCTTTGAGTTGAGCCATAGTCAGTGGAGGATTTTTCGAAGCACAGGGCCATACATCCCCTCTCAATTTGTTGAATGTTACCATCTTTCTGGGGGCCTCGGCCGCCTTTCAGATTTTGTCCCATGATACGGGTTTAGGTGCTTCGGAAGGGAGAGAGCCTATGGTTCAGCGCAGTTGCTCAAATGTCAGTGTGCAACAGCGGTTGCTAGGACTGAGCATTATCTCATCCACCCTTTCCGTGAGGCTAGAGGATTCTTGATTCATGCGAACCGTTTCTTTGAGCTCTTCGCGGTACACGGCATTTTTCTCTTTCTTACTGAGCAGGCTCATGGCATTCTTGAGCTGGGACAAACAATAATCATGGTTTGCCAGCTTTCCTCCACTTTTAATCCAAATCTGCTCTCTTATGGCCGAGCCTTCGTTGAGAGTTAGCGCTTGCATTTCTTCCCAAGTCAGAATAGCAAAGGCTACTTTGAATCGTACGCGACAATCCTAGTAAACCTCCATTGGGGAGAGCTTTCTTTGTTGCCTCAGCTGAGTGGCGAGCATGTCGAAAGGTGAGTATATGGCTTCCCGGACGTCTGCCCAAGTAACTGGCTCTTGTCCCAGTTGACCGTTTCCTATCCCCTAAACGAACTTTGCAGTCTGGGGGATCTCCTTTAGCTTTTTCTGGAGGTTTATTTCCATTTTTCTTTTTTTCTTGAACGGTTTTTTCTTTTTCAATTTACCTTTCAACTTGAGAATGGAAATGATCCTTTCCCATCCTCCTAGGACCCTTGGGATTCCAGTTTTGTTGGCTTCGTGATCGGCTTGGAAGAGTATAACTTCATCATCTTCGTCGTCGCTTTCGCAAAGGGCTTGCTTTTCTCGGGGAGACAAGCGCTTGTATTTCATGCTGCTGGGCCAGGTATTCCTTGCATCATTCCATTCCATCTCCTGGGTCATCGGGACTGTCGACTTCTTTTCTTGCCAGAGAGGGTTTGCCAAGAAGTGGTGGTAATCTAGGAAATTGTCATTGGTAAAGTTCTTGAGATCGAACTGATCCAGAGTGGCCTCTAAATGTCTTTCTGAGGTAGCTTGCGAAGCTTTAAGGGCTTAGTCCCTGTGAGTCTTCCGAGCTTTATCTTCAACCCAGAGATGAGCTTCTTGCACAACCAATTCCATGACGGCTTTTCTTGCGAGAGTCAAGCATTCTCCGTATGTACGCATTGTCTTGCTATTTTCTAAAACCGTTATCACATCCAACTCTTCGAATGGTGGACATACTTGGATTATGTTCACGAAGGAAGTCATAGTCGGACATTCCATGCGGCCTTCTCTGATCTCGACTACTAGGAAATCTGCCCATATCTGATCGATCAAACCGACGGGTGTGTTGAATTCTGCGATGTTCATGGTCTCGTAATCCCGGTCAAGAGCCGATTCTATCAATGCCAGCAGCTCGTCGGTGGGTTGCTTGGATCCATTACCGTGATGGCTGGGAAGAGGATCAAATTTAAGCATATTGATGCTCGAGTAATCGTCCCTTCCTTTTCGGGTTTGATCTTTCTTGTCAGGAGCGTATTCGTCGATGTTCTCAGGCTTGCTGCTGGAGGCATTCCCGGGGTCAATCTTGCCTATAGTCAAATGAGGATTTTCGTTTCCTTTGTTGATGCACTCGGCCTTGGCTGCATTCTTGGCTATGATCCTGAATGATGGTATGGGCAGGCTGCCACTGGTGCGGACACTCGGGGATGACAGGGCTTGAGCTTTTTTTGCAAGGGCCTCGTTTACCATGATCAAACAATCGTCAAGGGTATCTTTCTCATCGCAAAATATGATAATAAGGATCAGGTCCTTGGTCTTGTCAGGGTATTTGGAGAAGATGATGTTGATGAAGTAGCTGTCAGTTACGTGGTCCGAAGGGTTTTTGGTCATGTCTACCATTTGCTTCCATTCGCCAAACAATTGTCTGTACGGGATGTTGAGTTTCACGATCTCCATTGTATTCGACCCTTCGTCATAAGTGACTTCGTCTGAACTTGTGCCATCCTCGAATCTGAGCATATTCACATAAGAGTTTTCCTACTGGTCTGTTGCGTCTTCTACTTCAGAGAGTTCTGATTCATCTCTGCTTGATGGTTTGACCCAGACCAAAGGACGTCATGTACCCTGTTGTGAAACTGGAACTGCGAGGAAAACATCGTGTCCTCTGCTTGAGCAGAGAGGGCTGATAGGGAATTCCATGTTTAAGATTTCGTGGACGGCTGCCATACATTCCCCGTAGGTGTGCCTGTGTCTGTTGGCCTTTATCATGAAGATTTCTTCGTCAGGTCGGGCCAAGGGCTTTGCTTGAAGGATGCTTACGAACTTTTGGTCAGAGAGAGGAGGTTTATGTCCATATATCATTGAGGTTTCTAATGTCTCTTTCCATTCGAAATTCAAGTCTCGGAAGCGGCAATTGAATCTGATGAACTTTATTGCTTCGGGCTCCTCCTGCTCGAGGGTGTTGACGTAATTGGCATCTCCGGACTCGGAGGGATACTGGTGAGATTTTCCCCGATTCTCCTTAGGATGGTACGTGCGGGGTGGCATATGTGCACGGCTGCGGGTATACTTGGTTGGTACCTCAGCTTCTTTTCTCACGAGAATGCTATCTCCTCTGATGACCTCTAGGTCTCCTCTGCGGTTTATGAACTTTATGTATTGATGGAGGGTGGAGGCTATGGCTTTCATGTGGTGTAGCCATGGGCGTCCTAGCAAAGCTGTGAATTCGGACATAATATCCATCACTTGGAATTTTATGGGCACCATTTGAACTTCGAACCAAAGTTCCAGAGTTATGATCCCCAGGATGGGACGAGACGTATTGTCATAGGCTTTGATAGTTCGGGAGGATGGGATCATGTGGCCTTCGCCGATGCCTAATGCTCGCATCATGCTGAGGGGAAGGACGTTGACGCACGATCCGTTGTCTACCAGGTCTCCAGGAAGGGAGACGGTGTTGAGCCGAATGGTGATGTGTATTGCCTCGTTATGTTCTGTAACCCCTTTTGGCAAGTCCTCGTCACAAAACGTGAGCATACTGCCGTATAGTCTGGGATCATAGACTTGATCTCTTTCGGGAGAAAGGGAGTCCGAGCCAACTGTTTCCCATCTTTCTTTTGAGAGGCAGAGGTCTTGGTGGTACCTCGGGCCTTTGGTTTTCGTTCTCAGGATTCCAGTGAGGTCGCTTGTGGCGGTGGCCTTCCTTCGTTAGCACGTTGATTGAGTGCGAGTGCCTAGTTTGTTTTGCCTTTCCTTTGCTAACCCGCGCTCTGAAGTTTGACAAGTTGAACATACTGATCCTTTTTGGGATTATGCTTCTTGCTGCCAGTCAGGTTATCGGGAATTAGGGCTTCCTTATGTCCCGAGGCATGAACTTCGGTGTCAGCCGGATGTTTCGGCTTTCCTTCCCCTGTTAGTTTTGAAGCTGTGTGGCTCGAAGAAGGGGAAGGGGAAGGCTTGCTGGAGTAGAGGACGTAGTAGTTGAACTTTCCAGAGGATTCTCCGAGTTTACCCACACTAGTGCCTCCGGCTTCGAATCTTTCCTTAAGCTTTTGCTGAGAGGAAGGCCTCTTCTTCTTTTTGGGGGAGTCACCTCTTGTCATGTCTTGGAACTCGTCTTCAAGGCATTTTGAGCAATCACATACGTCGCACCAGATATGGACATCCGGTGAGGGGTTGACTGGGAGAGGCAGAGGAATAGGCTCAGCGACAATCATCTTTGGTACCCATTCGATGGAGTTCACACTGTTGTTGTTCGGAAAAGGGTTCTCGATTGTGTTAGGGCCACGAGGACGTTCCAACTTTCCCTCTTCTATCAGCTTTTGGATTTCATATCGCAGACCGATGCAACTATTTTAACTATCAGTCATGTGCCCATGGTACTGGTGGAAGGCGCAGTACTTGCTCCTGTCAGCGTTGGCCGTGAGATTCTTTGGCTTGTCATTTTCCACAGGTTTGAGCAGGCCTTCTTTGATCAATCCCTCTAACATTTTGCTTAGAGGCATGTCTAGCTTGTCGAAGAGAAGGAAAGGTTGCCTCCCGGAAGAGTCGTTGTTTCGTTGGGCTGTGTTCCCATTGTTTGACTCATGTCCCTGCTGGATGTAGTTGACAGTGGCGTTCTTTCCTTTGCCGGGAGCCGGTGCAGGGTTGGATGCAGTTGCTGCTCTCTATCGGTAAGATGGAACTGTGGCTAGCTTTTCCTTCAGGTCCTTCTCGAATTGGGAACCCGTGTTGACCATGGCACGGAGATTAGGGAAAAAGTGGTGGCTGATTAGCGTTCTTATGGACGGCCTTAAGCAGGACTTGAAGATTCTCATCTGTTCGTCCTTGGAAAGAGGTTCCATAATTTCAGAAAGTTTCCAGCTCCATCTTTTGTAGAATTCCCCAACACATTCATCTGTCTTCTGTTCGGTGGTGATGAGGTCTTCACGACTTGTTTCCCATTCCAGATTGTAGCGGTACCATTCGAGGAAGATGCTGCTGATCTAGTCCCAAGTGTGGCGGTCTTCGGGTTTGACTCTTAGGAACCACCTTAGCGCTGAACTCTTGAGAGTTTGCTGAAAATGGTCGGCCATTTGTTGGAGGGTGGCCCCTTTTTCTCTCATGCCGAGGATGTAAGTGTCAACGTGGGTTTGAGGGCATTCGGTTCCGTCAAATCTGTCCATCTCAGGCATTCTAAACTTGGCGGGAAGGGGCGTGATCATTCCCGGATTGGTAGACTTGAGTGTTTCTTTCATGGAATTCCCCATGCTGGCTTTCATTTCCTTCATTTGCTCGATCATCTAGGCCAGGGTTGGATCCAATGGAGGGCTTTGAGGCTCGGTGCCTTGTGTTGCAATCAGAGAGGTAGTAATTGAAGGTGGCAGACTTGAGATATTTGGATATGCGAAAGCCTTTTTTGGGTTAAATCGGGATTTTATCCCGTAATTATGAGGCTCGTATATGGGTAACGGGTTGAACCCGAGAGGATATTGAAGGATATTTGGATCTGATTGAGAGGGTCCAGCACTGCGCTAATTGTATTGAGTGAAAGGGGCAGAACCTGCTTAGCCGTGTATGACAGGGGCGCCTTGGGAAGTGGCAACATGAAGCCTCGGTCTGCTATTTCCTTGGATTGAAGGATTTCCATAGTTCGAAGGCGGAGGAACTTGGTTGAAGGCCTGGGGAACTGATCGGGGAGGATCTTCGTCCTCGATTAAATCGAAGGTACCATCTGACCGGGGGATAGCTGTTATGCCTCGCTCATTCAGGAGCTGTATCACGAAGTTCTGCTGATCTTCTTTATGTTTCTTGTGGACCTCGCAGGCTCGAATGGCTTCTTCCATTGTCATGTCGTTTACCGGTGGCGGGGTTCCGTTCCCGTCACGATTTCTCAGCGAATCTGACATTCCGGAGGATCTAACTGTAGGAACTGAGGAAACTGAGGAACTATCTAACGATTCCGTAACTGTAATGCTGAAGAGACGATGACCCGGGACTCTGAACCACTCTTTGTTCACTACAGGGAACGAAAGGTAGGGATTAGGTTTCGGTGGAGGTATTTGGCTCAAGGCTTTTAGGCTCGTGCAACGTGCAGTTACTGCTTAAGTTTACTTAAAACACATTTTCTTAGAATCCTAACTGGTCGGAAAAGATTGCTCTTCTTTTTCGCAACTACTCTAGGTTCTAAATTAGTGGATCCCGACACTACGTCTATAGACCCCTCGTTTTTCACCTGTAAATCGTCTCCCCGGGATGGACAATCCCGAGCGAGGGTCCTCTAGGGCAAGCGGATTCCACCAACAAAAGGAAAAGTGAACTTAGGGCTGGATGGTCATGCAAACTTTCGACGCATATGCCATGCAGGTCACGGTCAAAGTCAACATATTCGAGTTAAGACAGAAATCGCACCAAAATTTTGGCATGACCTCTCTTTGACTCGCTTTCGCGAGGGGCCTTAGCTCTTGGCATTGGCCAAGTTGTGACCGGTATGGTTCATACATTAAAGGTTTTGATGACACTGCGTCACATTGAACCTTCGGGAATATATTTAATACGGTTCTGCGTCAAAGTCAAAGTCAAAAGCTAAGACTGTGGGTCGAGAAACGACCTTTGATCTCAACTTTTAAGTTTTGACTTGTGAGGAAGATCGCTGTAAGAATATATACATAGGCTTTATGACACGAACTAAGCCAAAAACCAACCAAAGTCTCGGACGAAGTATGACACAAAGAGTTCATGGCTACACGGGCGAGGATGGGCTGTTTGGGATGACCCCGTGCTCACAAGAGAGGCATATGAAGGCCTTCAAGTTGCAGTTGAACGGTCACGACGGGTTAAGGGTTGTAGTGTGCAAGTGTATATGGTAACAGTGCGCATAGTGTGCAATCACTAAATTCTTTTTCTGAGTAAAACAGAGATTTTCAAAATGTGTTTTAAAGAATTTATGAGCAGTTCAAAATATTGCATGAAAACCAATTTATGAAGAAGTATGCACGAACATGTTATGATTTCAAAAGAGTGAAAAACAACACTTTTTTTTTTTAAAACAGTCCAATGTTTTGAAAACCAGAGCTGTTAAAAAAAATTGAAAAGAAAAGCAAGTAATTTACAACATATGGAGAAAACACACACGCACGAAAACGAGGAAGGGTAAACGAAAGTTTGACCCACAAAATGTTTTTTTTAAAACAAATGCAGTTTTAAGAAAACATGTTAAAAGTCCCCAGCAAAGTCACCAACTGAAATTACCCCCGATCCGAGACGGCGCCCGGACGCGTCGGGTTCACTCGAGATCGCGAGAGCGACGAGCAGTTTGAATATCATGGAAAAAGAGAGTCGCCACGCCATTTTTATTATGAGCCAAAACTTTGAAAAAGGATTTTGAACAGAGATTGTTAGGTTCGGAGGTTACATTACGCCTCGGGAAGAGATTAATTGAGTTCACACGAAACACCTAGTATTGACGAGTCTTTCTACCTTTCTCAAAAATTGTACGTGTGTGTGTGTGTGTGTGTGAATTACTTGAAAATGAGTTTGAATGGTGGGTTTTGAAATAAGGGATATTTTGATATAAATCGGGCATTATAACATTACCCTTTTTTGATAAAATGACCGTAAAAAGGACATTTAAAGTAATTGAAAGTAATGAAATGACGATCGACAAGTCAATTTCTTGACTCGGATGTTAAAGTAAATACGATCAACAAACCAAACGTTTTGGACGGTAAATGACAGTATTGAAATGATGGTATTAACGAATTAAACGATTCGGACAGTAAAAATGACAATCAACGAATCAAATGATTCGGATGGTAAAGAGCGTTATTTAAATGGCGATATCAACGAATCAAATGATTCGTACAGTAGAAATGACAATCAATGAATCCAACGATTCGGACGGTAAATGACGTAATGAGATAAAGTGACAAATGACGAGTCAAGATCTCCTGTTTTAACTCTAAATTACTCTTTTCGAAAGAGAAGAGTAATAGAGAGAGGGTCATTTCTTGACTCGGAGACAACGTAGTGTCTACATTTTGAAGAGTTTGATCGGAACAGAAATAGCGGAAAGAAGTAAAAAGGAGATGAAAGTTTAGATTGAGAAGGAGAGTTTACCAATTGTTAGGTTTTTCGAATCTATCTTCCGAGGGAACATAAAATGGATACGAAAAGTGTTTGGATTGTGTTTGTTTGGGAAAAACGAGGCTTTCATGCAAATCGAGGAAGTTTCCGGGACTTTTGGGGGAGATTGGGATGCTGAATCAAGGTATAGAGGCAGGTGGGTTAAAATTTTTGGACCATTTACTGAATGATTGAGGCTGTATTTATAGGCTATAAATTTGTAAAACAGGTCGGCCTGCCTCTCTTTCATGTTTGAGGGCATTTTGGGCATTTCGATTTATTGATTTGATCGTTGGACGACTTGCTGGTTAAGCAAGTAAAACAGGCCGGCCGACCTAACTATCAGTCTGAGGGTATTTTGGTCATTTCACACTCTGACTTGATTTGACCCTGATTTGACCCTTGGGGAGACTTTTGAGACGAGTTATCATTGTTTCGTCCTTTGCTCGGATTTTGACAGTTTTTTAAATAACTGTCCGAATAAATGTCGGAACAGTCCCGAAAATTGCGTGTTTTTTGAAAAGTAATATTTTTCACGGGTTCTAACGTATTTTTAATACACTTTGATTTTGGATGATCCGGACAGTCCCGAAAAATGTCGTTAATCTGGAAAGTGCAAATTAACGTATTATTACGAACCGGATTTGGGTACTTACAGTATTGCTATAATTGTTTGAACCTTAGGGTTTACAAAAGGGTAGAGGATCCTTGGAGAGAGTTGTTTTTAAAGGAGTGTATAACAATTTTAACAAAATGGGGACTTTTTTTGGGGGGAAATTGGTTTTCCGGCCGGTGAGAGCTTGGGGGACATAGCAATAGACGACCCAATCGTTGTCCGCTTTCATCTCTACAATAAGTTGATTGACCATTTCATTATCTTTTATATCAAATCTGGTAAACCTCCCTTTCCAACCAAGAGGCCTCCTTTCCTAAGGGAATCTAGGTCGCCCATAGGTAGTTCGTCTCCCTATTTTTCTAGGACTGATTTCCTGTTTCCTTGTCTTTTGTAGATATGGAGCTGATGACTAACGTAAGGAAACCGATCAAAGTGAGGTGTCGACCTCTACCTTTGTAAGAATTGTGGACCAATTTTGCTCCACGATGGTCGTTGGTCAAGGCGAGAGGGGATACGTGGCCTCCAGACCCCAGGTCGATAGGAGATCCGGGGAGTCCCGTCTCCAAATCCTCCATGAGCACTTCGAGGTAGCGAGGGAGGACTACCAGTTGTCTCATTTCACAGAGAGGCACTGGAAAGCTGAGTCTTGGGTGAACTGGGCCCTTTAATCGAGCTAGGCCACTTACTACTGCGCGCAGTTCGAGGTAGGACTAAGACTACCCCTTGACCCTTTCATATGCGAATTTTTGGAGTGTATGGCCGCTACCCCCTTGCAATTGGGCGCCAATGCTGTCAGGGTGTTGGTCGCCTTTGCTATGGTGTGTCGGTTCGTATGCATGTCTTAGGAGGTTCTTCAAGTTAATGGTCAATGAGACAACCTGGGGGATTATCACCCAAGCCAAATCTCAGGCACCCAAGCTCTTCTCTAATTTACCCGGTAAGTGTACAGGCTGGAACAGTCATCTGATCTTGGTGGAAAGAAGGAAAGGATGAGAATTTCCTTTGCCAAGGGTTAACTAAACGCGAATGAAGGAGGAAGATTATAGCGTCCCAGAGTGGAGCAATGTATTTACCAGAATGTTGGCGGCCATATCTCTTAAGTGTACAGTTAACAGGGAGACTTTGGAGTCGAGCAAGGACATTTATGTCCAAGCCGAAATGATGATGGGCGACGAGGATGGAGTTTCTCCTCTAGTCCCCATAATTAGAAACCTTAGGTCTCTGATTGGACGATACATGAGCCAGAGAGGTTCAAGGCACATTGTCCCATGTGTAAAAGAGTGTCAGGTCACTGTCAGTGGTTGGACCATTATGGTGGTTAAGTACCTTTACATAACAGCTTACTTTTGTCTTACATTTTGGTTGTTGGTCAATTTGTCTCACCTTTCCATATAAGTCTTGTGCGGTTCTAACGCTCGAGCAAGAAAATCAAATGGAGTGCATTATAGACCTTGGTTATCGCTACTAGAGCAAAAAAATCCATGGTCCCGCCAATGCGTGGGCTAGTAGAGAGAGGAAGACTACTGCTCGAAACAATTTGCTTCCCAAAGAAGGGGTAGGGATGGTTCCTATCAATGGAACTGAGCCAGTTCAACCGATAGAGGACGCCGATGCTGGTCAAAATGTGGAAAGGCATGCTGAAGCTCCTAGCACGAAAGGCAGGGCAGATCTTGAGGTTATATCAAGGTCAAGTGCTGACCTACAGGTCTAGTTGGAGGCCGGTCAAGGGCATACCACCGAGTTTGTCAACTTGGAGCTTGAGCTCAAAGGTCAGGATGAGAATGTTGATGCCATGGCCGATAATCAAAACAGGAAAAGGTTCCAAGTGGAGGTCAATGTTGAGGAGGTTGTTCCCTCGATCAGGAGGATTACATCGGCAGGGTCTATCTCCAGCTAGAGCCGTCAAGTTGGGACGGTCCCGTCGGGACGTCCCATCCCGCCATACAAATGGGACGGGATGGGACGGGATATTTTAGTCCTGTCCTGTTTCGTCCCATCCCATCTCGTCCCGTTCTCGTCGCGGGACAACATAGTGCGGTCCCGCCCATCCCGTCCCGTCCCGTGTACGCTTGCCGGTGAACTACAAACTTGTGAAATTACTTTATGGGACACCCAAATCATAATATATGCTTTGGCTACCAGATTAAAAGGTATGCCTTTTTATTCAACTCGATCTCAAAATACCAATGCTGATTTAATTTTTCTGACAACATCCTTTAGCAAATGCTGATGTTTTTTTTTTGTTTGCATGTTCTTTAGTTAGTGTAATGTCTATGTATATTATCACTGCTTGAATGTGTGTATTACTCCAAGTTGAATAACACGGTTATGAACAGATGGTAAATCACCACATACTGTTACTTTTCATCTTTATGTTTGAAATTTGTGTCTCTGCTGATATAAGGAAATCCATTACGTTCAATGGGTGTGTTTCCTTAAACTGCTGTCCGGCCAAATATGATCCTCAACTATATATGTTGGTTTTACCCTCTCACGAATTCAGCTAGAAGCTGTAGAAAGAACCAAAAGAAGTCTTAACTAGAATGAATTAGATTGCTCTCAGTTCACAAGTCTTGTCTCGTAATATATGCACTTCGATTTGGCTGGCCTTGGTCGTGGCTGTGGCCGTGGCCTTGGCCTTGGCCGTGGTCTTGGCGCCTAGTCAATGCCTAATCCCTCCTAGTCAATGGGTCCCACATTGTCCCGCGTCCCGCATTAGATTTGGGACGGGACAGAGTTTTTTAGTCCCATCCCGTTTCGTCCCATTCCCATCGTGGGACAACATAATTTTGTCCCATCCCATCCCGTATTCCTGAATTGACAGCTCTATCTCCAGCCCTCCCTGTGGTCAAGCATCAGGGTCTAGGGACGCAGGGGCGATGCAGTCCCTAGTAGATGCTTTATGCAAATTTACTCCTTTGACTAGGGTAAATTCTTTGTGTCGTTAGTATCTGAGACAGGTCGTCGTTCGACGGATGGTTGACAGGGACCTGCTTGCTTCTTTTTCCAGCTCCGACCTTACACCGGAGGAATTTAGTGACCGCTCTGACCTGGTGTCCTCCGAGGTATCACTTTTCCTTTTCAATTTTTTTTCCTTTTCGCTAGGTATGAATTTTTTAACGTTCCTCATTTTTCTCACAGTCTCTTGCCTAAGTCGAGCAGGCCAGGTGTGGGTGGAGGGTAGCCTTAGAGAGGGAAAAAACTGCTGAGGCTAACCTTTCCATGAAGTTGGAAGAGGTAGATGAGCTAAAGAAGAAACTCTATGATCCAGACGCTAATGCCGAGATAGAAAGGGATGATGCTTACCAAGCTCCGAGGGTTGCACTAGAGCAGGTCGCAGCTTGGGCCTCTTCTGAAGGCCTACTTGGAGAATGAGGTTGCTCTTACCCACCAGGATAAAATCAAGTTAGAGGTTCAGGTCGAACATATCGCCAAATTTTTTCAAGATCATAATGACAGGATGTGAAGATGGATGACGACCATCAATCCGCAAAGATCAAGTAGGAGGAAGAGGTCCAAGCCAGGGAGAAAGCGGCAGTTGAGAGGTACAAGAATAGTGATGAGTGCTATACTGTCATCGTGTCCCAAGCTCGCAACTTTCTTGGTGTTGGGCGCAAACATATGGCTCGTCGTGCTATGGTTAATCCCACTATCGACTTGAGTGTTGAAAAACTAGCTCAGTGGTCTTCTGAAGATTGCTATGACAACATAGCCCGTGCTCTCCACTCTCTTGTACCCTACGGCGCCAATAACTTAGCCATAATAGCCAAATAAGATGCGAAGGATGGGCTAGAGCCTTGGATCACACTTGCCGTACAGAATAGAAATTTTGACTTGATCATTCAAGAAATAATGGACTCAAATGAGGAGGAGGAGGAGTTCAAAGTAACTCAGGATAAAGTTTTTGATGACGCCGAGAAGCGACAACAGTAGTATTGATTTGCTTTCTTTTTGGTCGTAATGAACAATTTCCCAAACAATTTTTGTTTTATTTGATTGTCACACCTTGGCCCTATTTGGGAGGAACATTTCATCGTGGTTTTTGTAATGGTTGATCTTGGCCCGTTTTGGGAGATTGACCCTCGAACGCTTGTTTAATTTGATTGGAGTCCTAATCCGTCTTGGGTGGGCATCTCGTATGTTTGAATGTCATTCTCATATCCACTATGTTATAGTGTGATAGAATGTGTTTGAGATAGTCAAGGCTTGGGTCGCACCTGTTATAGGCGATGTCGATCCAAACTTTTGAAATGAAGAAAACTTTGTTTTATTGTCGGACTGGTTTGAGAACGAGATCGACTAAGATTTTAGTTGGATCTATTTGGAGAACAAGATCGAATAAGAGTCGCATCGGTTTATAGAACAAGGTAGACTAAGAGTCGGATATGTTTAGAGAACGAGATCGACTGATAGTCAGACCTATTTAGAGAAGGAGATCGATAAAGAGTCGGATCCA
Source organism: Adenophora triphylla var. japonica (assembly GCA_022495995.1). Taxonomy (NCBI): domain Eukaryota; kingdom Viridiplantae; phylum Streptophyta; class Magnoliopsida; order Asterales; family Campanulaceae; genus Adenophora; species Adenophora triphylla. The sequence continues at coordinate 235,582 of JAFEMH010002783.1, forward strand.
TTTAGAGAATGAGATAGACTAAGAGTCGGACCCATTTAGAGAGCGATATCGACTAAGAGTCAGATCTGTTTAAAGAACGAGATTGACAAATAGCCGGGTCCATTTAGGAACGAGATCAACTAAGAGTCAGGTCTGTTTAATTTGAGAGGAGATTCGCCTAAGTTTCGTAATCGGCATATTGGTCAGATTAGATATAACTTTAGATTCAAAGTCGGAGTGTTCATCTTTACTAATTCTTTAGTCATTCAGTACAAGAAAGTAATATGGTGAAACTTTATACAAGAGAATACTTTTCCATTGAACTTGAAATCAATACTAAGGAAATTGACTGTCCCTCATATAGATACAGGAAAAACTCAAAAGTAATAATTTGTCAAATGACTAGCATGCCATAGATGTTTCAACTCACTTTCTCCAAGGTTGCTGATCATGTAGGTCCCCTCCTTGATTATTTTGGTGACAATGTAGGGGCCTTACCAGTTGGGCGACAATTTGTTTTGCTCTGCCTTCCATCCCGTCACTTCAATTTTCTAAGGACATAATCACCAATCTTAAAGGACCTTCTCTTGACCTTCATGTCGTGGTACCCTTTTGTCTTTCGCTTCTAATTGACCATTCTAATTTGGTCATTTAATCGCTTCTCGTCAAGTAAGTCGAGATTGATCAATCTATTGGAGGTGTTTTGAGTATGATCGAACAAAGCAACCCTAGCTATGTGGATCTGCAACTCGGCCGATCACATAGCCTTTGATCTATAAGTGAGAGCAAATGGGGTTTCCCCTGCGGGCCCTCAGGTGGTTATGCAGATTTCCAAGAGAGCAAGTGGGAGTACGTCCAACCATCTGCCTGCTCGTCCATACAAATTCCTACTAAAGGCCCACATAACCAACTTGTTAGCCGCTTCTACTTGTCTGTTGCCCAAAGGATAGGCAACTGACGATTTCCAATGTTTCATGCCCAACTTGTTCATCTCTGCTTCAAAGCTTTTTGAAATTAAAGGCCTTTGTCAGATGCGATTGAATGTGGCACCCTAAAAAGGCATCAAATGAAGTCGTGAATGAAATTGATGGCGTTTTCCTCTGTAATTTTAGCAAACGGCTTTGCTTCAATCCATTTCGTGAAGTAATCGACCGCCATAATGACATACTTGTAATTACCGCGGGCAGATGGGAAGGGTCCACTCATATATACTCCCCACATGTGTGAATGTGGGCCCTCGGGATTGAACCATTTTAAGGGTTGCCGTTCACCTCAGTTTGAAGACACCTGTTTTATTGAAAAACGGAGTCGTCATGCCATTTTGATTTCCTCAAAACTTTGAAAAAAAGGATAAGGGTCCGGAGGTTAAGTTACTCCTTGGGAAGAACGTTTGGCGTTCACCCAAGGATCCTTGCAAAAGCAAGTCTTCCTAGATCCGAAGTTTGTGCTTGTTTGTGTGTATGCGTGATTTGAAAAGAGAAAAGAATGTGCCAAGTTTATCTGCTGAACATATAAACCATTTAAGAAGAATATAGCTCGGGATACCTTGGATATGATGTTTTCGGGATTTTGATCCCGTGCTCATTTTGGACTAGTGATCATCATTACGAGACTTATCCACCCTCCCGTTAGGTTAATCAACCATTATAGGCGTAATAGCCTTGGTATGTCTTAAACTAACGTTCCTTGGGGATTTAGTCACATGTGATCGAGAGGGGCTCGTCTTTTAAGTCCAAGAATGAGACTCTTTAGAAAAGGAAGAATCTTTGCCCATCGATCCTACATCTTGAGACGATAAAGATTTGTAGGGACATTTTATGTTCGTCTCAAGTGATTATCGGAGATATCGGGACTAAGATCCATCGATTTCTAAAGGGACAAATTTTGTGGCATTTTTATAGTGGAAACGATTTAAAGATGAAGTCTTTTCACCGATCCTCACCATGGAATGCTCCAAGAACCAAGGTACTAGGAGGAAGGGGTATAAAGATTGGATCTTTATACTCATCCTATGTCTTTTGTGCCTTAAAAGGCTATTAGACAATCCTCGGAGAGAGATCCATCTTTTAGGAACATGGGGAAAATGACATTAAAGTAAAGATTGCATTTTTAATGTAAATAACACAATGAGCATCATTAAACTAAAGACATAATGTAAAAGGGGTGATCTTTATGGCTTTTCCTATGTCCTTTAAGACCTCATAAGGTGGACAATCCTTGGAAAGCTAGATCAAGGGAAGGGGATGACATAATATGAATAAAGATTGCATTTTTATGTAAAAGATAAAGGGTTATCACATCATCATGTGGTAGATCTTCCCTAGAACAAGCCACTTGTGGAACCTTGTTCATCCTTGGGAGAGGATCTCCAATGAATCCTATGTGTAAAAGGGAGTGGGGATATGATGATTACATTGCAAAGATAGGACATTTAAGACAATAAATCAATATAAATGACAAGTAACAAGAATATAAATGACAAATAATAAGTAAAGCAAGATAATATGAGAGTAGATTAAGGGGAAAGGAAGGAGAGATTACCAATGTTGGTTCTCTCTATCTCCCAAGGGGATTTTCCTATTTAGGAATAGATTAGGAAGGGATTTGTGTATGAGGGAGGTGAGTTTTGAGTGATTTTAGTTTCTGGAAATTCGTGTTTTAATTTGGGCAGAGTAACAGTGTTGAAATTGTATATCAAAATGAATAGAGGCCTCTATTTATAGGCTGCATACATATAAGACGCCAATTCCAAGTACGGTTCACCTTTTCAGGGTGTTCCTTAAATAAGAGACCTTACGCTTAATCAGGTCACTCCCTTATTGAGATAAGAGACCTTGCGCCTAATCAAGTCGCTCCCTTATCAGACAAGAGACCTTACGCCTTTCCAGGGTGCTCCCTTACCAAGATATATCATGATAATCAAACTACTTCATCAAGTAATATAATATGATAAGAGACCTTACGCCTTTACAGGTCGCTCCCTTATCAAGATAATCAAACTACTTCATCAAGTAGTATAAAAGAGTCTAGATCCCTTTTCAGTCAGGCTAGACTAATTCTCATAAATTCCTTTTCAATCGGACAATTCTTGCTAAGTCCTTTTCAATCGGACAAAGCTAGCTACATCGAGTTCAAATAGATAAAGCAATTATATATATCATGTTCATAGGTACAAGAACATATCAACAACCAAATCCAATTATCATAGATACCCTTAGAATGACACATATCAAGGGTAGGATTCAACAAAGAACGATCATACGAGGGATCATTTTAAAAACACCACCTACCACTTGGTGAGTTGCTCTTATGAAAAACTAGTTTTTCATAAGATTATGAAAAAACTAGTTTTTGGACCGTTTTTAAACCATTGAACGCATATTGAATCGGATACCGGTTCACTAAAAAAATTGATCCGTCATTTATAAAATCAAATCCAAACGAAAACACACAGTAAAACACACAGTTAAATCGCCGCAACAGAGACATTCGTCGAGCAAAAACAGAATTCGATCTAAAATCAATCCGTTTCAGCCGATTGAGGTAATTAAATTCCTCACACAGTTGATGACAATCACGATACAGGTAAGCGTAAGACAATTTCATAATGCCAGTGTTTTTTTATGTAATGCCAGAACATTTGTTTTGTTTGTCTTTCCAGTCCCAATTTCATAATGCCAGTGTTTGTTTTCTTATATGCCAGTGTTACTTATTTGAAGTGCCAATATTTTTTATAATATGTGCCAGTGAGTGTTGCTTGGGCTGTCAGTTTTACTTTGTTGTTTGAAGTACCAGTGAGTGTTGTTTGTAATGCCAGGATTAATTTTTGAATGTGCCATTGTTTTTTTTTTTTTGATATGTTTCATTGATTGTTGCTTGGACTGTGATTGTTACTTTGTTATTTGAAGTGCCAGTGAGTTTGTTTTACAGTGCTAGTGTTATCTTATTAGAATTGCCAGTGAGGAATGTTTGTAGTGCCAGTATTAATTTTTGAATGTGTCGTTGTTTTTTATGATAAATTCCAGTTAGTGTTGCATGGACAACCAGTATTACTTTTTGAATGTGCCAGTATTTATTTTTGAATGTGCCGGTGAGTGTTGCTTGGACTGTGATTGTTACTTTGTTATTTGAAGTGCAAGTGAGTGTATTTTAGAGTGCCAGTGTTATCTTATTTGAATTGCCAGTGAGGGATGTTTGTAGTGCCAGTATTAATTTTTGAAATGCCATTGTTTTTTATGATAAATTCCAGTTAGTGTTGCATGGACAGCCAGTATTACTTTTTGAATGTGCCAGTATTTATTTTTGAATGTGTCAGTGTTTGATATTATATGTGCCAATGAGTGTTGTTTGGAGTGTCTGTTACTTTGTTGTTTAAAGTGCCAACAAACGTGTTTCCAGATGCCATCTTTAGTGTTTAAAAGTGCCACCATCATTGTTTGAAATTGCCAGTGTTATAATTTTCAAACTGACAGTATCGGTGTTTCAAGAGTGCCAGTGTTATGCTTTCAAAAGTGCCAGTAACAGAGTTACATAGTGCCAGCATCAATTTACAAAGTGCCAGCTTTAATATTACAAATGCCAGCATCAGTGTTTCAAGAGTGCCAGTGTTATGCTTTCAAAAGTGCCAGTAACAGATTTACATAGTGCCAGCATCAATTTACAAAGTGCCAGCTTCAATATTACAAATGCCAGAATCAGTTTTACAAAGGGCCAGCTTTAGTGTTTGAAAGTGCCAGCATCATTGTTTGAAAGTAACAATGTTAGAGTTTTCAAAATGCGAGTTTTAGTGTAACTAATGTTCCAGTGTTAGGGTTTCAAATACGAGTAACAATGTTAGAGTTTTCAAAATGCGAGTAACAATGTGGATATCGAAGAAAACTACAACTGAAAACATATCGGAAAAGAAGTACAATCCTGTATCATACCTTCATTCCGATGCTTGCTCCTGATTTCTTTGGTTTGGTCCATCATAATGTTCAAAATACGACTGAAAAAAGCTCGGAGAAGATGGAAATCGATAGAAATTGATGATCGCAAATGACGAAATTATTCAAATTCGTTGGAAATTGATGATAAACTACGAAAACTATTCGGATTCCTTGAAGAACATGTACGAAAAATCAAAATGAAGAGCACAAATGACAAAATGAAATTGAACCGGACCGGAAAAGTGTGTGTTTGCGTATGTTAAATGAACCGTGGCTCAAAAAGACGTTTTTCCTTAAGTTTGTAAAAAAACGCGTTTTTTACAAGATTTTTGCCCACTTGGTAGCATATATACTTTTAAAAACATGGAATCCTAACTCAAAGAAGGATACTTCAAAACTAAAGAACGTAATCCCTTACCTCGATTTATTGCCCTTTCCTTGCAACGAGTTCTCGCACGAATCTACAATCATGCAAACAGTGTTCTTAGGGTACAATAATCTTTTATTTACTTAACCGAAAAACTAACTTTAATGGCCTTTGGTAAACGAAGAGTTATTCTTCTTTAACTCTCCTAAAGGTTACTCTTTCACCCCTTTAGGTTCACCAATTTCATTCTAGGGTTTTTACGTTCTAAACCCCCTATCAATTCACTTCCACCACTTTCACACACACTAAACACACCTAAGTCAGCACATACAAACACACAAAAACACACACACCAACCTTAATACACACTCCCACACACATACACACACACAGCCAACTACACACACATGCACACCCTCTGTACACACACACACACACAGCCCTTACACACACTCAGCACACATTCCAACCCAAATACACCCACCCACCCACATATATATCAACCTACAGCCACCCGGCTGCCCTCACACACCCACACACTCACGGCAGTAACACACACACAACCACAACAGGAACCCAACCGCACATTCTGCACCCAACTCAACACACCCGCTGCACAGACCACTCACCCAAACGACATACACACACATAGCACACATACAACACCCATACAAACCCTAATTCGATAGAACTTCCTAGCATGTCATACTTGAATCAATATTCAATAAATTCCATGCCAAAACCTTAGTTATAATCAACTATAAGGTTTCACAATTCATACACAAAATTTTGATATTCTCAACCCTAGCTTTACTCTTATGGTTCTAGGATTTTTCTAGGGTTTTTATAAGATTTTCTATCCTATAAATTCAAACAAGAGAAGGATTGATCGCTTACCTTTGTTCTTGAGCTTGAACACCAATAATGGAGGTTCCTTTTTCCTCCTCCTTCTCCTTCCTTCTTCTGTCGCCTACCTTCTCTCTGTCCGTCTCTCTCTCCAAGCGTCTCTCTCTCTAGACACTTTCTCTCTCTATGCGGATTTTTATTTATGCCGCTACTCCCTCTCAGCCGTGTCCCTCTCTCAATTTTATTCCATGCGGCTCCTTCCATTCCCTTATTGTCGTTAACAATATGAAGAGGTTCTATACGTTTTGTAACCAAGAGTCTCATGGGTTAATGAATTATAATTATGTTATGGGTATCTTAAATCTAAATCCAAATTAGCCCAAGTCCAAGTCAAAGGAGAAAACCCAATTTAGGTAACCTACTTCTAATAGACTAGGCCCATTCATTTTAATCCATCTAGGAAAAGAAATAATCCAAATAATTAATGAAATAGCTAAAATAATTGATTAAAAGAAAAATAATTACTAAATAAATAGTATCAATTTTTAGGGTTGTTACATATCCAATATTGATACATAGAGAGTATATATATACATGCCTAAGTGTGGTGAATAAGAAAAGGAAACAAATAAACTGAAGATTACAGATAATTAATTCTATACAAATCTTCTCTAAATATGTAGATAATCATGGAGGAGGATCTTTTAAATCCTTATCAAGTATAACTTTTTATAACAATGATAACTGCAATAATATCTTATTTTGGAACAGACAAATTATCATGGAAAAAATAGAAAAAAAATTAAAAAGTCCCTTTTAAAAACTTTTATGTCCCAAAAGTTCAATAAATAATTTTTTTAACAAAAAATCCCTAAAATAAATATTCAATACCAAAAAGTTCAAAATTTAACGATTTAACAAATGTCATTAGATTTGAGTATTCATAATGATGAAAACTTGATTTTCTTTTTAATTATGATTTTACAAAAATAAAATTTATGCATCTTGATCAATAACATTAATAATAATTTTCAAATAATAATACTAGCAATAATAAAACCGAAAAACTATTAAAAGTAATGATTTTAACAGTAATTCTTACAATAATGATTACTATGATAAAATTTGGAAAAAAATCATGATTGTTATTAAAATTTTAATCGTGTTATTCATAAATTATATAAAAATTAGTTTTAATAACTACAATACAATTGCTTTTTTTTTGATCATTATTGGACATGGAATTAAGAATTTGTCTTATTATTATTACTATTGCATAATAAAGATAGTATATATTTTATTATTAAACTATTATTATTTCTCAATATATAACAATGTTTATATTCGTAACAGCACACAACGTAAAAAATAAATTTTCATCAAAATAAATGCTCAAAACTTAACTAAATTAATTAAATCGTTAAACTTTGGACCTTTTATTATTGAAAATTTAATTTTGTGATTTTTTGAATTGAATAAATATTTTTAGGACATTTTGTATCTGAAAGATTTTTTTTTTTTTTTTGTGAAACTTTTCGATAATTTTTCCAAAATAAAATATTAATGGACAAAATTAAAAGAGAGTTGCAGTACGGAAGCAGTCAAGTGGTGGTGTACGGTCCTAAGGAGAATGAAAACGACCATTGTCGACATTAACTTATTTTCTTTCAAAAAATAAATCAACTTAAATTGTTGTAACTTATTATATCTATAATATTCTTAGTTGATTGTTGGACACATAGATAAAAGTTAAATAAGCATAAACCCTTATGTTTTCATTTTAGTAAAATTAGGGGCATTGCCCTTTTCATTTTTGAAAAAAATGTATTCATTACAATTTCGTTGAATTATACGTGTATAAACACGCTTTTTCTTGATATTATTTCCGTCTATGCGTCGCATTTACTCACCTGTCAAGAGTTACATTTCTAAATCAAAAAATAATTTTTTTTGCAACTTTACCATGGTACTAAACACGTTCATTAATTTTTTGATAATTCAACAACGACATTTATTACGTGCAGAAGAATATTAATATAAAAATATTATTATAAAACGATAATGGCAATATCCCTATCTCATGTTTTAAACTTATTTAGGCTTAAAAATGACATGAAACAAATTTGAAATAAAAAGGACAAGAAATTGAATTCCCATTTGAAAGCAATGGTAGTGTGGATAAATACAAGAAGCGTTAATTATTTAATTCATTTAGATGGAAAATGGGATTACGTATCAAGTGGTTAGGTGCTCATTCATGAATGAAAATGAAATGGTTAATCAATCTAGAAGTATCTTTAAATTATAAAGTTGAGTTACAGCACTGTCTTTTTAGGAAATGTTTATTTTAGTATATTCATTTTTTTTTTCTAAAAAAAAAAAACTGATTACTTCTAAAATTATAAATTTGTACATTCAATCTCCTCAAATTTGAATTAAATTTGTAATGAATAATTATTTGATTCGCTCATTGCATTGCATGTCACTCACAAATCAAATTTGAACTTAATTTTTACAGAGTTTATCTTCACCGCTGGGCTTATGATGATTGATAAGTATATATAGTTGTCCATTTTAAGAAATATTTCTGTCATTCACTAACCAAAGATCATCAATTACATAAAGACGATATTTAAATTTGACCAAAATCTTAAAAAAAAAAATCAAAAAAAAACACGTTTTTTCTTAATTTTAGAAAAAACGTGTTTTGATTCCCCCGCTAGTTTCAGTGTTAGACTAACAAAGTGCCTGTTGGTGTTTTATGTTAGGCTTCTTAAGGAAATAACAAAGAAGAAGAGAAAGATAACGGAAAAGATAACGGAAATTTAAAAAAACAAACTTGATGTAGTCAAGTCTTGTGTTTAACACAATTTTCGTAAGAAGTATTTGTCCCGCACTGGTGCTTACAGTTGATGACAAATTTCTCGTGAGATGCAACGACTTCTATTTGTTAATAGGTACACTCCAAATTAACAAATCTAACGAACAATTGACTATTTGAAACTTTAGGACTTGAAGGAATTTATGCAACAAGATGAAATGATTTGGCTATGTTAATCTATCTCAAATGTGTGTAGAGAGGCTCAAATGACTGTATGTATAAATTAAAATTCGGAGGGCACGACTCGTTCCAAGGCCTCCACTCGTTCTGATCAGTTTTGAGCCAAAAGTCCATTAAGGTTCATTCGTGCTCACGACTCGTGTCCAGAGTCCCCACTCGTTCTGATCACCAGAGTGCACAATCTCATCAGCCAAAAACACAGTTTAACTCCAATTAAATCCAAAAGATCTAATTGACCCTTTTAAACAACTCTCGTTTAGTTACAAAACTTTGTCATTAATTTCTCATTCACCCGGAAATGGTTTTGAGACAATAAATGATTTTCATAATCTACACTAAATGTATAATACATTTTGTAACTTACTTCGTTAACACATAACGAATTCCGTTAGGAAGTTAGGTCAGCGTTAAGTCAAACTTAACTTTTGTTACCCATTTCCAACAGTGCCAGTGTAAACGGTGTCAGTGCATGTATTATTAAGTGACAGTGTAAAAAAGTAACAGTGTTAGTTTAACAAAGTGCCAGTGTAAAGAGTGTCATTGCATTTATTATTAAGTGCCAGTGTTAGTGTAAAAAAGTGTCAGTGTTAGTGTAACAAAGTTACAGTGTAAAAAATGTCAGGCCAATGTAAATAGTGTCATTGCATGTATTATTAAATGGCAGTGTAAAAAAGTACAAATGTTGATGTTAAAAAGTGACAGTATTAGTGTAAACAAAGATAGTGTAATTAGTGACATTACATGTATTATTAAGTGGCAGTATAAAAAAGTGACAGTGTTGTAAGTGCTCCAATTTGAGCTTGTTAGAATTTTCGTTAGAAAATTAACGAAAGTTATAACATTCCTAACAATTTCTAACAATTCCTAACATTCCTAACTTTTCTAACAAAGTGAGGGCAAAATGGGCATTGCTATTTAAAGATAAACCTTCAAAGGAATCTCAAAAAGCAAAAGAATTAAGAAAATCCCGAAACAGCAAGTTGAAAAACAGTTTCTGTTGGAATTTTTGAATTATATTCCTTGTGTCCAAAGCCTGGAGAAGCATTTAATGAACAGTGCACGCCATCAACCCCATCCGCGCGAATACATTTGCATTTTCAGAGGGCTATAAATTGAGCCCTCCAGTCACAGAAAAAGAAAAGAACAAGAACACAACTCACAGCATTTGGCGAAAATACTTGAGAAAACAGTGAGAATTCCCTAGAATTGTCACCTTTTTCTCTTGAATCTTCCCAACTTTCACTCACTCAAATCAAATCCACTCACTCTCAAGTTCAAACACAAACACAAAAACACAAGGAAGATAGGTATAACCTCCCTCTCCTTACCCTAAATTCTCTCATCCATGCATGCATTTTCAAACTACAAAATGTAGTTTGTTCATTTTCTTGCCCTAGATCCAAGAGGATCACCATGGAAGTTCATCTTCATGGATGATCCTCTACAAGGATCAACATTTTCTTCAATGTGTTCTTACTTACTTGCAAATGCATTTTCAAAACCCTAAAAACCATTTTCAAGCACCAAATCTTGATTTCAAAGGATAAAATTCCCCTTCCCAAGCAAATGAAGTGCTTAGTCCTAATGTACCCCAAGGATGGTTTGGTATAGTTGATGTTGGAACATTAACGATCCATTAACCATGAACCGACTCACAACTAGATTTAAGAAGAGAAGGAGATGAAGAATAATAATACGGAAGCGTGTACCTTGTGATTCCATGATTGTGTTCTTGATCTTGTTCTTGAATGAAAGAAGACAGTAGGGAGATAGTACTTTGAAGTAGGGAAGAGTAGATCTTCTAAATGATAGTGCCCACACTTGATCTTCTTAGTGAATAAAGAGAAGATTTGTGACTGAATTTAGTGAATGAATAAGTGTCTCTAAATGGCTGATGGATAGCCTTTATATAGATAGAGAAGGGGCACTTCATTTAGGGACTACACCCTTTCGTAAAGAAGGCGGTGAGAAGTTACCATTATGCCCATCATTTAATGGTACTTACACCTAATGGAATTCTACATATTTGGTCTATACTTTAACATTATTAAATGATTATAACATATGGAATTAAATAACACATATTATTAATCCATGTTCTAACAATCTCCCACTTGGATTAATATATGTATCTTTTACTAAATAAATTCCTTAATCATTTATAACATGAATGTCAACCCTTATGTGCACGTTTATTGTCATCCAACACAATCCCGTCCATTAGTCTTATAAGTATAGGGACTAAAGGGGCAGTCGTTGTAATTGATTCGCAACTAAACCCACATTAATCACATATATATATCCAACTAAATGACACAGATTAAGTATAGATATGTAGCATGGAATATTAATGAATATATATGAAGAATGCATATATATATTCTCCAACTAGTCCTACTTAACCAAATGAGATCAATATAAATAAAAACAACATAAAGAAATAGAAAACAACACAAACTCCCACTGATTTAAGCATTATCAAAATTGTTTCACCCATATGAGCAGTATGCTCGTGAAACATCAAAAGAGATTACGCTTTACAAAATGGATCCAATAACATGGAGTTTGATCCTATAAGCTGTATATCTATTTGTTCATTTTATACTTATTTCTCTTCAACAAGAGACAACCATATGATGTCTTTTGACATCTTTGCATCCACTAAAACATAATCGGAATACTTAATGATCTCAAAATGATCCGATTTTATATACATAAGCATGTATTTTAATGTTTTATAGGTACTTCATCATTCTTTTGGATGCGACTTAATGTTCTTCTTTCCGAATTGCTTTGGTATTGACCAAGCATCCCAATAATAAATACAAGGTCTGTACGAGTACAGATTTGCGCATACATTAAGCTTCCTACTGCCGGTGCATAAGGGATATTTTCCATATACTTGGATTCAAAATTAATTTTAGGACATTGCTTTAGACTGATTATATCTCCCTTAGAGACAGGGGTGTCATGTGATTTACAATTTTCCATGCTAAACCTTTGTAATACCTTCTCTATATAGCTCTTTTGTGATAATCTCAAAATACCTCGTGAATGATCACGATGAATTTGGATTTCCAATACAAAAGATGCCTTACCAAGATCTTTCATCTCAAATTTGTTTGAAAAATTTCTTAGTTTCTTTTAGAAGGTCCTTATCATTACTAGCAAGAAAATTATCATCCACATATAAGACCAAAATAATAAATCTACTCCCACTGAACTTATGGTACACACAATCTTCACCAAGATTCATTTCAAAGCCAAATGAAAGAATAACTTGGTTAAATTTTAAGTACCATTGACGAGATGCTTGCTTAATCCCATAAATGGATTTCTCAAGTTTACAAACTAGTTGACTAGTTTGATCCAAATTAGTCACCATTTCTGGTTTCTTCATATAGATAGTTTCCTCAATGTCGCCATTGAGAAAAGCTGTTTTAACATCCATTTGATGAAGCTCAAGATCATAATGTGCCACTAATGCCATAATGATCATAAGAGAGGTTTTAGAAGATATCAGAAAAAATGTTTCTTTATAATCAATGCCTTCCTTTTGAGTAAATCATTTAGTAACAAGACGTGCCTTATATCTTTTCATATTACCTTGCTAATCCCTTTTGGTTTTTAAATATCAATTTATAACCAATAGGTTTTACACCTTCAGGTAATGGGACAAGATCCCAAATGTCATTGTCTTTCATTGATTTTAACTCCTCATTGATGGCATTGATCCACTTATGAGAATTAGGACTATTAATGGCTTCATGGAAGGTGATTAGACTATCTCCCACTAAACCTAAGGTGTCCTAATTCTCCGCAAGATACATATTATAAATATCCGAAATAACACTTCTTCTTTCTCTAGTAGATCTCCTTAAGAGCACTGGTTCATCCTCATTTTGAGGTTGTTGAATTTCCTCATGTCCAACATTTCCATGTTGTCCGTTATTTACGGGAGTCTCTATATTAATTTGAATTGTATGTTCTTTGTTGAATTTCAGGTACAATTACTTGATTTCCAACAGAAACTAAAGTTTGAGGAACATAGAGTGATTCCTCTAACTCTTCAAATTCAAAAACATTACTATTTCTCCCACTAAATTCAACATCCTCAAGGAACCTAACATTGTCAGTCTCGAAAAATGTTCTAGTTTTCGGGTCATAAAATTTATATCCCCTAGATCTCTCGGCATACCCTATAAAATAGCTACTAACAGTATTAAGGTCCAGTTTGCCCTCATTAGGCCTATAAGATCTAGCTTTTGCTGGACACCCCCATACATGAAGATGATTTAAGGACGGTTTCTTATTCGTCCATAACTTATAAGGGGTTTTGTCGGTAGCTTTTGAAGGTGCTCTATTGAGAATATAAGCTGCGGTTTTTAATGCTTCGCCCATAATGAGTGAGGTAAAGAAGTACAAGAAAACATACTTCTTACCATATCCTTAAGGATTCTATTATGTCTCTCCAATACACTATGCTAGGTTTACCTGGCATGGTGTAGTGAGGGACAATCCTACACTCTTCAAAAATAGCGAGTATAAAGGACCCGGACGTTATTCACCCAATACGTTATACCGTCCGTAGTTTTCACTACCATGATCGGATTTAACGTTCTTAATAGTCTTTCTTATGCCTTAAAAGACTTGAAAACGTCCAATGATTGAAACTTTTACATGAAGAAAATAATGTATCCATAACGAGAGTAATCATCCATGAACGTAATGAAATATTGTTGACCATTCCATGAAGGATTAATGAATGGTCCACAAATGTCCATATGAATTAATTCCAAGACGTTTGATACTCTCAAAGATCCTATTTCCTTTAATGTTTGTAAATTTATTCTTTAAAACACTTAATGCAAAAGTTTTATCCGGAGTATCAAGTTGTTTTAGGATTCTCTCCGACATAAGCTTTATCAATTCTCCCTTTGGAGATATGACCCAAACGCCTATGCCATAGAATACAATAATTTTCACTTTGATAACTTTTGCTTAGTGCCTTTAGTTTTGATTTCATTATTATGGGACTCATTCATTTTCTTGACTGTGTCAAGTAAATTAAGATTATTGATATATGACAAAGTACTAGTACCGACAAATTTGGAATTTAAAATAAAGATCACATTTATTATTCCCAAAAGAACAAGAGTAACCTTCCTTGTCCAAAATTGTGATAGCTATTAAATTCCATCAAAAGATGGTACAATTAATGTATTATTTAATACAAAATAATAGCCAGTACTTATCATTAATCTAAAAGTCCCTATGCCTATAACTTCAATCGGATTTCCAGCTTCCATATAGATGTATTTCTCATCTTCACTGGGGATTCGGTAATTCAGGCAACCCTGCATACATGAACTAATGTGAGTTGTTACACCAAATACAATCACTATGTATATTAAGGAATTGAAACCAAATTTGCCTTAGTACAAACAAGACCAAATGACATACCATCCTGAATTCGCCATTCACGATACTTATGGTAGTCGTTCTTCATGCGAGTAAGGTCCTTGCAAAAGAAGCATTTCTTGACTTTATGATCTTTAAATGATCCCTTATGCTTCTTACTTGCAACCGCAATTTCCTTCCTTCTTCTCTTAATCCTACGAGAAGAAGTAAATGCTGAGTGAGTACTTTCTAATTTGAGATATTTCATCCTATCTTCCTCTAATGTCATATGTGAAAGTAATCCATTAATATTCCACTTTTTCTTTTGACATTTATAGGTCACTTCAAAAGGACCAAATTGAGGAGGAAGATAGATCAAAACTAAGTGCACGAGCAAATCTTCCGAAATCTCTAACTTAAATGCTTTTAGTTTGATCGAAAGATGAAATAATTCGATAATGTACTCCCGAAGATTTTCGTCACCCTTGTACCGAATGGAAACAAGTTTCCACGAGAATTCAAGAAAAATCTCAGCATTTTCGATCTCAGAGACATTGTCCAAAAATGTCTCTGAAACTGAATTTTCCATGATCATTAGACTCACGCGATTGGACCGTTCCCATTGCTCAACATTTTTCCGTTCTATAACGGTATTTCCTTTAGTGAGAGCAGCGGGACTTGATTCCCCAAATGCGTGATCGATGTCCATATTGCCTAAGATCATCGTTATATTATTTTTCCAAGTTTTAAGTTTAGTCCCAGTAAGCAAAGGTACACCATTTATAGCAGTAGTTACGGATGAAGCATTAATAAAATCTGAAGGAGAAGAACAAGAATGAAACAAAACATATATAAGAAACTACACAATGATTAATTATATCAAATGAATTCCATCAAAATAAAAGATAATCAATATGACATCAAGACTAATCTTTGGATTGCGAATTGACTCACAATTTGATTTATCTTAGGGTAAACAAATAGCTTAAACAATACACTTTAAATACTTGCCTTCCTTTGGGCCGGATCAAGTACAAAAGTGTCCTAAAGTTTAAGGTACTTGTTCCCCGGCAATAAAGAATATAAACAATTCACTTTAAACACCCGCCTTCCTTTGGGATGGTTCACAGCATTTAAAATGACCAAAAGTTTAGTTCAATTATTACCCCATGAATGTAAATACTTAGTCAATAACAAGGTCTCCTTTGGAAAACAAGCATGTTATCACATATCAATATTTACATTCATCACTTTAACAAATTTGTATTTAAATAACGTAAATTGCTTTGGCAACAATATTATTTAAACAATGAATAAATTTGTTTAAGCATATAATTAATCATACTTTAGGGCATTTAAGACTTTAAGGTAATTTCTGAAAATTTAAAGGTAAACAAACAAGTGAAATATAGTATCCTTTTGTTCTACCCGTCCATTCTTAAAGTTTGATAACTCTAAGAACCACCGAAGCGCGACTGGTGTCCAGATACTATAATTTATTAACAAATTTTCACAAATTCTGGGCAAAATAACCCCAAAATCTCTCTTCCCAGCCAGAGCACGACTCGTGCCCACGAGCACGAATGGGGCACGAGTGGAAATGAAGTGCTTGATTTTAATCAGAACGACTTGGAAGCTTAGAAACGAGTCGTGGGCACGAATGACCAAAAGGGCACGACTCGTGCCAAAAGGCACGACTCGTGCTCAATGCCCAGAAACATGAAAATTGTACCTCTTGATTTTACCATTATTTCCAGAAATTGAATGAAGTTCTTAATTTAATGGTGACTCAATTTTCAACCAAAGTAAGTAGATCCGCATACTCACAACACATTTAAAAAATGCGTGGCTATGCATATGAACAAACTCACAACGCATCCAAGGATGGTGGCTATGTTCAAAAATGGGATAATCTTACATTAAGGGTTGAAAGCCTTTTGAGTAAAACCAAAAAATTAGAAATAGAATGAAGTTATGATACTCTTAGACAAGATGAGTATCATGAACAAGAACAAAACCAAATGAAATCACACAAGGATTACAAATATGAAATAAATTAAAGCACAAGGCTCTATAATAATTTCAAACTCAATCTAGTATATGAGCAGGCTCTGATACCAATTGTTGGAACATTAACGATCCATTAACCATGAACCGACTCACAACTAGATTTAAGAAGAGAAGGAGATGAAGAATAATAATACGGAAGCGTGTACCTTGTGATTCTATGATTGTGTTCTTGATCTTGTTCTTGAATGAAAGAAGACAGTAGGGAGATAGTACTTTGAAGTAGGGAAGAGTAGATCTTCTAAATGATAGTGCCCACACTTGATCTTCTTAGTGAATAAAGAGAAGATTTGTGACTGAATTTAGTGAATGAATAAGTGTCTCTAAATGGCTGATGGATAGCCTTTATATAGATAGAGAAGGGGCACTTCATTTAGGGACTACACCCTTTCGTAAAGAAGGCGGTGAGAAGTTACCATTATGTCCATCATTTAATGGTACTTACACCTAATGGAATTCTACATATTTGGTCTATACTTTAACATTATTAAATGATTATAACATATGGAATTAAATAACACATATTATTAATCCATTTTCTAACAGTTGATTCACCACTAAAATGTCAAGTGATCACTAACCAAAACCTAGGGAAATGGGGACAAGCATGGATGCAAAAACCCCCCTTTAAAATCATTTTTCCTTTCTTGAGAAGTTGCTGTCCAGTAGCAATTTTCCAAGACCCCAGGCCATTGTCTTAATTTTTGGACATAGATAAACTTGGAATTTGGTGTTGACTACAAATCACTTTTTGTAGCCAACATTCATAGATTTCCAGACATATTTTTAATTTATTTTTTGGGTGAGTAAAACTCCTCTTTTAAAATTTTCTTTTAGAGGCCAGTTCATCAGCTTCTGGAAATCCAGATTTCATATCTGAGATTTCCAGAAGGTTTTGACCCCTCAAATCTTTTCCAAAATGGAAAATTCCTTCGCACAAATCTTATTTAAGGTGTCTGGAACAACTTTCATTCTCTGAGTTTATCCAGATTATGAAGTTTTAAGGCCCTTGAATCCATTTCAAAATCAAAGGTCCACTGCCTTTTTCATTCTGGCAGAAGTGACTCTCAACTTCAAAAGGTCTTTTGAGTACCAAATCTCAATCCAAAAATCTTCCAAAAAATCATGGGATCAGTTTAAAGTCTTAAAAAGACATCCCAATTTTTACTTTTCTCAGTTTCGAATTATTTTGGCCAAAACACACACACACACACACACACACAAATGATTTTCAGCTTGGAAGATTCGTTTTACGAGGCATTCCGGGTGCACACTAACGTCCTTCCCGGCGTGTAACATGACCTCCGAACCCAAATCTCTAATCTTGGGCATTTTTCAAAGTTTTGGCCCTTAAAACAAAAATGGCGTGGCGACTCCGTTTTCCGGTTTTATTTGGTTTTCAAAGAAACGCAAAATCGAATTTTTCCCGCGAATGGCAACATCATCACAGTGGCGACTCCGCTGGGGACTAAATGAGCTTTTAAAAAAAAATGATATTTGGTATATCGGTGGAAACCATTAAACTTCTCGTTACCGCCTCCTAACACGAGTCGGGGATAAATTGTGGTTTAACAATCCCACGTACCGGTATCATCGTTTTCAAAAAAAAAAAAAGCTTTTGAGGGTCAAGCTTCCGTCCCGGCTTTAAAAATCATTTGTTGTGTGTGTTGATTTTGCACATTTTTGGTGATTGTTTCGGCCGCCCCGGAAAAAAGTCAAAATTTTGACTGTCGGAATCATGTCCCTAACTGTCGGAATTTTTGTGCTTATGTGTTTATGTGCTCATTTCAAAAAAAAAATTCAAAAAAAAATTTTTCAAAAAAAAAAAGAAAATTTTCAAAAAAAAATCATGCATCATATTTTTAAGACACATAAAAAATTTCTATTTTACTCAGAAAAAGGAAATAGACTGCTTGCACACTACGCGCACGTGACCGTACACTTCACACTACGTCCCTAACCCGGGGAAATCCTTGTCGCGGCCCGTTTGGTCTTATTACGCCTCTCGGTGCAAGCACAGGACTACCCAAACATCCCATGGAGCCTCGTGTCGACCATGCACTTGTCCGTGACACACTTTGTCCGAGACCCGGTTGGTTTTTAGTGCGAGTGCGTGTCATGCCCCGTCCGTGTATAGACCTTTCCTTTCAAGCCTTTGTCGGCATACCGACTCAATATCTTTCGGGGACCCTAATCAGTCGAAGTTCTGCCGATTTTCCGCCGCAGACTTTGACCAAGATATTGACCGGCGCCTTGACTTCGGCTCACGGCGGCACAAATTATACACTCGACTCCCAAAGATGACACTTTGAGTCATCAAGGATTAATGATTATTACATGCCTAATTATGGCTTAACTGACGACAAGTCAAGATCAATTGTGGACGCTTATCAGTCCAAATCATGTCGACTTTACTGTCGAGCTCTCGGACATGATCTTGACCTTGACGTCAGCTTTGTCCGTAATTTACATCGAATGCTTATTAAGACTCGATTACCCGCCAGACTTTTAGGATCGTTTTTCTTTCGGTCGGTGGGACCCGCTTGCCCTATAGGACCCTCGCCCTGGCCGCTCCACCCCGGGAGGTCGAAATACGGGTGGAATACGAGGGGCTTATAGACGTAGTGACGGGGCCCACTGATCCAGGATCCAGAGTAGTTTGCGAAAAAGAAGAGCAATCTTTTCCAACCGATTAGGTTAATAAAACATGTTTTAAGTAAACGTGAACACGTAACTACATGTTGCATGAGCCCAAAGCCCAAACACCTACCCTCCTTCATTCCCAGACATCTGAACCCTCGTGCCTTTTCCCCCGCAGCTCCTCACAAAGGTTGGTTCCGGACACCGGGTCATCGTTTGATTAGTTGGGAAGAGTCAAGCGCGTCATCAGCTTCACCGTTTGTTCCGACTCCGGGTTTCGTAATGTCCGCATCGGCCCGGTAATGATAGGGATAACGTCACTCCGTCCTCCAAAATCCCTCAGACAGACCAGTATTGGATCCAGTTGGTAGAGCAGATGAGACTTCGACATGAGGCTCGAATTAGCAACCTTCTGGAGGTTGTCGCAAGTCATGGTTTGACTATCAGTCTCAATTCCGATGGCACTTTTACCGCAAAGAAGGAAGAAGGTTCTCCTCCTCTTCTTAATCGTCCCGGATACATCAAGATGCTACCCCAAGATTCCTATGTCTCCACCGCCGGGACTCCTGCCCGTCGGCTTACAGGGCAACTGGCCCCCAAACAGCAGTCCAAAAGGCCACCATTCCAACAGCAGTCAGGGACGAAAGAGTCCGGCATACCGTCAGTTGCCCCCTCTCAAAGTGATGATCCCGCAAATATCAGCCTGGGTGATGAAGATCAGGAAACAGTTGAAGAAATATGGTCAGCCATCAAAGCCCTGGAGGAACGCCGGAAACAGGCAAGCAAGCTGGATTGAAGAGGCCACACGTCACTTCGGGACATTAACAATCTCCCAACCGATCGGGCTACCTCAAGGACAAGCATGTGCCTGCTCCCTAGATCTTAATACCTCTCATTATCCGGCGAGAGTCCAACCATTCGCTTCCCGAGATGAGCCCAGCAGTCTCCCGGACTCGGTTTAACTCAAAGTCATTCCAAAGAACGCTCAACTTGAGGTCCCAAATCCACCACCAGTCGTAGAACACATTTGGTGGGATATCTGTGACTGCCCCGACTGCCTTGAAAGGGACTATCAAGACTGGATACACGAGGACCGTCTTCCTAAGAAGAAGAAAATTTCCTCCCAGCAGAAATTGAAAGAGAGGTTCGAGGCCGGTGATACCAGTGTGGGTACGCTCGGGGAGCCATCTGGGGGATTTGATTACTATGTACTCTACTCCAGCCAGTCTTCCCCAAAGCAAACAGGGGTAGAAGAGCCGAAAAGCCTCGCCAACGATAGAGTTGAGACCTTCGGACACCAGAATACTGCAGATCAGAAGTCTAACCCCCCTCGGGGTCAGCCAAGATTCAGTTTGTCCAGCTCCCGAGAGCATAACTACAAAGAAAGACCAACGCCAGTCTGGCGCTCCCACTCTATCAACATGTTGACCGGAGATGGCAACCGCCACAAAAGGCCTCAGTATAACCCAGGGGCTTCAGCAAAGGCTCTACCTCGAAAGAAAAAGGCACGAAGTGACTGGCTTGATGACTCTCTTTCTCCAGACAAGCACCAAATCTATGATCCCCGCCTATATGGTAGCATGATCACCTTCTGCGACGAAGATTTGCCAAGAGATGTTTCCCAGCACAATGAAGCTTTGTACATCACCATTAAGCTCAACACCGTGTCGCTCCCTGGAGTATTGGTGGATAATGGATCAGCCATTAATGTCCTTCCCCTTAGCATGATGCGGGCCCTGCGCTTCAATGAAAGGCATATGATCCCATCTACCCGGATTATCAAGGCCTATGACGGTTCGTCTCGTCCCATCCTAGGGACAGTAACTCTGGAACTGTGGTACAAAACCCAAATGGTGCCAGCAAAGTTCCATGTAATGGACATCCCATTCGAGTTCACAGCCCTATTAGGGCGCCCTTGGTTGCATCACATGAAAGCCATAGCTTCCACTCTCCACCAATGCGTCAAATTCATTAACCGACAAGGGGACCTTGAAGTCATAAGGGGTGACAGTTTCCTCATAGGGAACGAAGCAGAGACTGTCACTAAGCATGCTCTTAGCCAGACACCGGGGTTACCTCCTCCGAGTCGACCAAGGGACTATCGGGGCAAGTCTCGTCAGAATCCCCCAGAATCCGGTGATGCCAACTATGTCAACGCACTCAAGCGAGCAGACTCCGAAGAAGTTCGATTCATCACATTCAATTGTCATTTCCAACATTTGGAGGCATCTTTTGGAAGGAAACATTGAACACCGCCATGATACGGGCACACAAACCCCCAGTCCTAATCACGGCTTTGTCACCATTCTTCAAACCCACTCTCCGACCCCGCCAAGCCAGGAAATTTTCATGATAAAGATCGACAAGCATCGTCATACCCAACTCGAATCTATGAACGTCGTGTGGGACGTCCTCCTTCTTTGAAGCCCACTGCTAAGCCTTTCCGCTCGAGTATGGGACATGAGATTTTTCCAAAGCGGCACCGAGACGCAATACGTCCTTACATCTGGATTGAGCGGTCGAGATTGTGACGAGATAGAAATCCCCGAGAATCGAGGAAGATCCCCACATCCACATGCTCGGCTTTCGGACGCCAAACACAATTGATTACGGTTCGACAAAGAGATGATGGCAACGACCGAGGAAGGAGGACGAAACGAGACGGCCCCCGAGTCATGAGGCCTCGACGGCAATGCCGCTAAAGAATTGGGAAACTCTCTCGGGCCCGTCCGCGACCAAAGAAGAAATGATCACCAAACTTGGATTGGTCCCCGATCCCTTTGTGTCAACCTTTGTAAAGTCCTACGAGTCTCTCATTGTTGAGTTTGAGTCTTCCGAATCGTCCGATGGCCTCACGCCCGAAGACCACGAAATTGTAGCCAATCTTTGTATTCCCTCTTATTCTCAATGAAATGACGAACCTTTACAGTATCCCTTAATTGCCACTTTAACTAATGATGAATTAACTAATAATCTAAAAACAGCTTAATAACGATTCACTAGATGAAGAAGCGAGACACATTAAATGAACAATATATCAAAGAAATCTTTAAGCGAGGTTGTCCAGGAAAGAGGAAAATCGAGCCCAAGCTGCCGAAGAGATTTTGACGAGTGTGAATGCAGGAACTGCGGAAGAGCCTAAAGAGACGCAGATTGGTAGTTTCTTGAAGGGACTGAAAGGGATGCCCTAATTGAGCCGCTAAAAGAATTCGTGGATGTGTTCGCATGGTCCTATAAAGATATGCCGAGGCCTCGATCCTTCCATAGTTGAGCACCGAATACCGCTCGACCCGGAAGTCAAGCCGGTAAAGCGAAGCTAAGAAGAATTAAGCCCGAATGGTCCCTACAAGTGAAAGAGGAGATAGAAAAGATGCTCGGGCGGGGTTCATCGGGGTCATTGAATACCCTACATGGCTTTCCAACATAGTAACGGTGACCAAGGCCAACGGAAAGATCCGGTCTTTGCGTAGACTTCGAGAGACTTGAACAAAGCCGTCAAAAGGCGATTTCCCCTTTGCCAAACATCGATATTTTGATAGATTCCACGGCCAACCATGAAGTTAAATCCTTCGTCGACGGTTTTGCCGGTTACAACCAAATCAAAATGGCGAGAAGAGGATCAAGCCAAAACGGCCTTCACAACCCCTTGGGGCACCTAGTGCTACACGGTCATGCCGTTCGGACTAAAGAATCTTGGGGCTACATACCGGAAGGGCGGCTACGGCTACGTTCCATGACATGATCCACAAAGAAATTGAGGTCTATGTGGACGACATGATAATACACTCCGGAGGATCGGATGGCCAACACTTTGTTGATTTGAGAAAATTCTTCGGCCGCCTCCAGAGACCACGGCCATGAGGCCCGAATCCGGCCAAATGCACCTTCGGTGTAAGACGAGGCAAGGTGCTAGGATATATGGTGACGTAACGGGGATCGAAGTAGATCCTCGGAAAATCAAGGCGATAGTTGAAATGAAGCCACCCCGAACAACGACAGTGAAATCCTTCATGGGAAGGCTGCAATACATAAGCCGCTTTGTAAATCAGTGACCTCGATCTGCGAGCCGATCTTCAAGTTGATGAAGAAAAATGCCTACATAGAATGGACTCCAGAATGCCGGCTCGCTTTTGAACGAGATCAAGGCGTACCTCGTGAATCCCCGATTCTTTGCCCACCACATCGGCAAAAGCCGCTATTGCTATATCTAAGCATCACGGATACGGCAATTGGAGCTATGCTAGCTCAAGAGAAGAAAGATTCCAAGGTCGAAACGCCATCTATTTCGTAGCGAAAGCTCCCAAGGAAGCGAACTCAATTACTCGCTTGCGAAAAGGCTTGCGCGGGTTTGGTGCAGGTAGTGGGAAAGTTGAAACACTACATGCAGTCTCACCCGATACATCTCGTCTCAAGGATAGACCCCATCAAATATCTGTTCGATAAGCCTTCCATCTCCATGAGGTTGGCAAAATGTTCATTCTTTTTGGCCGAATACGAAATCACTTATGTTTCAAGGAAATCCGTAAAAGGACGCATAATGGCAGAACATTTGGCCGATTTCCCAAGTGATGAGTCCCGAGGACCTGAACCTCAATTTCCCGATGATGGAATCTTTGCTCTAGAAGGGGAAAATCGCTGGCAACTCTTCTTCGACGGGGCATCAAACAAAAGGGGGAACGGATTAGGAATGCTTCTGGTTGATCCTACTGACGAACACACCCCCATAGCAGTAAGGTTGAACTTCGAGGTCACCAACAACGCTGCTGAATATGAAGCTTGCATAGCCGGGTTGGAAGCCGCCCTTGAAAGAAATATCAAAGAATTGGAGGTGTATGGTGACTCTGCCCTTATCATCAATCAGGTCTCTAACAAATGGAAGACCGTGGACCCGGGTCTACAGAAATATCACACTTACATGGAAGAGCTAGTAACTCAATTCAAGGAAATTAGCTTCCATTACTTGCCCAGAGATCGCAACAGATTTGCAGATGCTCTGGCAACACTAGCCTCCCTCGTTGAAATATCCGAAGGGAAGTCCGTCAAACCATTCAGAGTCGGGAGAAGAGAAAATCCCACTTATTGCTTTGAAATCGAAGCAGAAGCCGAACCGGCCAGTGATCCCTGGTACACTCGGATCTACCAATACACTTAAGAAGGATGGCGAGGCCTCTTTCAAAAATGAAGATGGGGAATATAAAGAAGGAATCAAAGCAAAGAGCCTCTCAGCCCTGAAGCGACTCGCCTCCCACTATGTTCTTTTGGGAAATATGCTATACAAGAAGCGTTATCAAGGCCCCCTCCTGCGATGCATCGGCAAACAAGAGGCTACGGAACTCATGAGAGAAATACATGGTGGTACCTGCGGCCCCCATATGAATGCTCGAGCCCTGATGCAAATTATGCGAGGATGGGGTACTTACGGATCTCCATGGAAACCGACTGCATCCAGTTCGTCAAAAGCTGCGACAAATGCCAGCGATACTCGAATCTTAATCATTTGCCTCCTCACGAGTTATACTGCATGACAACCCCCTGGCCCTTCGTCACTTGGGGAATTGATGTCATAGGCAAAATCACGCCACCGGCGACGAACGGCCACGAATTCGTCACAGTAGCCGTGGACTATTTCACCAAGTGGGTTGAAGCCAAGTCCTACAAAATCCTCAACTCAAGGAAAGTAGCCCTCTTCATCAAAGAGAACATCATGTGCGGATACGGGTTGCCGGCGAAATCATCTCGGATAATGGATCCCACTTCGAAGGGGAATGTGAAAGGCCTGGCGTAATTGAATAACCCGTCACAAGTCATCTCCTTACAGGCCCCAAACCAACGGAGCCGTCGAGGCAGCAAACAAGACTTTGGAAAACATCATCCGGAAAATGGCTGTCCGAGGCAGAGATTGGCCCGAGAAGCTACACCTGGCACTCTGGGGCTACAGAACATCAGTCAGAACGGCAACTGGGGAAACACCGTTTGCTCTCACCTACGGAATGGAAGCCGTACTCCCAATCGAGCTAGAAATCCCCTCACTCCGGGTACTATTGGAAAGCCAGATCAACGAGGTCGAATGGCTCCAAAGTCGCCATGATGAATTGGCCCTACTAGATGAGCGCAGATTGAAAGCAATGGAACATATCCGAGCCTACCAAGGCAGAATGGCCAGAGCCTTTGACAAGAAAGTAAAGCATCGGGAAATCCGAGAAGGTGATCTCGTCTTAAAAGAGAAGCCCCCAGTCCGTGTCAACCCCCTCGGCAAATGGGAGCCTGTCTGGGTCGGGCCATACGTCGTCCAGAAGATCTTCTCCGGAGGAGCCATGCAACTTGCAGACCTCGACGGAAACCCCTTTGTACATCCAGTGAATGGTGACAAGCTGCGCAGATACTACGCGTAAAACACCGAGTAAAAAAAAAAGAGTGCTAAAAGAGTAATACCCAACTAGGTTGAAAACCCGAAAAGGGCGGCCTAGGTAAAAACGGGGTTGCACCAAAAAAAAAAAAACAAAAAAAAAAAAAAAAAAAACAAAAAAAAAAACAAAAAAAAAAAACAAAAAAACAACAAAATCGACCGGGTTGAACTACGAAGACCTGAGGCTCCTCAAAATGAGGGGAACGTAGAGCGGCGGAAACGGTTCGGTCTAAAACACAAATAAAAAGTCATACTACGGCATCAATACA
Organism: Adenophora triphylla var. japonica; assembly: GCA_022495995.1. Taxonomy (NCBI): domain Eukaryota; kingdom Viridiplantae; phylum Streptophyta; class Magnoliopsida; order Asterales; family Campanulaceae; genus Adenophora; species Adenophora triphylla. The sequence continues at coordinate 261,545 of JAFEMH010002783.1, forward strand.
ATTGATCAGACCATGAAAGCGTCTCGAAAAACTCTGAAGCAATTCAAATATTCATTACAAGTTAAAAACTTTTTGATGAGTCTAAGCCCGATTCATTCCTACAACCGGCAGCCTGCTAAAAGAAACTAAAATACATAATCAAACTAATGTGTCTGCCATGACAAGAAAGGGATACTCGGAAACCTCAAAGTCACTCCATGCCACTCGTACTGGCCTCTCCCCTCTTCTTCTCTCTTCGAGTCTTCTTCTTTTGAACTAGAAAAATGTCGGTCTTCCTCCTACCGAGCTCTGGTATAGGAACAGGATCTATCAGACCAGCCTCTGTCAGGGCCTTAGTAGCCCTAGCGTCATCTCTCATCTCCTGTAGCCGGGCTGGTAAAGTAGGAGTCCTCCTCTCTTGTCTCTTGACATAAGCTTCATAATCGGTCACCACATCTCCGCTCCTGTCATGAGGGTTGGCCCTCGCCTCGGCCCTCCTCCTCTCGGAAACTGTCAGGTCCTCCGCACCCACAATGGCCTCACGCCGTCTCAAAATAGCCATCTGAGTCTCTCCAAAATGCCTCTCGTACCAATCCAGGTACCAAGTGGTCAGGAACACCGGTCTCGGACGCCTGAGGATAACCCGAGGAGGAAAGACGTCATACCTCCATGCTCGGGAAAGAAAGGAAAACACCGAAGGATCATCCATAGAAACAGGAGCCACCACCCTGGTGGCTATATCATCAAAGTCCTCCAAAGGAACCTGCTCCAAGCCGAACTGTCTCAGAACCAAAGACGGAATGTAAAAGCTGGACTGAGAAAGCCCCGGAAGCATGACCACATGAGACCCGTCCTGAAGCACTCTGCGAGTCTCCACCCGCCAACAAGGCACTGACCATCTGATATCTTATGTCTGGCGACCAGCCATCCAACGCTCCCATGAGCCACGATCATCAAAATCTACAGAACCCCTCTCTGGGAATGTCCAAGGCTTGATCATATCGGGAGTTTCCCGAAGAATCCCCAAGCGCTCCATCGCCCACGAGTCAAGAGGAACGGGCTGCCCCCGTGCATATACCGCCTCCGTGCCTTGACCTATCGAGAGCGTGGAAAGTCTCCCCCAAGATCAAAGGTACAACATCTACGCAGCGACAATGAACGACTACATCCAGCAAAGACCGATGACAGATCCCAAAAGAATAGACCATGAACAAGGTCCCAAACATGCAAAGTGCAAAGGCATCCCAATAGGCATCGTCAAGCAAGCCTAAGCCCCTAAACCTATCAGGGAGACCGGAAATATCAAAATGATCGGGACCACGAGATCATACCTTGCGCTTCCTCAGGGAAAGATGAAGGAGGTTACACAATCTGTCAACGAAAGAAGCCCCTCCAGGCAAAGGAACCGCTATCTCCTCCACCTCCGGGCCACCAAGCAAAGCCCGAAATTCTTCCACGGTCGGAACAACCTCATTGTAAGAAAGGCAAAAGACATGCCTTCTAGTGTCCCAGAACGAGGAAGAAGCTCTCAAAAGCTCATAATCCGGAACCAATTCCTTGAGGGACCATAAACACTTCACCTTGTACCTTTCTTCAAAGAAGGACCTCCTCTCATGCATAATCTCCCGGGACCAATCCTTGAATTTGTTAAAGAATGACATTTGGGATTCTTGGGACAATTTTGATGGAGCTTTTCTAAGGTTTTCCATGGATTTTCTCTCTTTCTCCCCGAAAATGGCTGTTTGAACTAGTGGTTGAAGAAGGTGTTTGAATTTGAAATAAGGAAAAACCAGATCTGAAGCAAAATTAAAGGACAGTGTCAGAAGCCTGTCCCATCCGCGCGGATGAGTTTGTTATCAAAAAAAAAATAATCTTTGCAACAGTCCAAACTGCTGTACCAAAGGAATATTTTGTCCCAGCCAAAGCCAGTTCATACACCAAACATCTACACCCTTGCAAAAAAAAAACCTAGGCTCATGCAACATTGCATTCATACAGCATTGCATTCAAAAAAAAAAAAAAAAAAAAAAAGTAGGTAACAATAATCCTAAATTATTACATCAAAAAAAAAATGTGCATAAAAAAAAAGGGAGCAAAATGTGCATAAGCTGTACAAATCTCAATCCCAGTCACAAATCACAAAATCTCAGAAAATCAGTCTAAAAAAAAGTAATCAATCAGAGTCCCTAGCGCTCGACGTCTGCCCCCGATCCCTCTTGCGGCTCGGGCCCGCCTCATCAGAAGCCCTGAAGATCTCAGGCTCAGAATCGTCCTCGTCCCCGGAAGAAGGCTCGTCGGGACCAACCGGCACGCTACGATAGGGCAAGCCAAGATCTGCGAAGAAATCATATCCGAAGGTGAAGGCGTCGAGACTCTGGACGTGCGAAGAAGATCCACCATGCCGCCGGACGTGTCCCGCCCGTAAGGATCTCAGAGAATGACGTGGTCCGAAGGTAGTACCGCGCGAGGATCGAGGAGAGGAGAAAGAGGAGTCTCGGAAGAAGTCTACGAAGGAATAGGGAAGCCTCCCGCTGACGGGCGCCGGCCGTGGTCGCCTCGCTCTAGCACTCGAGGAGCCCCGCAAGCAACCATCCTCCCGATAAATCTCTTAGCCCCGATCACACCTTCGTTAGCCTCTCCACGACCACCTCCGAAAACTGCACAAAGGCAAAAGCGTCAGAAACAGTTGAAGCAAAAAAATGATGACAGGAAAGAAAAGAAAAGACAGAAGCAAGAAAAGAGGTGGGAAGGAAAAGCCATACCTTCATACCCGGACGAGGCCGGAAAGCTCGTGGAAGCCGCTAAGGATGAGGGATCTGCACCCTCAATCGGACCCCATCCTGGACATATGAAAAGTCCGTCCGAGGGTACCGCGGGACCCCTAACCCCTCTCTATCCAGAACACAGGCGTCCTCGGCCTCCTCAAGACAAATCTTTGGATATGGCTCAATCGCCACAAATGCCGAGAAGTCTTTGGCCGGCTCGGTAATCATCCCAGGTCGCGAGATCTATCACTCGGGTGCATCATATCGGCGGGAGGCTCCACCGGTGTCATCAAGGCGAATTCACGCCATGCTTTGGCGCGTCACCCTCTCTCCCGAGATAATAGACATCGCAGGTCAGACCTCTCAGAATCCTCCGCTGCACGGTCCAAATCTCAGCGCCCTTCAGCTGCGCCACCTCAAAACGATCCCAGGGGTAGAATATCATCCTCTCATCCATCTCAGCCTCCGTCAAAGGCAGGCAGTCCCCATATCTGAGAGTCGTACGCCCCCTGGAGCTTATCTTCTCTCGGGCATGCTTGGACCAGGAGCGCATGGCCGGATACGCCCCGACGTACGCCGCAGGCTGCCGCCACATCGTGACAAGGAAAAACTCCAGAGCCCATACCTGCAAAAGGTAAAGATCAAATCAATCCAGTGCAAAAGAAAATTGTGTGCTCAAGAAAAAAGGGGGAAAGCAAAAAGAAAGCTTATACCTCCAGAGCAAACTCGAAGCAGTATAAGGAGCTCACAGCCTTCCGGCTGTATCTATCAAGAGCAAAAGTAAAGCTCTGCCAGCCCGGCCTCTCCCCAAGAGACATCTCCAGCCATCTCCACATCCTCCAAACTCCTCAGCAAAGCAAACACCGCCGTCCCCTCGGCGTGTCCAAAAAGAGTGCTCGAAAGCAAACCATAAAAAGGCCCTAGCAATCTGCTCAGCGCCTATCCTCTCATCCCCAGCCTCGTAGCTCCCGATGATCTCCACAATCTTCCCATAAACCACGGCGTACTCCATCCCCATCCCCTTTTTGGGAATGGGGGTAAAGCCCAGAAGAGCCTGCAGGTCCACATCGCTGTAGCCGTCCCGCCACTCAATGCTGCGTCCATTGAAGGACAGACCCGTAATCGCAGCATAGTCAGAAGGCGTGACCGTAGCCTCGCCCCAGAAGAAGTGAAATGTGTGGGTCGCGTCCCACCAATGTTGCGCCAAAGCAAACATCAGGCCCTTGCTCTTAGGAAACTTGACCAATCCCCTCAAGCACTCAATGAACTCCCAAAGCCCAGTCTCAACAACAATCTGTCTCGGACTCAGCAAAGCTCCTCGGCCCGCATTCGGAAGCCGGTCCCACAAGTCAACTACAGACTCCACCGATCCTCGAGTCTTCATCTTATTCAACTGCTCCGTCACGTAGTTGTTTCCACCCTGCAATAAAAAAAAAAATGTCAAAAATTTTTTTTTGCATTTGCACAAAAAAAAAGAAGGCATATACATGCATCATTCATCACAAAAGTTTTGAAGAAAATTCGGCAGCATAACGGCATGCAATGAACCCAGCCCCATTTTTCTCAAAAAAGAAGCAGTTTTCACCAAATCCCAATCAACATTCATTCATACATAAAAAAAAAAAATCATACAAGGAGTCAACGGAAGCAAAAACTCCGTCCCATTTTTCATAAAAAAAAAACATGCATACATTCATTCAGCGGAAGCAAAAAACTCCGTCCCATCTTTCATGAAATAGCATACATAAACAATCTTTCAAGTCATTCATTCAATCAAAGGGGAACGAAAAATCCGTCCCACTTTTCATAGAAAATCACACTCTCAAGAAAAAATGCATTCATAACATGCATATCATCCGTCATTTCAAAAAAAAAGAGATCCTACATTTATACATTCACACAAGGAGTCAACGGAAGCAAAAACTCCGTCCCATTTTCATAAAATAACATGCTTACATGTCATTCATGGGATCATCATCTCATTGCAAAAAAAAATCATCATATCAACATTGCAAGAATCCTACATTGCAACAAAAGAAGTCCGTCCCAAATTCGGGAAATCATTCATCATAGTCTCATATTTCAAAAAAAAAATGGCGAAAATGCCAATTCTTTTTCCAAGCAAAATGCACATTTTGAGTTACCCATATACTCATTACAACATGCAAAGCATCAAAATCAAGATTCAAAGCCAAGAACATCAATCATTCGAATTTTCAAAAAAAAAAAAAATCAAAAATCACCCAAAATTCAATTTCAAGCAAGAAATCAACAAAGGGAATGAAAAGATTCGAAGTATACCGTTCGGAGACTCGGATCAGAAGCCCAATGTTGCCAAGCATCGGGGTATGGCTCCTCCGCAACCGATTGCGAAAGTGCGTAGTGCCTCCTCATTCGGACGAGCTCCAATCGTCTCTCCGCTACCGGGCCACGTCCTTGACCTTGAAAAGCACCTTCCCCGTGTTCCATTGCTTGAAAATCGAAGAAAAATGGAGGAATTTTCAAGCTTTTTGGCCTTCAATGGTGGTTTCTCTCGGTTTCTCTCTCTCTGCTCTCGAAAATTCAAAAAAGGGACTGAAGGAGAAGAAAGGGCGTTGGCCCTCATTAATACCCTCTGACTCTCAACCCTCTCCGCGCGGATAGGGTTGTAAGGGCCAAAATGACCCTTTTGCCCTTTAAAAATCAAGACTCTGCAATTCAGTCCTCAACTTGACAGAGTTAACCAAAGTGAACCCAAGTCAACCCCCCTTTCAAGGAAATCATCCACGGCAGTAAAACGTAAGACCTATTTCTCCGAGAAAGTTAACGGAATCCCGTTTCTTTCATTAAAATCATTCCCGGCAGTAAAACGTAAGTCCGATCTTCCCGAGAAAGATAACGAGATCCCGTATCTTTCATCAAAATCATCAAACGGCAGTAAAACGTAAGTCTGATCTTCCCGAGAAAGATAACGAGATCCCGTATCTTTCATCAAAACCATCAACGGCAGTCAAACGTAAGACCGATTTCCCCAAGAAAGAAAACGAGATCCCGTATCTTTCATCAAAATCATCAAACGGCAGTCAAACGTAAGTCCGATCTCCCCGAGAAAGATAACGAGATCCTGTATCTTTCATCAAAATCATCAACGGCAGTCAAACGTAAGACCGATCTTCCCGAGAAAGATAACGAGATCCCGTATCTTTCATCAAAATCATTCAACGGCAGTAAAACGTAAGTCCGATTTTCCCGAGAAAGATAATGGAATCCCGTATCTTTCATCAAAATTATTCCCCGGCAGTAAAACGTAAGTCCGATTTTCCCGAGAAAGATAACGAGATCCCGTTTCTTTCATCAAAATCATTCCCGGCAGTAAAACGTAAGTCCGATCTCCCCGAGAAAGATAACGGGATCCCGTATCTTTCATCAAAATCATCAACGGCAGTCAAACGTAAGATTGATCTTCCCGAGAAAGATAACGAGATCCCGTATCTTTCATCAAAATCATTCAACGGCAGTCAAACGTAAGACCGATCTCCCTGAGAAAGATAACGAGATCCCGTATCTTTCATCAAAATCATTCCCCGACAGTAAAACGTAAGTCCAATTTTCCCGAGAAAGATAACGGAATCCCGTATCTTTCATCAAAATTATTCCCCGGCAGTCAAACGTAAGTCCGATCTCCCCGAGAAAGATAACGAGATCCCGTATCTTTCATCAAAATCATCAAACGGCAGTAAAACGTAAGTCCGATCTCTCCGAGAAAGTTAACGGAATCCCGTTTCTTTCATCAAAATCATCAAACGGCAGTCAAACGTAAGACCGATTTCCCCGAGAAAGATAACGGGATCCCGTATCTTTCATCAAAATTATTCCACGGCAGTAAAACGTAAGACCGATTTCTCCGAGAAAGATAACGAGATCCCGTATCTTTCATCAAAATCATCAAACGGCAGTCAAACGTAAGACCGATTTTCCCGAGAAAGATAACGGAATCCCGTATCTTTCGTCAAAATTATTCCCCGGCAGTAAAACGTAAGGCCGAATACGTCTGATTTTTCCCAGCAAAGGCTAACAAAATCCCCAGCAAAGGCTAGCGAAATCCCCAGCAAAGTTAATGGAATCCCAGAAGCCAACGGAATCTCGAGTAAATCTCGAACTACGAAAGGGCTTGATTTCCACTAGGGATACGTAGGTAGACTATCATTAGGTCCAGCCCCTCGACCAAAACGGTCACCCTCTCCTTCGGCAGCAGACAAAGTCCACCGAAAGGCCATTTCAAATCAAGGTTCGAGGCACCTAAAAATGCCACCATCAAGGTTCGAGGCACCTAAAACGCCATCTCCAAGGTTCGAGGCACCTAAAACGCCATCTCCAAGGTTCGAGGCACCTAAAACGCCATCTTCAAGGTTCGAGGCACCTAAAACGCCATCTCCAAGGTCCGAGGCACCGAAGACGCCATCATCAAGGTTCGAGGCACCTAAGACGCTATCACACACAACACTAGGAAAGCGATAAATCGCAATCATCCCAGCAGAAGCGAGATAGCCATCGAGACCGAAAATGGTCATTCCTATCCCAGCCCGAGGGCGGATAGCCATCGAGGCCGAAAAGGGTCATTCCTATCCCGGCGGGCGGATAGCCATCAGGACCGAAAAGGGTCATTCCTATCCCCGGCAGAGCGGATAGCCACCCGAACCCGAAAATGGTCATCCCTATCCCAAAGAGAAGCGGATAGCCATCGAGCCAGAAAATGGTCATTCCTATCCCCGGAGCGGATATACAATTTCGGCCACTCGATCACTTGATCATCCTGCCAAATATGGAGCCTTACTCTTATCGACGACCCCGCTTCCTTCGAAAGCGCCGTCGCCGAGGGGCTACTGTAAGTGCTCCAATTTGAGCTTGTTAGAATTTTCGTTAGAAAATTAACGAAAGTTATAACATTCCTAACAATTCCTAACAATTCCTAACATTCCTAACTTTTCTAACAAAGTGAGGGCAAAATGGGCATTGCTATTTAAAGATAAACCTTCAAAGGAATCTCAAAAAGCAAAAGAATTAAGAAAATCCCGAAACAAGTTAAAAAACGGTTTACATTGGAATTTTTGAATTATATTCCTTGTGTCCAAAGCCTGGAGCAGCATTTAATGAACAGTGCACGCCACCAACCCCATCCGCGCGGATACCTTTGCATTTTCAGAGGGCTATAAATTGAGCCCTCCAGTCACAGAAAAAGAAAAGAACAAGAACACAACTCACAGCATTTGGCGAAAATACTTGAGAAAACAGTGAGAATTCCATAGAATTGTCACCTTTTTCTCTTGAATCTTCCCAACTTTCACTCACTCAAATCAAATCCACTCACTCTCAAGTTCAAACACAAACACAAAAACACAAGGAAGATAGGTATAACCTCCCTCTCCTTACCCTAAATTCTCTCATCCATGCATGCATTTTCAAACTACAAAATGTAGTTTGTTCATTTTCTTGCCCTAGATCCAAGAGGATCACCATGGAAGTTCATCTCCATGGATGATCCTCTACAAGGATCAACATTTTCTTCAATGTGTTCTTACTTACTTGCAAATGCATTTTCAAAACCCTAAAAACCATTTTCAAGCACCAAATCTTGATTTCAAAGGATAAAATTCCCCTTCCCAAGCAAATGAAGTGCTTAGTCCTAATGTACCCCAAGGATGGTTTGGTATAGTTGATTCACCACTAAAATGTCAAGTGATCACTAACCAAAACCTAGGGAAATGGGGACAAGCATGGATGCAAAAACCCCCTTTAAAATCATTTTTCCTTTCTTGAGAAGTTGCTGTCCAGTAGCAATTTTCCAAGACCCCAGTCCATTGTCTTAATTATTGGACATAGATAAACTTGGAATTTGGTGTTGACTACAAAACACTTTTTGTAGCAAACATCCAGAGCTTTCCAGACATATTTTTACTTTATTTTTTGGATGAGTAAAACTCCTCTTTTCAAATTTTCTTTTAGAGGCCAGTTCATCAGCTTCTGGAAATCCAGATTTCATATCTGAGATTTCCAGAAGGTTTTGACCCCTCAAATATTTTCCAAAATGGAAAATTCCTTCGTACAAATCTTATTTAAGGTGTCTGGAACAACTTTCATTCTCTGAGTTTATCCATATTATGAAGTTTTAAGGCCCTTGAATCCATTTCAAAATCAAAGGTCCACTGCCTTTTTCATTCTGGCAGAAGTGACTCTCAACTTCAAAAGGTCTTTTGAGTACCAAATATCAATCCAAAAATCTTCCAAAAAATCATGGGATCAGTTTAAAGTCTTAAAAAGACATCCCAATTTTTACTTTTCTCAGTTTCGAATTATTTTGGCCAAAACACACACACACACACACACAAATGATTTTCAGCTTGGAAGACTCGTTTTACGAGGCATTCCGGGTGCACACTAACGTCCTTCCCGGCGTGTAACATGACCTCCGAACCCAAATCTCTAATCTCGGGCATTTTTCAAAGTTTTGGCCCTTAAAACAAAAATGGCGTGGCGACTCCGTTTTTCGGTTTTATTTGGTTTTCAAAGAAACGCAAAATCGAATTTTTCCCGCGAATGGCAACATCATCACAAGTGTAGGGTAAAAAAGTGCAAGTGTTAGTATAAAAAAGTGTCAGTGTGAAGAGTACCAGTATATGTATAATTAAGTGACATTGTAAAAATGATTTTTTCTTAAACTTAGAAAAAAATGCGTTTTTTATAAAATCAAATCTTAAATTTGAAAGAAAATGAGTAGCTAATATTAACAAGTGAAAACACAAATAACTCATGTGAGTCATGGTGTGATAGTATCAGTACTAACACCAGTACAAAAAGCAGCGTAATAAGAACTTTAATAAAGTAAAACTCAGATTTAAACACTTATATATAGTAACTTGTTGTAAACAATAAAAAGCTTCAATTTATAAACTCAATTAAGCAATGGTTACACGAATAATGTTAATAAGAGAAGAAAAAAACAAACTAAATGATCAAAAAATCTCTAACACTAAACACTCCTTGATTCTTTGAACCTTAAGAGATTAAACCACACAAAAACCGTTGTTGTGAATGAGTCGTGCTGTTCTTATTTATAGCAGAAGAGATCCTTATTTGTAGGGAGTGATTTGCTTGATAAGATACTCCATATTTAGACTTCTACTTTCATTTGAACTTTTATCAATCAAGTCAATCCTTCCTCATCTACTCTTTTTCTTGTGTGAGAGATAGTTACAAAATAACCAAATATACACTAAAAATATCCAAAATTCGGTTAGTAGGTTAGTCAAATAAATAAAACATAAATTATAACATTTACAATATTTACTTATTTTAACTAATATCAAGAAAGTAAAAAATCTATATTAAGTCAACATTTAACTTGTCAAACCGTGTGTGACATCACACACTTTCAATCTCCCCCTGATTTGTTGCTTTCTGGTCAAAATGAATCATAATTCAAGAGTAGTTATCATAAACTAATATAAAATATCAAACTCCCCCTAAACAAGAAAATGTCAAGATAATCCAAAAACACAAACCAATTCACCATTGCATACACAAAATATGAAATATTGTTTAAAAAACAGAACAGTTCATAACTAGCATCCTAATCTGCTTTCTCAATTTCAGCTCTGATTTCCTCAAGTAGCTCCCAATGGAAGCTCTGGCGGATGTCATCGAATACTTGGCTTGTGCTTGCTTCCCCTTTTTGTCCAGAAAGACTAGCCTTGGCAGCCAACAATATGTTCCTTCTAGCCGCTATTTCCTTGAACTGCACACGAGCCTGTAGCATAGTCTTCTCAAGAAATTTGATATATTTATCATAAATGTCTGCTGGATCAATTGGTGGAATTGGAGATGTGGGCACATCTTCACCCACACCAGCCATATCATCTTCATCATCATCATGCACTTCAACTGCTGGATCATTTGGGAACTCAACAGGGAGGTCAATAGTACGTTTGGTGCATTCCAGAACTGCCTGAATCCCAAAAGGTTCAACTTTCTCCCATAGTCTGTTAGAAGGAGTAATATCCACCCCTTGTTCCAAACACATACCCGAAATTAAGCAAGGGAAAGGAAGATCGGACGGAAGTTCATTTTCAGCAAATTGGACAATACTAGCAAACACAATCTCCCCAAGATTAAACTATATACCCCGAAATATCCTATAAATGAGATCTGCATGGGCTGTGGTGACAGTGTTTCTGTTGGTGATTGGTTTCCAATTGAGGGTGGCAATTTTGAATAGAAAACCACATAGGGAAGTTAGCATGGTGTACTTATATTGGTTGTGCCAGACGAGATCAAGTCCATTTGAGATAGCCGATGCAATTTCATTTTTGGGGGTCATGGTAGGTATGTTTTGAGGATTGGGAGTTTGAAGAAAAGAATTGATGGTAGAAGGGGAGAAGGATATAGCTTTACCCCCCCTGACTGTCACCATTTTAAAGCAATCAGATCTTGGGTCTTGAATGGATTGAAGGAGGTTTGCATAAAATTCACACATAAGAGAGGGATAAAAATGTGCAGGGTAGGTGATAGTGTGGAGAAGGGATTTTTCACTTAAATACCTAGTCATCCTCATGTCCTCAAAATTCCTATCTTGGACCCTTTCCACAATAAAAATTTTCATTCTAAAGAACTCAAATCTTTCCTTTGCCTCATTGGATATGAATGCTTCAGAAGAAGGGGGACTTACAGTGATTTCGGAAGGTTTGGCACGTGTGGAACGCCTAGGCATAGGCGTGGAACTTGTAGTGGATTGAGCCTTCTTTGTACACTTCTTCTTTGATGTAGGTGCTGGTGTCATCACATCTTCACAAGCATCAGCTTTCTCAGTTTCCAATTCCTCTCTTCCAAGCCTAAAAGTTTCATCCTCAGCCTCATCATCATCAGAACCCATGAGTGGAGCTTGGTCAGCTAGAGATGCACTTGCCTGAGCCTTTGATTGTCTTACCTTCCCTTTAGCCTTTTTCAGATCCAATAGGGCTTGAATAGGAATATCTTCATCCTCTTCATGATGGGCACAAACGGAGGGGAGAGTTTCAGCCGCTGATAATAGTGGTGATGTGGTAGTAGTAGGGATGGCAACAGCGGTAGCAGGTGGAGGATCAGAACCAATTTTTTTTGTTGCTGCCAAATCCTTGGTCGTGACCACGACATGAGGAAAGATGTCCTCAATGTCAAGGCTTGCATATTCGACAATCTTCTCTGTTGATGACCGTAGTTTATCAATGCCTTCAGCCCTAGTACTCCATGGTACTATCTCAAAATCTTCAGCATTGGGCCCTTCTGAGTCGCTTGAGTCAGTAGGAGAAACATACCTTCTACGTCGAGGACCAGTGTAACCGGCAGCCTTACTCTATTTTGGAGGTGCAGCTTTAGTTTACGGACTGCCTGAGCTGGTAACAGAGGGCTTCCTCTTCTTACGTTTTGTTGCAGTGCTTGGCTCGTAGTCCTCGTCTTCTCCTTCTAGAAATTCTGGCTCGTCCGTGTTTGGCCTTACCCTATATGAATAGTCCTCCATATGAGGAGAAAACCCTTTCTGACGCAGAGACCAATTTGGCCCCTTTTCCATCCCCGCTTGAGTCCAAATCGACCTCAAATCTCCCGGATTATCAGCGTCGATGACATTATTATGAGCCCCAAGGAGTGAAATTGAAATGGGTGAAGCTTCTGTGTCGACGAACAGCTCTACAGTTTTAAGTACGCCAATCCAATTCGCTACCCTTTTAGATGCATTTTAATATGATAAAATTGCACTAGGGGCATTTTGGTAAATTTCTGGTCCATTCTGAGACTTTCGGGAGCTTTTTATAAGTTTCTCACTAAGAAAGGACCCACAAGGAATTATTGGCTTTGGACCTTTAAGGAATTAGCCCGGAATGTTCCAGAACCAGTTGCTGGTGCCAGAAATGGTTATTGGAAAGGAGGAAGGCTCATACTCACTCTCTCACTACTCTCTCTCTAGACGCAAACACTAGAGATCTTCTCTCTCTAATCGCCATCTTCACCAGCCTTCGTTCCCTAGATCGTCTTCCTCACCTGATCTCTCTCTTCGGTCGCACCCTTCCTCACAATCTCCCTCTCTACCCAAAACACCGTTCTACCTCCCTCTACCTCAATCCCCTTCTTCATCGATCTAATTCCCTCTCAATCCCTTCCTCACCGTTCTCTGTCTCTCTAAACCATTCGCAAGAAACTCAACCTCCAACCTCAATTTCCCCCACCGTTCTCTATCTCTCAACCTCAAACCTCAATCTCCATCACCGTTCTCTGCTCACTACCTCAAAATTGCCAACACCATCTCCCCTATTTCCAGGTCCTCAACCGTTCACCACCACCGCTCTACCAACAGGTTCCGATCACCACCTCCACTAGCTCCGGTCCCTTTTCCAGTCCCTAGCGTCCTTCTATCAAAATTACACCGTAAACATCTGTCTCCAGCAAAACACGCGTACTTGGAACTGCAAAGCTACTCGGTCTGGGATCTGAACTCGTTCTGAAGCTGATTGAAGACTCTCCATATCGGCGTGGTATAGAGAGGGTGGATACTACAAGGGTAACATCTTGATTCCTATTTTCTCTCTCTGTTTTCACTGCGTAGCGCAATTGGCGTGTTTAAATTTGCTTATGGTGTAGAACCTGATAAATTTGGCATTGGTACAATCTCTATTAGCATGTAGTATGCTCTGATTCATTTGGATATTCTGATTATTGAATTTATCGTGGTGATGATACTTGTTTTGTTCATGTGGTTATATGCGTTGGGCATGAATTGCTAAGGTGAGTGTGGATCGTCTCATATCCACATTCATCTAAGCTTGGATCTCTCTGAGGTTGTAGGGACCTGTTTCATAAATTTGTCGTAGTGATTATGCATACTCTTGTATTGATGTCGTGCGTTGGGCATGAATTGCTAAGGTGAGTGTGGATTATTCCATATCTACACTCATCTGCAAATTGGTTCTCTCTGAGGTCGTTGGGATCTGGTTTCTATCTTCGTTAATCTCGGATTGTCATTTTATTGTCTCTGTAATCCATCATTTGTAAAACCTCTGCAGATGGCAGAGTATGTCCCGCGACACAACTGGCCATTCATGGTCCTGCGTCGTGCGACATACTTGGCCTATCTGCAGCTGGTTATTTTTCAGTTGTAAGTTGTTTCATTCCTATGTAATCAGGTGGTGGTCTTCTGAATTAAATGACTCACAAGATGTAACTCTCTCAGTTTCATTAATAAAACAAAGCATTAATATGCATTTTATACATATTTTGTCTCACACAATTGCACACACTTTTGAATGTTTTGGATGTTGAACATTGAAAGACTCATCTACAGACGAGGCGTGTTGGGTGAACTCTCGGTCCTTCCCAACACGTAATCTGACCCCTGAACCCATTTTCTATTTCAAAAAGGTTTTCAATGTTTCCTTAAAAACGGCGTGGCGACTCCTCTTTTTTTTTCGGCGAGCGTTCATTCAACAGTGCTGTCGTGCACATCTGTTAGAACCGTCGGAGATGATGGTGGTGAAGAAATGGTGTCTGTTGGTGTATCCTTAGCCAGCGACACCATGGAGTCCTATTTGAGAGAGAGAGAGAGAGAGACAGACAGACAGACGGAGATAGCAACAGTAATTTGCATAGAGAGATTAATGAGAAGGAGGCGGTGATGATTGAAGAGAGATAGGTGTTATTTATGATGTGATAGAAGCATGGAGAAGGGAAAGTAATGTCCTTTTAGGAAAAGGACTCTTAGGTATGTAGAGTTTAAAAAGGATAGAACTTAATACCTTGGCATCCGGATTTTTGGTACTTACCTCAACCTTTTGGAATTCTTTAGATGATAAGGATCAACTTTGTAGTAAACCTTTTATAATTCAAATCACTTTTCCCTTTTGTGATAGATATACCTGTCATAAAAACACCACAAATATCCAAAAATATACTCCCCCTAAACACATTATCACCACGAATATGAGATTCAAGATTTTATTGATCACAAGATTTTTAACTAAAAAGGGATAAGGAGAAGGAAAGTATTTGTACAATATTTTCATCAATGCCAGGTTGACCTAAGTTATGTCTAAGAATATGATGCAAAATGTACAATCATGTGAAGAATAAATCTTAGTATACGTGTGGTATGAGATGAGATCACACCCGGGGACACATCTCCTCTAAGAAAGTCAATGAATTGATTTGTTATCCTGCTTGGGCTGTAGGATGCACCCACCCATTTTTATTTGTGGGAAAGAATTTGGAGGGTAGCTTTCATTTTTTTACCTTCATGGATATCCATTTTTTGAATGATCTTGTCAATTTGACTCAAACTTTCTTTTGATGTCATTTTGATCACATTGAAATGGCTTCATACCAAGAGTGGAGCAGTTGTTTCCCTCAGATTAGGCACCCACCAAGAGACATCCAATAGGATAAATTGTGAGTCAACATGTGTTAACACTTTTAAGAAGGATTTACAATTCAGAGAGGAGACGAGTCAAG
The DNA here is from genome assembly GCA_022495995.1 of Adenophora triphylla var. japonica. Taxonomy (NCBI): domain Eukaryota; kingdom Viridiplantae; phylum Streptophyta; class Magnoliopsida; order Asterales; family Campanulaceae; genus Adenophora; species Adenophora triphylla. The sequence goes on from JAFEMH010002783.1 coordinate 276,796, forward strand.
GATGAGATTCAAGTGACCATACTAAGAAATATAGTGCAATAAAAAAGCATGCCCATTTTTTTGTTAGAAAATAAAATATACAGGTGTAGGCTCTGGTGTGACCACATGGGGGATCACACCATCAGATGACACACAAACTCAGAGACTTTATTAGGGTAGAAAATCTCTGAAAATCAAGGGATTTGGTGAAAATATTAGCCAATTCCTTTTCAATACTTATAGGTTTCAAGCTAATAATTTTATGATTAACAAGATCACGATAATGTCTATATGTTTAGTACGAGAGTGTTGAACAGGAGTTTTTGATTTTTTATGGTATTTAGATTATCACAAAATACATTTAAAACATCACTTTAAACCTATAATCCTTAATTATCTGATTCATCCAAAGAAGTTGAGAGCAACAACTGCCAACATCAACATATTCCGACTCAGCAGTTGAGAAGGATACGCAGTTTTGTTTTCAACTGTACCATGAAACTAAGTTATTCCTAAGGTCAAAACACCCACCAATTGTGCTTTTTCTATCATCTGTGTTGCTCGCCCAATCAGAGTCACTGAATCCTACCAGATTTGTATTTGTCTCTCGAGTATAGCTTAGCCCTAAATTGATTGTTCCTCTAACATATCTAATTATTCTCTTTACTGCCTTAAGGTGGGAGACTTTTGGGATAGCTTGATATCTCACACACAGGAACACACTGAACATGATGTTAGGACAACTTGCTGAGAGATACATCAAGCTCCCAGTCATACTTCTATGAAAGGTGGGGTCAACATAAACACCATCCTCGTCCTTAAACAACTTTTGGGATGATCACATAAAAGTCTTAAGATGAAAAGAGTTGTCAAGAGAGAATTTTTTGACCAAGTTTCTAGCATACTTACTTTGTGAAATAAACATTCCCTCCTTACTCTGTTTTATTTGGAGTCATAGGAAATAATTTAATTCACCCACCATACTCATTTCAAAGGTGGTTGTCATACTGGTGACAAAGAAGTCCAACATGGTTTTGGATAAAGATCAAAACACAATGTCGTCAACATAAATTTGAGCCACCAAAATCCCCTATTTATTTATCCCTTAAAATGAATAATATCTTGTCTACTTCACCTCTTTTAAACCCCATTTGTATGAGGTGCTTAGTGAGCCTCCCATACCAAGCACTAGGGGCTTGCTTCAAGCCATATAAGGCTTTCTTTAGCTTATAAACATGATCAGGACAATGGGGATCAGTGAAGCCCTTTGCTTGCCCAGCATAGGCTTTTTCATTAATGACACCATTCAAGAAGGCACTCTTTACATCCATTTGATGTAGAGTAATGTCCAAATAACATGTAATGGGAAGAATATGCCTAATAGATTCTATTCGAGCAACTGGGGCAAATGTTTCTTCAAAATCAATCCCCTCAACTTGGGTGTAGCCTTGAGCTATAAGCCTAGATTTGTTTCTAGTTATTTTCCCATTCTCATCTGTTTTGTTTTTGAAAATCCACTTGGTCCATATAACATTTCCCCCATTAGGCCTAGGGACCAAGACCAACACATCATTTTTCTCAAATTGGTTTAATTCTTCTTGCATTCCCACAATCCAGTTATCATCTTCAATTGCCTCTATGACATTTTTATGCTCAAGAGGAGACACGAAATAGCAAGAACTTACCTTGCTTACCTGTGAGCTTACACATCTCAATCCAGCCAATTCTCTTTAGTTGATTCTTGGCTTCTCCCTTGTGCTTACCTTTTCATTGACATTAGCAACCACCTGTAAGACTGGGTGATTCTTTTAAATTTTGATGGGTAAGTCTTTGGTTCTATCCAGGTTGCCTTCCTCACAGTTTGAGCTGTCAGACGAATCTTCTGAGTCTGAAGCAGACTTATTTGATCCTGATGTAGGTTGTGATATGAACACACCAGGACCTGCATCATCTTTATGTATCTCTATTTCTGATTGCTTTTTGAGTGTCTTCCACCATTTCCACACAACCTGAGACATCATCTTCAATAGTTTTTAGATTCAAATCAGCAGTATCATCAAAAGTGACATTAATAGACTCCATAACAGTTTTGTATCTAAGGTTATATATCATATATGCACGACTATTTGTGGAGTATCCTAGTAACACATATTTGTCAATTTTAGAGTCAAATTTTGACAAGTAGTCTCTATCATTCAGAAAATAGCATATGCATCCGAAAACATGAAAAATACTTGAGAGTAGGCTTTTTCCCAAGAAGTATTTCATAAGAAGTCATGGTTGACCCAACTCTCAAGTATACTATATTTCCTATGTGACAAGTTGTGTAAAGTGCCTCAGCCCAGAATCGTTTAGAGATGTTTTTGGAACTAAGCGTGACACGTGGCATTTCTTGCAAAGTGCGATTCTTTCTTTCAGCCACCCCATTGTGTTGAGGTGTTTTAAGGGCTGAGAAGTCATGGGTTATTCCTTTGTAGTCATAAAATTTAGAGAAGAAAGTGTTCTCATATTTAGTACCATGATAGGACCAAATTTTAATTATCTTTTTATCATGCTAGTTTTTGACCTTTCTATACCATACTTTAAACACCTCAATGGCTTCTGATTTTTTTTTTCAAATATAGGACCCATGTATATCTAGAGAAATCATCTATATACACAAATGAGTATTTCTTTTTACTCAAGCTTTCTACCTCAATGGGTCATATAAGGTCAGTATGAATGGGTTTCAAGATCTCAGAAGTGGAACTTTGATCAACCTTTTTGTGAAAAGCTTTAGTTTGCTTTTCTTTTTGACAAGGACCACACACACTTACTTGTTTGAAATCTAGTTTGGGTAAATGTTTAACATCATTAAATCTCACCAACTCTTCCATTTTCCTAAATCTTGCATGACCTAACTTTTGATGCCAAATCTCAAGATCATTTACTTTGAAGCTAAGACAGGATAAGTTGTCACTGAATTTGTAACAATTATCTTGTAACCTTACCCTAGTGAACAAGCACTTATTAGTGTTATCAAACACTTTGCACTCATACTTGTCAAATCTAATATGCAAATTGTCATCACGTAGTTAGCTTATACTAATGAGATTAGCTTTTAAGCCTTCCACGTGATAGACATTTTTCAATTTAGGCATATGATTAACACATAGATTACCCTTACCAACAATCTTATCTTGGGCTCCTCCCCCATAGTTCACGTTCCCACCTTTGATTAAGGTGTAATCAGTTAGAAATTCAACATTACATGTTATGTGCCTCGAGCACCCACTGTCAAAGTATCATGATCTAGCTATACTGCTCTTGAGTGAGGTGAACGCAACTTTGCATTCCTCACTTTTCTTATCTACCCACATAAATTAGCCAGATTTCTGGTGGTGTGAGTGGTGATGTGAGTACATTCGGGCACTCATATGAGGAGCAGATTTTCCAAGTTCACGAATCCTTTGATAGCAAAAAGGTCTGATGTGACCTGGTGCAAAACAGTAGTGGCAGACAAATCTCTTTTTCTTAGATGTTGTTTTATGATTTTGAAAATTTTATGTTTTTGAGGAACTCTCTCCTTCTTTCACAAAGATGGTTTCATAGCCAAGGCCAGTTTTTGAATTACTTCCCATGTTTAGAACTTCTTCATGTTTGGGTTTCCCATTATTTAATTTTGCAAAAGTTCCATTGGCCTTTTCAAGTTCTGTTTTGTTCTTCTCTAGTTCAACATCACGTTTAGTGATCATGACTTCGAGTTTGGCTATGGCATCCTTTTGGTTGTCATTTTCAGAGGTAACCTTTTCAAGTTCACCTTTTAAAGTAGAAATTTCAGTAGAGAGTTCCTCATTAACCTTTTCAAAAACTGTCATTTTTTCTACTCATTTTTCCCAATCAGCAAATAAATCATCATAAGCATCAGGAAATTCTTGGTAACTTCCATCACTTTCCTCTTCATTCTCTGGTTTTTTAGAAACCAACGAGTTAAAACATGTGACCTCAAATTCATAGGATGTGATACATGGTGTGACTAGATCTGAAGTAACATCAGAGACTGATGTTTGTGACTTAGAGATGAGATTTCCATGATTGCTAAGTTTAGCGTTTCATCTTCGTCCTCACTGTCACTCAGTGTCGCACAATGGCCTATTCCCTTTTTCTTCAGAGTGTTGGCATACTCATTGACATAGTGCCCAAAGCCTTTGCAGGCTTTACATTGAACAGATTCAGATCTTCTTTCAGTAAAACTTCCAAGTCTTTTGAAACTACTCTCAGTATCCTCTTTTGGTTTTTCAAACGTGTTTTAAATTTATGAAGGAAATTTGTTGTCCCTTTGTTGTCCCGTTTGCTTTTCAAGAATGAAGTAAACTTTTTGGTTAACCGGGCAACTTCTTCAGTTTCCAAATTCGAAATGTCAATTTATTTAGAGATTTCTTCAATTTCTTTTGACACTTTGGATATATTTGAGAGAGCAGATGCAAGGGCAATGTTTTCAGCCTTTTGTTGCTGTTGAATTGACAAGTTCATTTCAAACATGGTCAGAATACCCACAAGAGTATCTAAACCCATGGTTGTGGTATCATGTGCTTCCTCAACATCAGCAATTTTGATATTAAATTTTTCAGTAACGGTTCTCAACATTTTGCTTACTAACAAAGCATTTGATATAGGCTCACATAGGGAGAGACATTCGTTTTAGATTTCTCTCAATTTACCAGAATAGCTTTTGATGTATTCAATCTCATTCATCCTCATGTTTTCAATCTTGGTCATGAGAATTCTCAACCTATTGGCCTTAACACTATCATCACCTTCACAGTGACCTTGCAAAATATCTCAGGCTGTTTTTGCTACGTTTTGATTTATAACAAGTCGAAACATGTGTTCATCCACATGACTTGATATAGCACCAAGAGCATTGAAATTATAATTAGCAAGAGTGACTTCTGCTGTAATCCAGTCTTCCTTAGGTTTAAGCTTGTAGATTTTTTTAAGGTTTCCCCCGTTTCATTCTTTCTTTCAACCATATGAGCCATGGGACAATGATGCTAAGCCACGCCCTATCATCAATTGCTTTGATAAAAAGACACATTTTATATTTACATATATCATAGTTTGTTCCATCCAATACATGGTAACGATATTGATTCAAATGTCCTTCCATAATGGATACTCTTTCTGGATCTCACTCAGTGTAATCGAGTGGAGCTCTGATACCAATTAAAAGAAATTGAGTAGCTAAGATTGACAAATTAAAACATAAATACCTCGTGTGAGTCCTGGTGTGTAGCACCATTACTAACACCATTACAAAAAGCAGCGGAATAAAAACTTTAAGAAAGTAAAACTCAGATTTAAATAGTTATTTACAACAACTTGTTGTACACAATAAAAATATTCTATTTATAAACTTAATTGAGTGACGGTTACACGAACAATGTTAACAAGAGACGAACAAAACAAATTAAATGATCAAACAATCTCTTACACTATACACTCCTTGATTCTTTGTACCTTCAGAGATTTAATCACACAAAAATCGTTGTTGTGAATGAGCCGTGCGGTTATTATTTATAGGATAAGAGATACTTGTTTGTAGTGAGTGATTTGCTTGAGAAGATTTTCCATATTTAGACTTTTACCTTCTTTTAAACTTTTGTTAATCAAGTTAATCCTTGTTTATCTTGTCTCTTTTAGTTGTGTGAGAGATACCTACAAAATAACCAAATATACACTAAAAATATCCAAAATTAAGTTACGATGTTAGTTAAATAAATAAAACCTAAATTATAACATTTACAATATTTACCTATTTTAACTAATATTAAGAAATTAACAAATCTATATTAAATCAATGTTTGACTTGTCAAACCGTGTGTGACATCACACACTTTCAAAATTACCTATTTTTAAACGTTTATGCAATATGATGAAGCCCCAAATCTAAGTTGTTAGTCAAATATATATAGTTTTAGAATTGCTTAATCCCAATCATAATAAGCATTATTGAGGATCACTTATTTTAACTAGACCAACTAGATTTTTCTATGTACCTTAGGTTCCCTTTAGTGCTAGTGTCAGTGTTTTTATAAATGTATTTTTCTCAAAGAATGAAGACTTGAAGACCTAGATGATTTTCCAAGTAATATTGGATTAACTTGTCAACCAGTCAATGCCTCAATTGGTTGACTCCTTAACCGATTCATACCTCAGCCGACCAACCATTCAACCGGTTGAGTCATTCAACCGGTTAGCTCCCATCAGTTGCTGCTTATAGCCAAGCTTCCTCAACAAACTTCTCATCAGTTGAAGCATTTAATGTTCTCACCTACTCAGCCCACAACTTAGCTGAAGTTGGTAGAACAGTTGCTATAAAGACTTTGCAGTCGCCTTGTCAGTAACTGCTTTGAGGAATGTCAAAGTTACCAGTACTCACAACAACTCCTTTATCCAGTGGAAATTTCAAAGATGGTTGTACGTCAAATCTCAACCATTTAATGAAGAAGATATTCTCATTAAATGCTTGTCAGAATCCAAGTCATTCCTTCAATCCCTTCAAAGACAACAACTCTTCCATGGAGTCACTATAAATACCTTCATCAGAGCATTGAAGAGGGTTGGTGCATTGAAGATCTTTGAGAGTGAGATTGTCAAGAACTGCAAGCGCAATCAAGTATTGAAGTTCAAGGCATTCAAGTCCATATATTCACTAGATAATTTAGTAGGACATACACTGTGCACACTCAATCAATTATTGTAAGTGTTTCCCAATAAGACTATGTCTGGAACACATTGATTGATCACACTACACACCCAAGAGAAATCAGTTCAATTTGTGAACACTTCTCTTGAAAACACTTGGTCAATATTGTAGCACGATCCATTAGTGATCACTTACATTTAGGCAGCCTTTAATCATAAGGCTTGCGACTTGTAAAATATTAATGATATTAATAGTGCACCTTTCACAAATCCAAGTTTTGACCAAACTTGGTAGAATACGTAGCAGTTATTTAACACTATGAACCTCTCTAAATAACCATGTATCCTTTGTCTTTTCTATCTGAATACAACTTGCATGATGTTTTAACTTTTTTTATTCAAAACCTATTCACTTAACCGATCACTTTTGTGTGAGTTAAACTAGTAATATTTTATCCGCTATGCAACTGGTTTCCATCGGTTAGCCTCATATAAGTTTCTTAGACATTTTACAAAGGTTTTACAAAAGAATTTTAATCAGGCTATTCACGCCCCATCTAGCCTGTTTTCTTACCAATTGGGCCTAACAATCGGCATCAGAGCTTTCAATTTTTGAAAAACATTTTTCCAAGCTTCACAGCTTGAATTGCCGATTTCATAATGGGAGGAAAACTCATGCAAATGTGGAACATGGAAACCATACCCATGTTAAACGAAAACGAATTTTCAGTATGGAAAAACAGAATCATGCGGTATATGGATTCAATTAACCCCAGATTAATGACTGTAGTCAGAGATGGTCCTATCATTCCCATCAAAGTCAACATTATACCAAGAGCACCAAAAACTCCCCTCATGGATCACGCCGATAAATCATCAGAACAAGAGTTTGAAGTCTATGAAACTATTGTTCCAAAGACCCGCGAAGAATGGACTGAAGAGGACAAAATCTGTGTGGCCCTCGACAAAAAGGCCATGCACATTCTAACCTCTGATCTTGATGATAGGCTGTACAAGCAAGTTCAAAGTTATGAGACTACTCAGCAAGTGTCGCAAAGTATCCTCAAATACTTTGAAGGAGATCAAGTGGCAAAGGACAACCAACTATACAAAAGTGTAGCTAAGTTCGAGTCCTTCAGGAAGAACCCAATGAGACTCTCAAAGAAATGTACAATTGTTTCTGTGAGGTAAGCAATTCTTGTGCATCTTTAGGTAGAATATATACCATTAAAGATCTTAACATGCATTTCCTAGATTATCTTAGAGACTTATGGCATGTTAAGGTAGCTATTCTAAAAGAATGCAGAGACTTAAGTAAGACTCACATTCAGAATATTGTCTCTACTTTATTTTTGTATGAGGAAGACCTCAACAGGCTTGGTGGAGTTCAAAAACAATTTAAAAACCTCTCTCTGCCAGCTCAAACAGAGATCTTCCCAGGATCTCCCTTGTTCAACAATCAATCTGCCAACAACTCCCCTTCAACCTCTCAGTCTCATCAAACCCAAACCAATGTCAACCATAGCTAGCCTTGTGAGGAAGATGAATTTGCTGCCTTTGCCTGAAACTATAGAAAATTCAAGGACTTTAAGAGGTCCCAACAACATGGCAACAACCCTTCCTACTCCAAACCCTCATCTTTCCAAAGATTCAGAAATTTCCAAATATACGGACAAACCTCAACCTCAACTGATGGCAAAAATGCCCAAGATGAGTTTATTTGCTACAACTATAGGAAACCCGGCCATTTCGCTTCTAAATGTCCTCAACCTAAGTATGAATTTCTTAGGAAGAAACTCTTTAGGAAAAAATCCATATCCAAGAGCTTAGTAGCTGAGGAAGGAACAGAAAAGGCTATGCGTGTTTGGTTTGAAACCTATTCAGAGGATGATAATGCTGACTCAGATGAAGATGCTGATGTCAACTTTGTTTCTCTTGATGGAACTGGATCTGGACCCATTCCTTTACAGTCACCAATCTATAGACATGCCACTGACCAGTCAAGCACATACAATGACATCACTACACCTTTGAGAACTCCCCTGTCATATTATGAAGAACCTATATAAAGGGCTGACAATCCCTACAACTTCAAAATCCAGAGTATAGGTGGAGCTCTCTATGGTCAAAGCAAAACCCCTCTTACTCTCAGACCTTTAATGCAACCAATGCAATTGACCTTTCAAACCCAGGCCCAATCGATTACATTCAAGAACCAACCTGTGTTTGAACCTCGACCGATCCAATTCCAAAAGACCCTAACCAACATAAGCTCCCAACCGACATCCTCCTTACCCAATTTTGATCCTAACTTTGAACCATCATCCTCAACCTATCAACCAACTATTGACCCAATGCCTAACCTGTCAAAGTCTGATATGGCAGAGGTGATGAATGAACTCTTTTCAGATTTTGAAAAATTAAGTGATGTTCATAAAGTTATGGTTGCTGATTTTAAAAGAATCTCATCTGAAAATGACTCTCTTAAAACAGAGATAAAAGTTTTGAAAGAAAACAAACAAGAGTCAGATCAGTTGAGAAAAGAAAATCAAGATCTCATAGATAGGCTCAATATTTGTCTAAGCTAAATTGCTAATTTAGTTTCAAGAAACAATTCTCTCTCCAAGATAATTGATTATAATTCTAAATCAAAGGCTGATGTTGAGACAATCCTACAAGACCAAATGTCTTATAATGACCAATCCGATTTTGGATTTAACTCCAGCAATGATGAGAGCAAAGACAAGACATTTATTAAGTCTGTTACTAAGAATCTAAGGGGCAAGTTTGATGATAGTCCATCTGACCTGCTAAAGAAAAGTACTACTCGTACTTTTGGTGTTGTTCCACTCACTTACCCTAAAGTGAAGGAACAAATCAAGGTCAAGAAGGTTGACAAGAACAAATCCAAATGGACCAAGGTAGCTGATCCTAAGCTGGGACCCTATGTCCCACTTGGTGATGGTGACAGTAAAGTTGGTATTCCCTTTGCTGGTCAGGCTGTTGAGTTGGAAACCTCAACAGGAAACAATGTAGCCCCAACCGGTCAAGGAAGTGCAACCGGTCAGACATCTGTCACCGACATAGCTTCCCCAACCGGTAAGGCTGCTTCAACCGAAAAAAGGATCTCCAAATTCCAGCAACCTGCCAACAAAGGAAAAACCAACACCTTTGTTCCAAAAGTATTTATTCATGCCCAAACTTCAGTACCTTCTGAATCAGTGGTCAAATTGAATATCAACTCACCTACCTCCTCACAGCCTATTTCAATTAAATGTATTAATTGTGGATATTACGGTCACAAGGCTTATGAATGCCTCTTGAAGCACCTGTCTGAACCCACTGAGCCTCAAAGCTCAAGTGGTGGCCAGGTATGGCTGCCTAAGAGGAACTAACTCTTTGGACCCGAAAGAATAAGGGGGACCATAAGCTTAATGTTTTATTTCAAGAAATCTTTATGGACTCAATCGATGCAAGTAAGGATGTTTGGATTCTGGACAGTGGAAGCTCAAGGCATATGACTGGCCATGCTGATCTCCTTACTGATATTGAAGAAGCATCAGGTCCTCCAGTTGTCTTTGGTGACAACGCAAAGGGTAAAATTTTAGGTCGTGGATCCATCGTAAGAGGTACAGTTACTGTACAGAAGGTATCTTTGGTGGATGATCTCAAACATAACCTTCTCTCCATATCACAATTCTGTGATAAAGGTATGCATTGTGTTTTTACTTCTTCCAACTGTTATGTCAAAAACATTGCTATCGGAGAAACTCTTCTCACTGGACAAAGAAAATGTAACATATATGCTATAAATTTAAATGTCTTTTGTAGTGTTACTAATGTTTGTTTTGTAGCAAAGAACATCAGTGAGAATTCATAGCTATGGCACAAGAGACTCAGTCACTTGAATTTCAAATATCTATCCAAGCTAGCAAATGCAAATTTGGTCACCGACTTACCTCAAGTGTCTACTGATCATGGAAGGAAATGCAGAGCATGCCAGCTAGGAAAGCAACATAAAACATCATTACAAAGCAAGCCCTGCATGTCCACATCTAAGTGCCTCCAACTGCTATATATGGATCAGTTTGGCCCCACAACAACTTCCAGTTTGGGGGGAAGCAGATATGCCTTAGTTGTTGTAGATGACTATTCAAGATATACTTGGGTGAAAACTTTCAGCTCCAAAGATGACACTTATGGAGTTTCCACCAAGCTTTTTCGTCTACTTCAAACTCAAAAGGAATGTGACATCATCAGTATGAGATCCGACAATGGAACGGAGTTCAAGAACAATGGCATTGCTCAGTACTATGATGATCACGGAATTGATCACAACTTCTCAGCTGCTGGAACACCACAACAAAATGGTGTTGTTGAGAGAAATAAAAAAACCTTGATCGAGGTTGGGAAACGATGATATCTTAAGCAAGGCTACCCAAGTAGTTTTGGGCTGAAGCTATCAACACAACATGCTTCACTCAGAATCGGTCTTTGGTCAACAAGTTTCACAACATGACTCCTTATGAGCTTTGGCGTGGCAGAATTCCCAACATAGGTTTCTTCAAGATATTCGGCTGCAAATATTTACGTTCCTTACAATGGTAAAGAATACAGAGGTAAATTTGATGAGAAAGTCGATGAAGGTATCTTTGTTGGTTATGCCAAACATAGTAAGGCTTTTTACAGTTTTTAATAAACGCTTGTTGAAAATTGTTGAATCTGTTCATGTTACTTTTGATGAATTTGATTTGCTAGAGTCTGTCAAGGCTCCAAATAGTACTAATGATTCAGGTGTTTTTGAGACATGTGAATCCAGCAACTCTAACTACAATCAAACCTAGTTGATGACTCATTATTCCTTCAATCGGTCAGAAGAGAAACCAATCCTCAAAATCCCTTGACCGATCCCTTACCAGCTAGTCCATCTATCAATATTCATTTTACACCACGTGAACAACCTAAACCAATTTCAAATAATATATCATTTACTTCACCTCAACCTGAAACTGATCATCTGTCAACCTCACCATCTTCTAATCGATCCCTTCAACTGGTCACACCTCCCTCAACCGATTCTGCTCCTTTCTTAGAAACCTTAAGACAAGAATCGATCAGGCAAGACCTTTCAAGGGAAGTGAGACCAGCTAGAGGTTACCATTAAAAAATGTGATTGGTGATTTCTTTGGTCCAAGAATAACTAGAGGCAAAATGAGGAATATGGAAGAACAACAAAGTCTATTCTCCTCTACAATGGTCTCAAATATAGAATCAAAGAAGACAAAAGAAGCACTAATGATCCCAGCTGGGTAGAAGCTATGCAAGAGGAACTCAATCAGTACGACAGATGCAAAGTATGGGAAATAGTGCACCTTTCACAAATCCATGTTTTGACCAAACTTGGTAGAGAACGTAGCAGTTATTTAACACTGTGATCCTCTCCAAATAACTATGTCTCCTTGTCTGTTTGCTTGCTCATTATTACTTGTCCTTGTAACCGGTTGAACTCTATCACCGGTTACAACCCTTTGATTCCTTTAACTGCTCATTTGTCTTTTCTATTGGAATACAACTTGCATGGTGTTTTAACTTATCTTTATTCGAAACCTATTCACTTAATCGATCACTTTTGTGTGAGTTAAACCAGTAATATTTTATCCGCTGTGCAACTGTTTTTCATCGATTAGCCTCAAATAAGTTACTTGGACATTTTACAAAGGTTTTAAAAAAGAATTTTAATCAGGCTATTTATTCCCCCCTAATCTGTTTTCCTATCAATTGGACCTAACAAAAGTATGCAGTGAAGTTTGAATATTTGTAAGCTACTATAATTTAAATAATTCATACAATGTGAAATGTCATATAAACATCATTGACAGGATATTTAATTTAAGTTAGGAAAGATATCGATCAGACATTGCGGAATAAAAAAAAAATTAGGGAATTGATCAGTTAGAAAAGTGCATCACGTCCCTAACCTTAACCGGACCCACAATTGTTACGTTTCATTAGAAGTTGTACAATTTCGTCTAGAACTCAGCTAATTCACTTGGCCACCACCTTCACCATTCTCCATCTTCATCATCATGTGCCACACTTGACAGCCGTAGATCCTTCCCATCCCATCCCCTCCCTTCCAATCATTTATATTTCAGACCCCATTACCCATTGATTGATTATTACACATTTATACATATCCAATCTTCCCCATTTCACTACCCCCTCCAAACTCACCCCCATGGTTACTCTCCCCCAATCATGCCCTCTTCAAGGTATGTATGTACAAATTACTTCAATTAGTGTAATTCAATGTTAAAATTCTTAATCATTATGTTAAAACTTTCGTGACGGTTGGTATTCATCAAAATAATTCTTCCAAATTGACCATATTAATAAGAACCTGAAATCAGCATTAGCGTTTCAGTTATCTATTGCGATTTAGTTCAAAAGAATCATTGAATGTTCATTTTTATGATTAAGAACGAAAATGAGCATTTGTATATGAGAGTAGTAATTACACAAAATAATCCGAATCTAAAAGAGAATTTTGAAACTAATTTCACTTTTTGGGGGCAGTTTGTTCGGAAGGTTGTGGCGTCGGAGGTCAACTAAATCCGACAGCAGCGACGACACCGAAGATGAGAACGCTATTTACACTCCGGTGGAATGCTACGCCTGCACTCAGGTAGGCGTTCCCGTTTTCCACTCCACTAGCTGCGACAGCGCCCACCAGCCCGAATGGGAGGCCTCCGCCGGCTCTTCCCTAGTCCCCATTCGCAATCACCCCGGCTCCAACTCCGTCTCCAAGACCCGCTCCACCACAAACCGGCGGCGTCCGAGTGGATTCTTCGGCCGGGTTCTCGACCCACGCAGCAAGCGCGTGCAGCGATTAAACCGGGTGTTTTTGCTGGTACGTGGCATGTCGTTGGCCGTTGATCCTCTATTCTTCTATGCTCTGTCCATCGGCCGCGGAGGATCTCCGTGCTTGTACATGAACGGAGGGCTGGCGGCGATCGTGACGGTTCTGCGGACGTGTGTGGACGCCGTGCACTTGTGTCACATGTGGCTGGAGTTTCGGGTTGCTTACGTGTCGAGGGAGTCATTGGTGGTTGGATGTGGTAAGTTAGTGTGGGACCCAAGCTATATAGCGTCTCGATACATACGGTCTCTGAAGGGGTTCTGGTTTGATGCCTTCGTCATTCTTCCTGTTCCTCAGGTACGCATGTTTCAAACTCCAATTTAGGAGGATTTTAATTTATGTTATTCAAGCAAAGTGATTTATTATACATACTCCCTCCGTCCCACAATTATATACTCCCTCCGTCCCAGCGAAAGAGCCATTTATTTCCTTTTTGGGCGTCCCATTTAAAAAGCCACTTTCCCAAAAAGGAAACCTTAAATCACTATTCTCTCCACTCATTCTCTCTCCTACTTTACTTTTACACTCACAACATTCTCTTTCTTACATCACCTCCCACTCATTCTCTCTCCTATTTAATTTTTCATACTCACAACATTTAAACTTTTTCTCTTTCCTACATCACATTTCTTATTTTGCGTGCCCGGCTAATTTGATGGCTCTTTTGCTGGGACGGAGGGAGTAGAGTTTTTGGGCCGACACGGAGATTAAGGTAAAAAGTGATAAAGGTAATGTGTTGTGAGTGTAAAAATAAAATATGAGAGAGAATGAGTGGAGAGAATAGTAAATTTAAAAAGTGTTGTGAGTAGAGAGAAGTGGGTCCCATTTTCATTTTGGGAAAGTATAGATTATTGTGGGACGCCGAAAAGGGAAATTTTTTGGTATATTTGTGGGACGGAGGGAGTATTTGTTTAAAAAGTTTGGAATGATAACAGAATACTTTCAACTTTTATGGCAACTCAAGTGATGTCAATAAATACTTCTAACTAATTTAGTGGAAATAATTCTCGATAAGATTATTTTGAAGTGAAACTTTAAAACAAGTTTAGATAAATTACGGTTGCCAAGATCTAGATGCCCTAGCTACCCCGTAGTTGAACGTTATTTGATGAATAATTTAATTGAGCCGTTGGATTTTGAACTCATGTATAGTATAGCCTCTCAATTGCACTTAAGATCCCTGCTCTACCATTAGAAAAATTAATTTTGTAACGATGATAAAAATGCATGAGGTTTGAATTTCTGAATTTTCCCTCGCGAGATCCTATCATTCTATTTCCAACCAATGGCCAGGATTTTGAGGATACCGGATTACTTCGCAGTCCTACTGTAGCGTGTTGTTGATTATTTTGGCAAGTTTAATTATGCTATGATTTCCAATTCCATCCACAAATTTTTAGGGTACTAAAGTCATTCTCTAAGAAAAATATCTTAAAAAGCAATTATAAAAGCTCAATTAAGGCAAACAGAAGTAGTAAGCATTTCTATGGACTTATTACCAGAACTTGCATTTTATTTTTTTATTTGTTTTGTTCTTCCTCTCTTCATAAATCAATTCAATTGATTAGTGTCATCCGAATTTCCACGTAGCCAGTAGAGGAATTACTAGTGAAATTGGACACTCCTTGTTTGGAGGTGGGACCTTGCCCTGTCATCAGTTTTTGTGTTCTTGCACAATAATTGGTTTCTCGAATGTGACCAATTTTAATGCGACAATGATATTCAAGTTATCAATAATCCATAACTCTTGTGCACATGCATTTTCTGCACACTTGGCCCTAACAAGGACCCCTTGTTACATAGTATTGTACAGATATTACCTTAACATTTGGACCCACAATATATGTGCAATTTTAACATTATTCTTTCTTGATTATTCATTTTTTAAACTAATTATTGCAAATTAATTCTCCATTTTTAGGTTGTATTTTGGTTAGTGGTTCCAAGATTGTTAAGAGGAGAGCAAATAAAGATTATAATGACAGTACTTCTACTCATCTTCTTGTTCCAATTTCTCCCAAAAGTCTACCATTGTCTTGCCTTAATGAGAAGAATGCAGAAGGTTACTGGCTACATCTTTGGCACCATTTGGTGGGGTTTTGCCCTTAATCTAATCGCCTACTTCATCGCCTCTCACGTAAGTGCCCTTAAGTTGTTAGTTACACTCTCCGTACCAAAATGAATGTCCAAAAAAGTTACAATTTTGCTCTTCATCAAGAGCGAATTTGAGATTTTTTTGGACATTCGTTTAGGGGCAGATGGAGAAGTTAGTATCTGAAAAGGTCAAACTTTATGTGCGTTGACCTTTTTTTTTTTTTTTTTTTTTAATGAAATAGGTTGCTGGTGGATGTTGGTATGTGCTTGCAATACAAAGAGTGGCATCATGCCTTAGGCAACAATGTGACAGTAAAGCTTCGTGTAATCTCACTTTATCATGTACCGAGGAGGTTTGTTATCAGTTTCTAATGCCCCAAGGCACGGTGGGAAATCCGTGTGCTGGGAATTTGACACCAGTAGTCAGGAAGCCAATGTGTTTAGATGTTAATGGACCTTTTCACTATGGCATCTACAAATGGGCACTTCCTGTCATTTCTAGCAGTTCCATTGCTGTCAAGATTCTTTATCCCATTTTCTGGGGTCTTATGAGCCTGAGGTATACGAACAACTTCTCAAGGGATTATTTTTATACACATCATTATTATTTTTTCCGCTGGTTAAAACTTGTTTTATGATGATTGCAGCACTTTTGGCAATGATTTGGAACCTACGAGTCACTGGCTAGAAGTGATGTTCAGTATATGTGTCGTTCTTAGCGGATTAATGCTTTTCACTTTATTGATCGGTAATATTCAGGTAAGACCAGAAATTTCCGTTAATGTTTAGATTATGCTAAAAATAAATAAATAACTGAACAAGTGCAATGAATGTAGGTATTCTTGCATGCTGTGATGGCGAAGAAGAGGAAAATGCAACTGAGATGCCGGGATATGGAATGGTGGATGAGGCGAAGACAGTTGCCATCTCTACTAAGGAAAAGAGTTCGCCATTTTGAGCGTCAAAACTGGGCATCCATGGGAGGAGAGGACGAGATGGAGTTGATTAAAGACTTGCCCGAAGGGCTTAGACGGGATATCAAAAGATTTCTCTGCCTGGACCTCATTAGAAAGGTAATAAAAATCAGTTTATTCAAATTTCACAAGATCAATAATTCATATTTTTGTTTAAATAAAAATGGGCTTTTCTTATATTGACAACTTATCTATTACAAATAGTGACAATTCCATATAAAAAGATATATCTGATGTCTCATGATTTAAAGATCTTTGGTGATCAATTATTCATGCTTAAGCTAATTCAACGTCTATAAATACGTCAGGTGCCTCTGTTCCATAGTTTGGATGATCTCATTCTCGACAACATCTGTGACCGTGTAAAGCCCCTTGTATTCTCTAAAAATGAAAAGGTAAGCTGTGTTGTATGAGTACAGGATAATACTGATTTTTTTTTAAAAAAAATTCTCAATCTTTTTTATAAAGGGTATTTATATATGGTTAAATTAAGCAGATTATAAGAGAAGGGGACCCAGTGCCAAGAATGGTGTTCATAGTAAAAGGACGCGTAAAAAGTAGCCAAAACCTGAGTAAAGGCATGGTAGCCACAAGTATGCTAGAGCCAGGAGGCTACTTAGGCGACGAGCTTCTCTCATGGTGCCTTCGGCGCCCATTTATAGACAGGCTTCCGGCCTCGTCTGCAACTTTTACTTGTATAGAATCCACAGAAGCATTTGGTCTGGACGCGAAGAATCTGAGATACATAACAGAACATTTTCGCTACAAATTTGCAAATGAAAAGCTGAAGAGAACGTCGAGGTACTATTCGTCGAACTGGCGGACGTGGGCGGCTGTGAATATACAGTTGGGTTGGCGGCGTTATATGGTGAGGACTAGGCGGCAGCCGGTGAACCATGTGACGGTGACTGAGAATGGTGGTGGGAGTGACCGGATGTTATGGCAATATGCTGCAATTTTCATGTCTATCAGGCCACATGACCATCTTGAATGATTAATGAAAGTGCTGCTCGGAATTATGTTTATTACATTGCTATGTATTAGCTGATGGGGGCTTCGATTTGAATGGGTAGTGAGAATAAAATGTATGGAATAATACCCTTTATTCTTTTGTAAAAATAAAGATGGAGATGAGGTATTTCTATGAATGAAACAGCTTATTTGAGAGCTTTGATCAAGAGTTAAAATTGTGCTAAATAAAAAGTGTCGTGGTAAAAATCAAGACTCACATTCCGTAATTCCGTAAGATATATGGATCCATTCTCTACCTACCTTTTGACTTGAAACATCGTAAAAAAAAATAAATAAATAAAAATCAGTCTTTTCTATCATGAGTAAAAAAGGGATATATATATATATACAGTATATTGTAAGTTTTATAAATTTTTTGTATATAATATATAAGCATATAAAATGAACATCAATACAAGTCTTTCCAAGTATTTCGGATTTGGCTAAGAAGAAGGATGTCACCGATAACAAACTTTCTCTCTCTTCCCTAATCTCTGGTGTCACCATGTTTTCCTTTCTGGCCTGTATTTTCTTTTTTCTATCAACAAATTTACCTATTCTCATCCAGTTTAACCTACCAACCAACCATCCAACCAGCTCTCCCACATTGGTCCAAGAATCATAATCTTTTTCAGCAAAGATTCTTGGACCAATTTTCTGTAATCGTCTCTAACTAGGTACATCCTTAATCCCTTTCTTTCTCTGTGTTTGTTTTCGTTAATAAGATTTGTTATGCAATTCAATGAAACCCTTTTTGTTATGAATCAAGAATATATATTCACCCAAGACAAATGATTGTAAATCCAAAATCAAATGCCCATTTTCTTTCTTGAGAACAAAAATGGGCATTGATTTTGGGACGTGTTTCTCCCCCATTTACATTGTGGTTTTAGTAGCATTTAATCGAGTCAAGCCTATCTTGAGCGCCAAAAATTTACATATTTCATCACTTACTATGAATGTTGATTAATTTGATAAGTATACCGATGATCATGATACTTACATTTAGCTATTGGAAGAGATAATGGAATACATGTATGTTTCCATTTATGAGCTTGTTGTTTCATGAACAGGTGAGCTTATGATCACATAACCAACAAAATGGGGTTCAAGTTTTCAAAACATGAGCCAGCCAAGGTCGAAAGACATGACTTATATGTTCTCCAATATCAACTTGTTAGTTTTCTCTCCAAAAGTTTCTTACGTAATTTAGTGTCTAAACAAAGAAGGCGAATGCTA
This sequence comes from Adenophora triphylla var. japonica, assembly GCA_022495995.1. Classification (NCBI taxonomy): domain Eukaryota; kingdom Viridiplantae; phylum Streptophyta; class Magnoliopsida; order Asterales; family Campanulaceae; genus Adenophora; species Adenophora triphylla. The sequence goes on from JAFEMH010002783.1 coordinate 295,699, forward strand.
GTTGGAGGTTATGATCTCGATATGTCCTATATCACTGATCGTGTATTAGCAATGTCGTTTCCTGCTGAGCGAATGAGAGCTATGTATAGAAATCCTCTCTGGCAAGTTAAATCTGTCTTAGAAATGAGACATCAGGGGCATTATAAGGTAATTTATTAAACTTATTTTGGATCCCCATCTTATAGATTATGTATATATCATTTAATTACGGAAACTTTTGGTTGCCCCTCGCAGGTCTTTAACTTGTGTACAGAGCAAGCTTACGACTCTTGCCATTTTTTTGGGCGTGTTGAGAGATTTCCGTTTGACGATAACCACGTCCCTCCTCTACAAATGATCAAAGAGTTTTGTGAATGTGTTCATTCATGGCTTTCAGCTGACCCAAAGAATATTGCAGTAGTTCACTGCATGGTAAACTAAACTTGCTAACTCTGTAATCAAGTATATAACTGTTTTTGATGAAATTTCTAACATAACTAGATTTGAATTTCTGGAATCTATCAAATGAGAAAAATAACATTGCATTATTTATTTTCCTAACTGTGCAGGCGGGCAAAGGTCGGACTGGTTTGATGGTATCTTCTTACCTTGTTTACACTGGCATTTCAGCAGAGGATGCTCTTCAAGTGTATGCCGATAAAAGGACTCTGAACAATGAAGGAGTAAGTTGTAGTATTGCTTACAGTAAAACTTTTAAGATCTAAAATATTTATAAGTGTCGCAGTTGACTTGTCAATCTTTGAGTTCACGGTATTAAGAATGTCTTAATTTTTATGCATCACCTGAATGGCTTCCTCAGAAATCTAAAATTTATCTAGATTTAGGCTATGTATGTATAGCTAGTAGTCTAGCTCTTATGTTCATAAAATAGGTTTTAAAAACTAGTATCTGAAAGGTCTTTCTTAAAATGAAAAAAGAGAATTTCGTTTCAATATTATTGATTTATCAGTTGTTTCGATAAAACAGGTCTCAATACCAAGTCAACGGCGTTATGTGAGCTACTGGGAGAAAGTAATTTCGTTTCCTGATAAAGTAAATTGCGGTCCTCCAAATGTGAACCTACCTAAGCCACGTAGTAGAGAACTACGACGAATAAGATTATATGACATGGTCAATATCGAAGCTGTTTTCTTTGTCGTCTCTGAGTTGCAAGAGGTATATACTATATTTTCATCTAATATAGCGCAATGGAAATTAACTCAAAGTCCTTAATTAAGCGCTTGATGTAATCATTATTTTTGCATTGAATAGATTCCTGGCGAACGATATTTCCCACACGCAGAAGTTTCTAAGAACTGTTGCAGAAGAGTAAAGAAGGATAGCCAAAGAACAAACAACCATTGTTACTTTTACTCATTTGTTGAGGAAGATGAAGAAGAAAAAGAAGAAGAAGAAGAAGAAGAAGAAGGGAAGAATTCACCTGATCATCAGGCAAAAGAGCCTCATTTGGTAGTTCAAATGGACACGGAAAGTTCTGCATTTTACCAAAGACCCTGTCTTGAATTTTACTACGAAGAACCAATACGAGTTACCGGAGATGTGCGTGTCATTTTTTATGAAAAGATGATTGGCGGCCGTCTTTTCTATGCTTGCTTCAATACATCTTTCATTAAAAACAGCCTGTTACAGGTAACTAAATAATTTTTATTTTAAAAAAATATATTATTATGATTTTATTTAGCATAAACATGACCTTCACACTACTTTATTTTCATATGCAGCTTACTTTACAAGAATTGGACAAAGTTGGAAAGAAAGGTAGGTCCATTTGCGGCCCTGAATTTTGTTTGGAGTTGCTCTTTGCTCCTGCTAATGTTGATGGATTGCTCCCAACTCCATCCCAAGAAAAAATAGAGGCGATGCTCGGTGTTTAAAGCTTTGGCCTTGTATTTTTTACATACTTAACCATGTCGCACAAAGAATGGTGTCAACATTCTACAATCGTCTCTCTAAATGATTTTTTTTTTTTTTTCCTTGGATCGGAGGAATTGAGAATGACAAGAAATTTTGTATTAATTAGATCATGAAGAGGGTTGTGGAAAAATAAATAAAAAAAAAACATTTCCACTTTATTGATGCGTTTGTATTAGTTTTGCATTTTTATTTTTTGTAAATATTTTATATTGTTTTCATGAGAAAATTCTTTTTTGAATATCCTAATTTCATTTTGAAACTCGGTATTCTATGACCCTTGAAATTGTGAAAGATGTTTGCTACACTTTCTTGTCCATTGTCAATTAAGTTGATTTTTTTTCTCAAATAATTCCATTTTAAAAATTTAAATACCAAAATAACTCACATTTGAAACTATTTTCTAAAATGTCCCACTTTTTAGAACTCGCTACACCTGTAGCGAGTTCAACATGTTACCGTTGAAACACGCTACACCATGTAGCGAGTTTAGTTTAATTAGGGTTAATCAAGTCGGCATTCAATTGGTAATTAGTCGTAACCTAAATCGCTACACCATGTAGCGATTTCACTCGGTCATGAAACTCGCTACATGGTGTAGCGAGTTCTAAAAAAAAAGCCCTACATCAGCGGCCGCTTACAGTCTGAAGTGACGAAAGAAAAAAAAACCTTTAGAGACTAAGGGAGAAGGGAGAAGAAGAAAAAGTTTGCAATTGCCATTATCAAATCTGATTTTTACCATCTAATTTCGTCATTGTAAGTTTACATCAAAGTTTATCATTCTTCATTGTTGAAATAGAATATTTGATTTGATTTGATTCGGGTATATGTTTTGATTTTGATAATTGTTGAAATATGTTATATGCTTTGATGATTTTGCTTTGAATTTGATATTTGTTGAAGTAGTATCAAAACTTAGATTTTTGATTTGATTTGTGTATAAGCTTTGTTTTTAGTTTGTATAATTATAATTTTCATAAATATTAGTGTTGTTATTGAACCCAATTGTTGAAACATGTTGTAAGTACCCAAATCTGGCTCATGCCTTTCGATAAAGTTTTTCGGCAATTTCCCGAACTTTTCTAAAGCTCAGGGGCAATTTGGGAACTTTCTAGAACCTTCCAAGGGGTGAAGGACTGGCTAGAAATTAAAATTCGACGTAGTCCTTCGTTGGAAAAGACCTTCTAGAAGGCCACCTTGCATGGTTCTAGAAATAAGGTGAGTCATAAAGGGATAAGACCGCACGGCCTCATTTGCCTTGGGGTTACAGCCGCACGGCTTCATTAGCCACTGCCAGAGTGCCTATAAATAGAGGCCTCCCCTACCCATTTTAGGGGGAATTTGGAGTAGTGTCACTCTGCCAAAATATCACCACGAAATTCCAGAGAGCTGAGAGTGTCAAAAACCACCTCCCTCCTCTTCAAAACCATCCAAAGTTGGTCCTTTCCTAGGCAAACTTCAAGGAGATAGAGGGACACCACCATTGGTAACCTCTTCTCTCCTTTTTCTTGAAAATATACTTGTCTTTATGTGATATATTGCTCCTTGCTTTACATCTTGTTACTTATTTACTTGATATTTGATATATTGTTATTAAAGATCCCATCTTTAGGCATGTAAATCATACATCCCCCTTTCCCCTATCACATAGGATCCATGGAAGATCCAACCCAAGGATGAACAAATAAGACCTCAAAAAAGGCTTGTTCTAGGGTGGATCTCTCACATGGTGATGTGAAAAGTAGCATCCTTTGCACTTAAATATCATCTTGGCATATAAAGTAGCATCCTTTGCTTATGAAATGTCATCTTTATATATAAAATGTCATCTTTTTTCCATAAAAATGTCATCTTTATGCATGCATGTCACTTCCCCCTTCCCATAGACCTTGTTTCCAAAGATTGTCCACCTAAAAGGTTCATAAAGGACATAGGAAACCATAAAGGTCCTTTCTTTTCATTCCTATCCTTAGCTTGCATCATGTTCATTACATATGCTTATATAAAAATGACATCTTTAGCTTAAACATGCATCCCCCATGTCCCTCATGGTTGGATCTCTCTCCTAGGATTGCCTAGTGACCTTCTTAAGGCACAAAAAGGCATAGGATGAGTATAAAGATCCAATCTTTATACCCCTTCCTTAGTCCCCCTTGGTACTTGGAGCATCTCTTGGAGCGAGATGGTGTAAAGGTCCTATCTTTTCATCATTTCTTCCATCTAAAGATGCCATAGATGTATTCTCCTTTAGAAAAGGATGAGCCCTAGCCACATATCTCCGATCATCACTTGAGACGAGCATAAATGTCCCGAAAAAGTCCAAATCGACTCAAGATGTAGGATTGATAGGCAAAGGTCATTCCTTTCTAAAGAGTCTCACCCTTGGACTATAAAAACGGTGTCCCTATCTTGATCACGTGTGACCCAAGGTCTCATCATGATGATCATAAGTCCAAGATGAGAACGGGACCAAAGTCCCGAACACACAAAAATCAGAGAAATCCCGAGCGATAATCAACTCATGGTTTATACGTCCGGAAGACCACTTGGAACATTCCCTCCTTTTTCAAAGCACACATCCCACACACGAAAACATTAAGGCAATCATGAAAATCGGATCTTGGAAGACTTGCTTCGGCAAGGCTCTTTGGGTGAACGACGATCCGTTCTTCCCAAAGGGTAACTTAACCTCCGGACCCAAATCCTTTTTTTCAAAGTTTTAAGGAAATCAAAATGGCGTGGCGACTCCGTTTTTCAATTTAAACCGGACGTTTCCAAACTGATGTGAGGCGGTGATCCCCCTTATACGAGAAAGTGGTTCCAAAAAAATAAATAAAAAAAAAGGGAGCCGCTTATCTTGGGCACCACATTCACAGTTTGACGACTCCACTGGGGACTAAACCAAAGGAGAAAGCTTTCATTTTTAAAATAAAAAATGATACCCGGTATATAGGTGGAAACCATTAACCTTCCTGTATCACTTCCTAACCCGAGGCTTGGGATAAACGATGCTCTAACAATCCCACGTACCGGTATCTCTTTTCGAAAAAAAAAAGGGAAAAGCTTTTTCCGAGAGGGTTAGCCTTCCGCCGCGGATCCGCTTCTCATGATTGCCTTACCTTTTTTGCATTGCATTGCATGCATCATTTGGTTTTTGGGAATTGTGCATATTCGAAACCGAACAGAAAGCATTCTGAGCCGAAAAGGTGCCAAAAGGCCGGGAAAACAGTCATAGATCAAAGAAAACGGAACCTTGAAAGTTGCTTGATGTAGCCGTACGACTTAATCCTTCCTGGATTCTGACCGGGCGGCTTCATTGGCAATTCCACCAGGACAAAAATTGAGGCTAATCTGCGCAGCCTTGGCGGCCTGGGGCTATTCAGCCCAAGACCGACCGGGCTCCTTAAAATTTACGTGCTTATTTGCTGCATTTCCCCCGTCCCGAAAAATTATTCCTTTAAAACACATTTCTGAAAATTTATGTTTTAACTCAAAAAGGAATATTTTTAGGAGGCCGCACACTACGCGCACCTTTTATATCTTGTACACTTTGCACGCACGTCCCTTTAACCCGGGGTGGTTGTTCGCCAGGCCACAGACATTACGATGCTCCCGGGCGCGCACGGAATCATCCCAAACTCCCCATGGCAGCCAGTGTCGACCAATGCACAGTCCGTGTCACACATTTTAAAACCGTGACTTTTGGTTGGTTTTTGGTCTAGTCCGTGTCATATAGCTCAGTTGCATACCCCCGTAAAGGTCAAACCTTAGCCCTTGTCGAGAGTCAAGATCTTTCGCGCAAGCGGAGCTCTGCCGAAATTCCGACAAGGAAAAATTGGCAAGATCTTGACCCCGGCATTGACTTTGACTTTGACCCGCATGGGACACGTAAAGGTGAAACCTTAGCCCATGACGAAAGTCAAGATCTTTTGCGCAAGCGGAGCTCTGCCGAAATTCTGACAAGGAAAAATTGGCAAGATCTTGACCCGGCATTGACTTCGACTTTGACTCACGCACAGCGTATGCAACGAAGTTCAATGTGACACTGAGTCATTTGGCTTTTACCGCCCGACCCATGCCTATTATCTTCTTGGACATTGCTCAAAAGTCAAAACGTCAGTCGTGCAAGCGAAACTCTGCCGAAATTCCGTTAAGGCTGAAAGACGAGACTTTCCCGGCATTGCCTTGACTATAATCCGCATCGCGCGTGCGTTGAAAGTTCCTATGACCCGCTAGACCCGTTAGGAGCGTTCTTCTCTCTCGGTCGGTGGGATCCGCGTGCCCTATAGGACCCTCGCCCGGGGCTGTCCACCCTGGGAGGTCGAAATACAGGTGGAATACGAGGGGCTTATAGACGTAGTGACGGAATCCACTGATCCAGGATCTAGAGTAGTTGCGAAAAAGAAGGGCAGAACCTCTTTTCCAACCAAATAGAGATTAATAAAATACACTGTTTTAAGTAAACTGGAAGATTCTTAATTTGCATATTGCTTGAGCCTTCAGCCTAAACACCTACCCCGAGTCTAAACCTCTCCTATCCCTTTCCCAGCCGAGAAAGAAGTGGGTGAGAATACCGGGTTAGCGGCTTGTTAGCGCATTTCTCGTATAGTTCGCCGTAATCCTCGCTTTGTCACCCGTAGAGTCAAAATGGCCGATTTGACAGAAAACAGCAGCGGTTTGACTAGGGAAGAAGAGCTAGCCTTAGCCTTGGAAAACAGTCGTAAGGTCCATGAGGAACAGCAAGCCATGCTCATTGATGCGCTTCATCGTCATGGGGTTCAGATAGTGGTTGAGACCAACGGTTCCCTGGTTATGGTAGAAGATGAGACTCCAGAAGTAGCCATCTCAGCACCCCCAGCCTATAACCAATGCCCTCCTCCATCCACATATGATCCCTTACCAAGGACTACCCCTTTTCAGTCCTTTCCCGCATCCCAAGTCATCAGGACGCCCTCGCCTCCTCAGATAAGACCCAGCTTTGTTCCCTACCAACAGAGAGCAAATGCCACAGCCTATCCTAAGCCACGCAGCCTCTCGCATTACCCCACGTGATTCACTCCCCTCCTCAGTATGGGCCATCTCAGACCATCTCCAGGCCTCAGAATCAACCCAATGATCTCTTTAACCTATGCCCTGCCACAGCAGATCTTCCACCCCCCAGCCTTGCCAATAGTACCCCATGAGGTTTCGTATCCTTTTTCCTACCCTGGTAACTATGAGCCTAATTCCTATGCCTCCGGCCAGCTTCACGGAAACACGGGACCAAGCCAAGTCTACACTTACTTTCCCTCCAAGGATCCCCAAGCCATGGTACCAGCTACCACTGTGCCACCCACTGTCCTACCATCCAAATCCGATAAGCTTGCGTCAGAATCAAATAATCCTAAACCGTCACCTGACCCCAACATGACTTGGTTGATGGAACAAGTTAAGTCCATGCAAGAGAAGTTTGGGGAACTGAGCACTAAGAAGGCAGCGTACCAGATCACTGACCCTAGTAAAATTGTCCCTCTTCCTCCAAAATTTCGAATGCCCAAGATTGAGAAGTTCAATGGGACCGATTGTCCCCGGACTCACATTGAAAGTTATCTTCTTGCCATGAGAGCCAAAGATTGTACACATCAGCAGATGGCTGACCACTTTCAATTGTCATTGAAGGGTTCAGCTCTTAGGTGGTTCCTGCATGTGAGGTCAGAGGCCCGAGCCACGTGGGACCAGATCAAGAAAGCATTCCTGGAAAAGTATAAGGCTAATCTTAATTGGGAAACCAGTAGGAATGACCTACAAGGCACTCTGCAGCGCCCAGACGAGCCAGTAAGTGAATTCTACAAGAGATGGAATTGGAAGCTTAGTGAAATGATGACCCCGCTAAATGAAGAAGAACAGATGGAGATCTTCCAGTCTTGCTTGAAACTTCAGTTAAGGGTCCAGATTGGCAATTACTATTATCCTGACCTTCGGGCAATGGTAAATGCCGGTACCAAGTTTGAAAATGCCTTTAACATGGCTCCGGTCATAGGAACAGGCAACTCCTACCGCTACAAAGCACCAGTCTCGAATGCCACAACCGTCACTGTAAAAGGAAAAGAAACAGTTGGCGCTGTCAATTATATCCAGAATGAGAAAGTTGGATAAAGTTCGGGTCAAGTCGCTGTGAAGCCAAGGCCTCGTTCCTATACTGCTGAAGATTTTGGGATGCCACTAGAGAAGGTCTTCGACGGTTTGTAGCTGAAGGACTCATTAGACCTTTGGAAAACTGGAAACCAAAGAACCCTAGCGTCAGGATGGACGAAACCAAGCATTGCCGCTTTCACAAATACCATGGGCATAACACCAATGATTGTACCTACCTGAAGTTTCTGATCTCTCGCTTGATTGAAGAAGGCAAGCTGGAATCGCCTCAAGGTCCCAATGTGGTCAAGAATCCTTTTCCTGCCAACGATCGAGTCAACATGATTGAGTTTGGGGAGACAAATGCAGCCGGTTTTGGGAATCCAAAGATCATAGACATCCTGGAATTCAATGTTCCTTATGCTGAATTGCACGGAGAGTAGAAAGATATGATTGATGCCTCTGCCATGGAAGGACAATTTGGACCCATAATAGGAACCGATTTCGTTAATGTTGTCAAAGCCCGACCTCTCTTTTGTGATATCGAACCAGTGACCATAGTCAAGATTACAGAAGAAAGGCTCACCTATGAAGATTGTGAGGCAGAAATAAGCCAGGCTATGATGATGAAAGTCTCTCTGGAACCCTTCACCACTCACGGTGAGCATAATGTGTTTGTGATGGCTCTTACTGCTCATGAGGATCAGTCCCAACCCCTTGTTTGGAAGAATGTGGAAAGGAGAGTGAACGAGCCAGAAGACTTTTATGATGAAGAAAGTTGTTCCTCAGATGCTGAAAGTGCAACTGGTCCCATTAACCTAGAGGTACAAATGGATACGGTCAGATTCGGAAAGGAGATTGCGCCAGATCAGTCAGACATCCCCCATGGGAATGGTGTCAACTATGGCAATGACGGTTTGCAAGGTGCACAGCCAAATGGGAACGCTGACAAGACTGCTACTCCCCTGGGCAAAAGCAGGAAAGAGTGAAACCCCAGTCCAACCCGTGTCAAACACTTCGAGTCAATAAGTAGTGTAGGGTCCAGAGTCAGTAGGGTCAAGAGTCACTGAGTCAGAATCTTTGAATTCCAGTCCTCCGAGTCATCCGAAGGCCTCTCGCCTGAGGATTATGAATATATAACCAATGTCATCTTTCCTCTTGCTTTGAATGAAATGACAGATCTTTCTGAGTATACCCTTATTGCCAACTTAAAAAATGATAAATTAACTCAAAACTTAACAACAGTTAATAATGAATCATTTGAACAAGATGCAAACACACTAAACGAACAATACATTAAAGAAATCTTTAAGCAGGTTACAGACAAAGTGGAAAATCGGGCCCAAGCTGCCGAGGAGGTTTTGACAAGTGTTAACTTGGGTACTGTCGAGGAACCTAAAGAGACACAGATTGGAAACTTCTTCCAGGGGGTTGAACGGGACAGACCTCAATCCGCTCGTAGAGTACATGGACGTTTTTGCATGGTCATACAGGATATGCCGGGCTAGACAGCTTCGATAGTAGAGCACGTAATCCCTCTAGCACCGTATGCTAAGCCAAGAAAATGTAAACCGAGGAAGATCAAACCAGAGTGGTCTCTACAGGTCAAAGAAGAGATTGAGAAGCTACTGCGGGTAGGATTCATCAGAGTCATCGAATATCCGACATGGTTATCCAACATTGTGACTGTGACTAAGGCCAATGGGAAGGTGCGCTGCTGTGTAGATTTCCGGGATCTGAACAAGGCCAGCCCTAAGGACGATTATCCCTTGCCAAACATAGACATTCTGGTGGACGCCACTGCCAACTACGAAGTCAAATCCTTCGTTGATGGTTTTGCTGGCTACAACCAGATCAAGATGGCCGAGGAGGATCAAGAAAAGACAGCCTTCACCACACCGTGGGGAACGTACTGCTATACAGTGATGCCATTTGGGCTCAAGAATGCCGGGGACACTTATTAGAGGGCAGCGACCGCACTCTTTCATGACATGATCCACAAGGAGATTGAGGTCTACGTCGACAACATGATAGTCCACTCCAAAGGCGAGGATGGGCAGCACTTTGTTGACCTGCGAAAGTTCTTTGAGAGGCTGAGACAGCATTCCATGAGACTAAACCCTGCCAAATGCACCTTCGGAGTGACAAGGGGAAAAGTGCTTGGGTATATGGTCACAGAGCGAGGTATCGAAGTCGATCCCCGAAAGATCAAGGCCATTATGGACATGAGGCCACCTCGAACCCAGATAGAAGTCAAGAGCTTTATGGGCAAACTACAGTACATCAGCCGCTTTGTCAACCAGTTGACTACCATATGCGAGCCTATCTTCAAGCTCATGAAGAAGAATGTAGACACCGAATGGACCGAGGAATGCAGGAGGACTTTGACCAAATCAAGGCGTACTTAGTACATCCTCCAGTGTTATGCCCCCCACATAGACAGAAAACTCTTCTGCTCTATCTCACTGTCACTGATACGGCAGCTTGGGGCTATGCTTGCTCAGAGAAGAAAGGACTCTCGGGTAGAAAACACCATTTACTTTGTCAACCGGAAGTCAGCAGGGAAGTGAGCTCAATTACTCAAGCATGTGAAAAGACTTGTGCAGATCGGTCCGGGTAGTCGGTAAGCTGAAGCACTACATGCAAGCCCACCCTGTGAACTTGGTCTCGAAAATGGACCCCATCAAGTACATCTTCGACAAGCCTTCCCTCTCGATGCGCCTAGCAAAGTGGTCTTTCTTCTTAGCTGAGTATGACATCAACTATGTGACGAGAAAGGCTATCAAGGGTCAAGCGTTGTCAGACCATCTGGCAAACTTCCCTAGCAATGAGGACCGTGGGCCTGAACCCCAATTCCCAGATGAAGGGATCTTCGTAGTTGAGCCTGAAAATCGATGGCAGCTATTCTTTGACGGAGCTGCCAACAAGAGAGGAAATAGCGTAGGGATGCTACTGGTCGATCCAAAAGATGATCACACGCCCATAGCCCTCAAGTTGAATTTCCCTGCCACGAACAATGTCGCCGAATATGAAGCTTGCATTGCTGGTTTGGAAGCTGCCTTAGAAAGGAATGTCAAGGAGCTCGAAGTTTATGGAGACTCAGCCCTGATCATCAACCAGGTCTCCAATAAATGGAAGACTGTGGACCCTAATCTTCAGAGATATCATGCCTATATGGAGGAGTTGACTGAGCAGTTCAGAGAAGTGACCTTCCATTACCTGCCAAGGGAAAAGAACAGATTTGCAGATGCCTTAGCTACTCTAGCCTCACTAGTAGAGATCCCCGAGGGAAAGGCAATAAAACCCTTCAGAGTGGGTAGAAGAGAAGCCCCAGCTTTCTGTTGTGAAGTAGACCTGGGACCCGAGCCTGTCAAGGAACCCTGGTACAGTCAGATTTACCAGTTCCTCAAAGATGGAGAGTCAACTTTCAGAGACGAAGAAGGTAGACCAAAAGAAGGCATTAAGGCCAAGAGCTTGCAAGCCCTGAAACGGTTGGCCTCCCACTATGTTATTTTAGGGGGCGACCTGTACAAGAAACGGTACCATGGACCACTCCTCCTGTGTGTCACCCAAGAAAGGGCCAGAGAGTTGATGACCGAAGTCCACAATGGTCCCTGCGGTCCTCATATGAATGCCAGAGCATTGATGCAAGTGATCCTCAGAATGGGTTACTACTGGATCTCCATGGAGACAGACTGTGTCCAGCATGTCCGAGCGTGCGACAAATGCCAACGGTTTGCCAACCTCAACCATCTCCCACCTCATGACCTGTACTGCATGACGACTCCTTGGCCGTTTGCAACTTGGGGTATTGACGTGATAGGGAAGATAGCCCCGGCAGGAAGCAATGGGCATGAATTCGTGTTAGTAGCAGTCGACTACTTCACCAAGTGGGTAGAGGCCAAGTCCTACAAGGTCCTCACTTCCAGAAAAGTGGCCCAATTCATCAAAGAAAACATTATGTGCAGATATGGGGTGCCCAATGAGGTCATTTCAGATAACGGGTCGCACTTTGAAGGGGACTGCGATAGATTGCCGTCGAATTCGTAATCACTCGCCACAAGTCGTCCCCATACGTACCTCGGACTAACGGAGCCATGGAAGCCGCCAATAAGACGCTCGAACGGATCATCCGAAAATGGCCACCCGTGGTCGTGATCGGCCCGAAAAGCCGCATCTCGGCACTCTGGGGCTGCGTAACGTCTGTCAGAACAGCTACGGGAGAAACTCCCTTTGCCCTAACCTACGGGATGGAAGCAGTGTTGCCAGTGGAGTTGGAAATCACATCACTAAGGGTCCTCCTGGAAAACAGTGTCAACAAAGTAGAGTGGCTGCGCAGCCAGCACAATGAATTGGCCCTGCTCGACGAAAGAAGGCTAAAAGTCATGGAGCACACCCGAGCCTACCAGAGGCGAATGGCCAGGGCATTCGACAAAAAGGTCAAGGCCAGGGACATCAAAGAGGGTGATCTAGTACTGAAAGTGAAGCCCCCTACCAGAGATAACCCCCTGGAAAAGTGGGAACCCGTTTGGATCGGCCCGTATGTGGTGCAGAAGATACTATCGGGAGGAGCAATGAAGCTTGCGCACTGGACGGCAATCCCTTTGTCCACCCAAATAACGGTGATAAGCTCCGCAGTATTATGTCTAAAAGAAAAAAAATAATAACATAAAAAAAAGAGAAAAAAAAAAGAAAAAATCTTAGTGCAAAAAGAGTAATACCTAGCTAGGCTGAAAAAACCCAAAAAGGGCGGTCTAGGCAAAAAACAGGGTTACACATAAAAAAAAGAAAAAAAATCTTAGTGCAAAAAGAGTAACACCCAGCTAGGCTAAAAAACCCAAAAAGGGCGGTCTAGGCAAAAAACAGGGTTGCACAGAAAAAAAAAATCTCAGTGCAAAAAGAGTAATGTCCAGCTAGGCTGAAAACCCAAAAAGAGCGGTATAGGCAAAAAACAGGGCTGCACATAAAAAAAAAGAAAGAGAAAAGAAAAAGACCAAAAGACCTAATCCCGATAGTTCACCAGAATGAACTACGAAAACCTGAGCCCCTTAGTCTTTCTTGTAAAAGGGGAACGTAGGCAACCAGCAATGGTTCGGTCTAAACAATAAATAAGACAATAAAAGTTTCCATGAAATGTGTCTTATAATTTCTAAGATAATATCTCTTGTTCATAACAAGTTAAAAACTTCTTGATGAGTTCAAGCACGGTCTAATCTTGACTCTGCTAACCTGCTACAAAGATCTAAAATACAATAAAATGCCTAATAAACTATTGTGTTTGCAAATGGCAATAAGGGAATCCTAAGAAAAGATCTATCAGTTGTCATTCACTGAGTCTTCTTTGGTCTTCTTCCCTTTACCTCGACCCCGTCGAGTGTTCTTCCTCTTCTTTTCTAAGGTGTCGGTCTCCCTAATCCCGACCTCAGGTATCCTCACTGGAGCCTCCATCAAACCCGTGTCAATAAGTGCCTTCTCAACCCGGGCATGAGCACGTACTTCCTCCCTCTGAGCCTCAGTCAAGGGAGCGACTTCCGAAAGCCTCTCGTATCGAGCCTCCATATCCCTAATAAGGTCACTCGACTAATTGTGGCGACTCGCCTTGGATTCAGTCTCCCTCAAAATCCTGCTCGAGTCGCAGTCAGCCCCCAATAAAGCCTGACGTCTATCTCCAAGAATGACCTGAGTCGCTCCCATCTCCCTCTCGTACCAATCAAAGTAGGCCGTAGTCAGTATGGTACTCTTCCTGCTCTTGAGAATGGCCCTGGGTGGGAAAGCGGTATATGTCCAAGACCTTGAGAAGAATGAGAAGCTGGCTGGATCCCTCATGCCTAAAGATACCACCTCCAAGGTACGGATGTCCTCCCAATCGCCCAACGGCTCCTGTAAGGCCCCGAACTGCCTGGATACCAAGCAGGGTATGTAGAAGGATGACCAAGAAAGCCCTGGAACCCTCACCACATAGGACTCCTGAAATGTCCTCCGGTTCTGCAGCCTCCAATGAGGTACCCACCAATGAATATCCGAAGTGGATAACCCAGCCATCATCAGCTCCTAGCTACCCTGGTCCTGCTGCCTAGGTGCACCCCTCTGGGAAATCACCCAGGGGCACTGAGTAGGCGAAGCCCCTGGCAGAGCCCCAAGCCTCTCCTGTAGCCACAAAGTCAACACAGCCAGGCTCCCAGACCTCATGAAATGGTCTCCCCTAGCCATCCTGTCAATGCCATGCAGGGTCTTACCCAAAACCAATGGGGCAATGTCTTTTCCAGCCCTGCAATCCTTGACCATTTCCAAGAGGCCACCATGACAAATCCCCACAGACTCGGCCGTGAACAAAGACGAGAACACACAGAGGATAAAGGCGTCCATAGCCACAGTGGTCATAGCCGTATCCGAGAACCCAAACCTGCCCGGGATATCAGAAAGGTCAATTCGATCAGGGGCTACCATCATCCCCTCAGCCTCTCCCAGAGAGATTTGCAGAAAAGATGCCAACTTTACTGCTACCGGCACGCCTTCGATCAGAGGAATCGATACAGCTTCAATTTCTGGACCCCCAATCAAGGCTCAAAAGTCTTCATAGGTTGGGACGAGCTCGTTGTAAGAAAAGCAGTAAACATGTCTCCGGACATCCCAAAACCTCGCAGCAGCCCTCAAAAGGTCCCAATCAGGCGGGAGATCCTTCAAATGCCATAAATACTTGATCTCGAAGGTGGTATCAAACAACCTCTTGTTGGATTGAAAGTTATGCCTCATCCAAGATTGAAGATCGGACAGAAAACGGTCTCTTTTCCCCTTTTGCAATCTAACGGGTTTCTCCATTGCAAGGTGATCAAAGTTGATGTCTTTTGGTCAAAAATATGCTCTGGGATCAGTTGGGACAAGTCTAGGGTGAAAATGAAATGAAATGGCCAAGCCTTGGTTTTATTTTGAAAAAAACCATTTCAGACAGAATTGTCAGCCGCACGACTTCATTTTCCCCAGGTCCTGGCCGGACGACCTCATTTGCCATCTACAGAAAAAAATCTGCAGCAATCAAAGTTACTGCCCAAGTGGAGTTCTCACCCCACTTTCTCAACAAAACCTGTACAAAAACATGTCCAAACACCAACCATACAGTTATATGTCATCACAAACCATTTTGGCCCAGTTTCAGCCCCATTTCCAAGCAAAAAACTGCCCCGAGGCTCAAGTAATATGCAAATTCATAAAGCAAAAATTAAAAAAGTAAATAAAATAGTAATACATTGTTTTCGCACCATCGGCACCCAAATAAAACGAAAAACAAATAAAATGTGCATAAAAAAGTGTTCATTGTTTGTTTCCTGCCTCCTAGGTCAATTCTAAGGAATCCTAAGCCTCCGACTCCTCGTCGTCGCTACTCAGCTCGTAGAAGCTAGGATCCTTCATCAAGTCCTCGGTGTCACTCACATCAGAAAGGTTCACATTCACATACTCGTACTCCGCCAGCTGCTTGGGGTTCACCCCATCCTTCTCAAAATTGGGCATCCTCTCCCATAGTTTCACTGCAACCTCAGAAGGTCCCCTAGACTTGTTCTCATGTAGGAAAGCACAACAAAAATGTGACAGTCCTTCATCTCATTTAAAAACCACGCATATATTCAAAATGTGCACATATTTTCAAAGAAAAGCCTGCATAAAAGATTTCTAGCATCTTTTGCCTAGAAAACGTGTCTTTCATCACTTGAAACACGCCGTGTCGAGCACATTGCTCTCCTAAATACCTAAAATTCCAATTTTCAACATTCTTTGCACATAAGCATTAATTTTTCAAAAAATGGCATGCATGATCCTTTTCATCGTCCAAATGTCCGTTTTCTCATTTATGGTCAAGAATTGACCTAGTTCTAGCATATGCAAGAACTCCGTCACATTTTAGACTTTATTTTCGGAAAATGGGTAATTCTCATTATTTTTCGTATAAATCACACATGCATGTTCATTTGTGTCCTTAGCCTCATAGGTTAATCATCCAAATCCCAAATTCATCAATAAAAATCCTAGGAAAATTCGAGAAATTCCTAAAAAATTGGGTCAAGCCCTAAGTCAATCAAAATTGATGGAATCAAGAAAATCAAGAATGCTTACCCCAACCGATTGAGGTTTTGTTGATTTGTGTTCTCCCCTACCGGGATAAAGCTCCGATAGAGGTGTATTGAAGTCATACTTCCTCTCTATCTGAACGAGCTCCCTCCTCCTCCTTCTAGCGGCTTCGGATATGTTCCTCTGTGCTTGCCTAGGCATTGGGTTCCCTTCCGGATCCATCTTGATCAATAGAAGCAAGGGAATTGAAGGATTTTGAAAATTCTCTCTCTCCTCTCTTTCTCTTCCTCGGCAGCAAGTGGGCAGCAATGGTGCCCAATGCCCGTTCAATTCCAGTTTTAAATAATCTGGTGAAAATCAACTTCTAGCCGGACGGCCTCTTTTGCCCTCATCTCATGCCAGGCAGCCTCTTTTGCTCTGAGCAAAAAATTACACTTATGCCCCTGGACTTTCCACTTAGGCATATAATTCCTGTTATCTTTTAACTAGTATAATGCTGCTTTCCCAAAGGATATCCATTATCTCTAAGAAAATAGACTTTCCTCCCGAGTCGCCTCCGTTACTTCCGTTATAACGGAATAGCGCTAGGTGACAACCTCCGAATTGTCAAATTCTTCAAACTTAAGCTACCTCTATCTCACAGATTGAGAAGTACGCTCAAGTCCCTCAAACTTTAGCTACCTCTATCTCACAGATTGAGAAGTACGCTCAAGTTCTCCAAACTTTAGCTACCTCTATCTCATAGATTGAGAAGTACGCTCAAGTTCTCCAAACTTAAGCTACCTCTATCTCACAGATTGAGAAGTACTCTCAAGTTCTCCAAACTTTAGCTACCTCTATCTCACAGATTGAGAAGTACGCTCAAGTTATCCAAACTTAAGCTACCTCTATCTCACAGATTGAGAAGTAAGATCAAGTTCTCCAATCTTTAGCTACCTCTATCTCACAGATTGAGAAGTACGCTCAAGTCCCTCAAACTTTAGCTACCTCTATTGAGAAGTACGCTCAAGTTATTCAAACATTAGCTACCTCTATCTCCTCGATAGTGACGTAAGCTTTAGTCAATCAGGTGACAACCTCCATTAATTATCAATCAGGTGACAACCTCCATTAATTG